>VXAA01007452.1:4572720-4621968 GCA_013399115.1 Anseranas semipalmata
GCCCTCCCCGCGCCGTGCGTGGCGTCTGGTGCGCGCCGGAGGCCTCCGGAACGTCTCGCTCGGCTCGGGGAGGGCGCGAGCGGCGTCAGCTCTGGCGGCTGCCGGGCTGGGCTGCGCGCAGCTGCGCGGGCTGGCAGGAAAAAGCGCTTGCCTGGCGCCTGCAGGAGAGCAGCGCTTGTGCTGAAGTAAAATGGATGTTTTCAGCGCGCCGGAGATGGAAGTGTGCATCATGGCACTGTGCAGTTTTAAGTACAGCGCACCTTGGAAGGCTGTTCACAAAGCCTTTTTTCCCCCTGCAGTGACAACTCACAGGTTTTTCAGCCTTACGTGCTGCGAACTCGCAGGAACAGTACAACAGTTATGAGCCGTCACAGTATGGTAAGGAATCTTAAGCATGTTTTGTTTACACCTAACAAGAAGTAATTGGGCTGGAGAAATGAAGTTAAACTTGATTTGTGTTTGCACTAAGCGTCAGAGCAGGATTCCAGACTGCAGAATATGCATTTTTTTTCACCTGCAGCTGCAACCTACAATAAAATAACGTGTATTAGCTGTATATCCCCAAGAAGGGAAGAATATCTGAAGCTGTGTGTGATTTCTCGTATTAAGTGCAATCTTAATTTGGAACCAAACATGGGTTGGAAGAGAACTGCTATCGCAATTGAAAGTCTTGAATGGCTGTTTTAATTTGTTGTTAAAATGGAAGAGAGGGATTCATAAGTCTTCATTGACCTGCTTTTTTGACAGGGACACTTTTTTTTTTTTTTTTGCAAAGGCTCAACATGAGACAGAAAATCATGTGAAGAAGAGTGTTTTATATCTTGGGTGATATTCTGTTCTCTATTATATGCTTGTTAGTGTACAGTAGTGCAGTACATGGCTTTTCAAAGATATTGCGTTTCTTTTTTCTCCCTTTCTTTATTGTCAGTTTGGGGACCTATGTGCTCTTTTCTGCTAAAATTTTTGTCTCTCACCAAAGGGTAGTGAGGATTTGGTTTTCTCAAAACCTGTAGAACGTAAAGTCCTAAAATATGTGTTTTTTATTTTGTTCAGAAAAAGTGAGATGGAGTTTTAGTTCAAAGTCTTCTGTTATGAGATATCTTAAAAGAATCCAAAATTTTGTAACTCAAATCAGTAGGTGTCATAGGAGACAGACACATGGGCATCCTGAGTGAGAACTGTTGGCCTGTTTCTGTGTGGCAGTAGCCAAAGATTCCAGAGGGATTAGATGCATAAAATAGTTTGCAATTGCAAAAGTAAAGGTTTATGGAATGCTGTTCAAGACTGATCTGAGACGCTCTATAGAAGTGAGCTGGTTGAGTAAGTTAGTACAGGGGTCCATCATCTTACTCTAGACAATAGGAAATTAGATAATGTTCTCAGTTTCATTTATAATACCTCTCGTTTAAATGGCACGTTTAGCTATTAATGCACTTGAGGTACTAAGAGCATCTGCATGCAACTCTGAGATCTGTGCCACTTGCTGAGTGACAGAATGAATTTGTAAGTAGTAAAACTAGTCTTTTCTTTTGAAGGTCAGTGTTTTCTTTTTGCAACATTATTTGAGTCATCCACACGTAGTTGTACAGCTCATTTTTAATTCAACAAAAATGTAGGTGATGCTAAATTGGGTGTATGCAAGCTGTTGGTTTCTGAATTAATCATGGTGGCTGTCACTTTTTTTCAGTTGCTGTCATCATCTCCCATTCGTATTCCTAGTAGTCGACTTCATCAGATCAGAAGGGTAAGTGAGGTTTTTAACTATATATTTAGTAACAGAATGAGAACTATTTATATATTACTGAAGTACTTATATAATGGGAGTTTCTTTCCTATTGAGTTTTTCAAGTACTAGAGGAAACAGGGCTAAAAAAGATTTAATTTCAACACGGAAACATCATTGCAAGGCTTATTGTTGTCACGTTTAAGCTACCTTGCATTTTTGAAGTGTTGTTTCCTTAAGAGAAATGCTGAGGTAGGCTTGTAGCAGTTTTTTCTGGAGTGCCCCTACCGTCCGTATTTCAATTCTAAAGGCAAATTATTGAATCACGAGTATTATTCTCAGTACCTGTGATGAATCAAATGTTATGGGAAAACTTACAATGTTTGTCTCCTGCAGGAAGAAGGAGTGGATTTAATGAACAGAGAAACAGCACATGAAAGGTGAGTGTTATTGAAACAAGATGATAAAATAGTCAGTTATCCTCTTTGTAGCTACTGATGGGATTTTTTGTATTCTAGGGAAGTGCAAACAGCAATGCAGATAAGCCAATCATGGGAGGAAAGCTTGAGCCTGGTAATCTCTTTATAGATGTTTGATACTTAATTCCACTTCTACGCTCAACTGATGAATTTAAGGGAAAGAGAGGAGTAACTGTGGAAATAATTTAAGATAAACTTAAGTTCATTTGTTTTAGCTCTTTTGCGTACTTGGCCTGACAACTTTCCGTAGAAGGTTGTGGCTTGGATTCTAAGGTAATGTCTTGTGCCACTGTAAAGTTTGCAACTTTTGTATTTACAGAGTGACAATGACTTGGACAAGTCTGAGAAATCTTCCTCCCCTAAGAGAATAGACTTTATTCCAGTTTCACCGGCACCTTCACCTACAAGAGGAATAGGAAAGGTAGGATAAGTGAAACACCAAACATTTTAGAATTTTCAGTGAAGGTGAACTGTGAAGATGTGAAACTTCACAAATTGACAGTTTAAAACACACAATGACAAAACCCAACCCAAATCCACGTTTTATTGGTTTCTAAGAATCAGATGCTTACCGTAGAGCCTGCAGAGTTCAAGCAGTGTGTTACTTCTTTCACACTGCATGTTTTCATTTTCTTCTGTATGTGTGATGTTTGGGTGGGTTGGGGTCCTGGTTCTAGGGAAGCAGGAAGAGGTCATTGTAGTAATCAGATAAGGACCTGATCTTCAACTGCATAACTGGGGTGTGCTGAGGAGGAAGCAACAAAATCTGAATGTATCATATGTGGAGAGGAAGAGAGTAGGCAAAGGCCAGAAGCTGCAAATCTGTGTGGTGAGGAGGAATAATTTATGTCCATCAGTTATGGAAAGGAAGGCATAAACTCCCTGTGAAGAAGGACTCAGCTAACACAGTCTTCGAGGAGTTAAAAGTTAACTTACAAAAATGTATTGGCTAACGCAATACTGCTCAGATTAACCTAAAATTCACAAACACATGAAATCCGAAATTGAAACAGACACTGCTTTCTAAATAAAACTGTTGTTTCTATTCTTCCTCTTACATTTAGAAGTAGCAGGATAGTACTCAGGACTTCTTTCAAGACATTTGTTACACAAACAAGCTGAGTATACTCAAAATACCTCTGACCTGAAAATTTAACACAATCTGCTAGAGCAGAACAGAATATTTAGCTCTGTGTTCCTGCAGCTAATTTGATCTTAGCCCATGAATACCCAAAGCTAAGCACAAAAATGTTTCTGTCAAGTTTACTACTACTATACAGTTCCAATTCCAAAGGCACAATACCAGCTTCCAGCAGTAGTGTTATACTAGGAACAGATTTGCAATAAAACAGTAGCAATACAAAAGTAGAACCACAAAAAAGGTCAAAAACAAGGTCAGGCAGCCCACCTTTAAACACAGTTGCCAGTTTGTCTGTGCTACATTTCAGTTTTCCCATCCTTACTGAAAAAAAGTAGTTTATCCAAGATCCACTTTTTTCCTTTTCCAGCATTTGCCAGTCTGCAGTGCAAATTCAGCATGCCTTATTCTGTTACTAGGTTTTCTTTAATTGGGGATATTTTGACTGGGAGAATGACACTTCAGTATTTAAAAGGGAATTCTGAATCATACTAATGTAACTTCTTTTGCAGCAATGTTTTTCACCATCATTGCAAATGTTTGTGAGCAGTAATGGATTACCTCCAAGTCCTATTCCCAGTCCAACAAGGCGATTCTCCAAGTAAGTAACTTCTGAAAGCAACAGGTACACATTGGCTTAAATTCCAAGGCTCATGCACAGATAGTTAGAGCTGATGCCAAAGCATTAAAAGAGGCTTCATTTTTAGAATAGCTGAAGCATTGCCACATAAAAATGCTCTGCAAGTTCAGCCTTTACCAATGGTAGTTTTATGTGGGTGTTCGTACAAGAATCTGTGTCAACTCTAAACCAGACTTGGGATCTTGTGAGGAAATTCCTGGGTACTTCTAATGAACTTCATTAATTTGTCAGCATATCAATTTTATATAAATATTATACTGAAGATAGAAATGGCTTGAAGTGAGCATGTACTAAGGGAAGGAGAAGACCCTAGAAAACTTCAACAAATTTGTATGGCAGATAATTTGCTCTAATAGGCAGCACTTCTTTGTGTATTCGGATTCCCTAAGCATTCCAGTTGTACAGGAATAGTTTTTAAGGAATGTTTAATATGATATGTTTTTGTTGATTTGATGCTAGGTATGGTGATGTTCAAACTTGGAACCTTTACAGACCTGACTATCAGTATTCTCTCTCTAGCAGGAGGAGTCAAAGTCCCATCAACTGTATCAGGCCTAGTGTTCTTGGCCCCATTAAAAGAAAAGGTACGTGTAGTTACGTTGTCAGATGCTTAATTATGGATGTAGTTTTGCAGCAAGATATATTTTTCTCTTTTTTTTGTTGTTGTTCTGTAAATATAATGCACTTGTATCCATGGTGAACTGGAACTTGCCAATTGTAATTTATAAATATAATGTAAAGTAGCTAGTCTAAAACACAAGAATGAAAAACATTAAAACATCTACTGCTTGAAAGAGGCAAACTTCATTACACATCAAATTAAATGTTTATGAATATTTGTAAGCCCTGGCATTCCTAAGAGCTACCACTATGCGGTGCACACCCTTCAGATCATCCAAGGAATGTTGCTTATCATGCAGTATCTTCTAAACTTAGTACTGAGTGTTTGTTTTTACTCTGAAAGTTCAGAAGGTGAGCAAGAAAGAGCAAGAGCACAAGAGAGGCAGAGAGAGAGCAGAGCAGAGCAGTGTTCTTTCACAGAATCACAGAATGGCTGGGTTTGGAAGGTACCTCTGGAGATGATCTAGTCCAACTTCCCTGCTCAAGCAGGATCCCATAGAGTACATTACCCAGGATTGTGTCCAGACAGCTTTTGAATATCTCCAGGGAAGGAGACTCCACAACCTTTGTAGGCAACCTGTTCCAGTGCTCTGTCACCCTCACAGTAAAGAAGTTTTTCCTCGTGTTCAGACAGAACTTCCCGTGTTTCGGTTTGTGCCCGTTGCTTCTTATCCTGTTGCTGGAAACCACTGGGAAGAGTCTGGCCCCATCCTTTTGACAACACTCTCTTTAGACACTTACACACATTGATCGGATCCTCCCCTGAGCCTTCTCTTCTCCAGGCTGAACAGGCCCAGCTCCCTCAGCCTTTCCTCATATGAGAGATTCTCCAGTCCCTTATAATTTTAGTAGCCCTTAGCCAGACTTGCTCCCAGAGCTTCATGTCTCTCACATACCAGGGAGCCCAAAACTGGACGCAATACCTCCAGGTGAGGCCTCACCAGCGCTGAGTAGAGGGGGAGGATCACCTCTCTTGACCTGCTGGCAATGCTCTTCCTAATGCACCCCAGGATCCCATTGGCCTTCTTGGCCACAAGGGCACATTGCTGGCTCATGGTCAACTTACTGTCCACCAGGACTCCCAGGCCCTTCTCCGCAGCGCTGCTTTCCAGCAGGTCAGCCCCCAGCCTGTACTGGTGCATGGGGTTATTCCTCCCCAGGTGCAGGACCCTGCACTTGCCTTTGTTGAATTTCAAGAGGTTTCCTCCTGAAGGAGGAAAACTGCATTCTTTCTTGAAAGTATTCTATGTTAATGATATTCATATTACATCCTAGAACTATTATCTATATGGAACTGTAAGATTAACGTGTACAAGTGTGCCTCTAGCCATGTTTATTGTTTCTGGATATCTTTTTTTACTTACACATTCCTAAATGCACCAAAAGCATGTCCTTTTATTTTACAAGACTTGTATTTATGATTTAGCCTTCAAGAAAAGAAGGTTGCTGGTTGGTTGGGTTTTTTAGGACTCACTGCTTGTCCTATCAGATAAAGTGTTGTCTAATTTATATTGGATTGACAGGGGAGAAAGACAAGTTTTCTCATAGATGTCAATTCTTTCTTGGCTATTAATTTCTATGAATTTTAGAAGCATTAAAAATTGAACAAAAGTGTATCAAGCTCAATGATAAACAGGCAATAGATATTCGTGCTCTGATGTTTTACTTAAAACAGCTTGTGTACAGTTGTAAAATGTATTAGAAACAGTACAGGTGAAGGACAGGCTTTCCTCACCCTGTCTGTGCTCTGGTGGAGCATCTTCTACAAAGTAGAGATACGAGTTTTCCTTTTTTACTGGAAATATCAAGGAATTTTCAAAATGTTACCTAATTTTAAAATATCTAATCCATTTAAATGAACTTAATTTCTTTTCCTATATGCATAATGTATTTGAGAACATTTCACTGCTCTAGGGAATTAATACTAATTAATATGCTGTGCAGTGTGTTGTAGCAGTGCAGCTTTGTCTTTCTGAAGTTTCAAGTGGTGTAAGTGTTACCTAAATTGGTGTTTTGGGTTTTCTTCATTTTATATAAGGCCAAGTATTTTATATCTGTTTTTTTTTCCCCTTTCTGCTTGATGGAAGCTGACATTCCTTCCCTTAAAAAAAGGGATTGTGTGCTAAAGGAAATAAACTTGGAGTGTTATCAGTCTTGTATAAAATGAATGGTAGTAGGATTCTCTTGCATAACATATAAATGTACATTGTTTTACTGTAATGCTGAACCTCTGTCAGATTTTCAAACTGACACCACAACTGCTGGTAGGTAGAAAGACAAAAAAGTTATTTCTGTTTCATAATGGTCTTGCTGCCAAGCTGAAAATTAAAATATATTGTAGCTGAGAAGGTTTTCTTTTAAGCTTGTTATCGACAAGTTCATGGTATTTCCAAATGTCTGTTATATACTAGCTATTAACGAGCTAGATCATTCTCGGGGCGGATTATACTAAACAGATCATATGAATTCTCCCCATCATGTTTAATCTTTTAATGTCAGTAGATGATTACAGGTACAAAGTCTGATCCATGATGAATAATTGGAAGTGCATACACGTTCATTTTTTTCTATTCAGCTTTTATGTAAAAGTGTACATACATTTAAGTATTTGTTGTACTCGGGAGGGTGAAACTGTGTACCAAGCTGGCATTTCTATTTCCATAATCACTAAGAATTTTAATCTCCAGATTTTGGCATATGTCAATTGCCTTATCTCAACTGCTTGCTTAAAATTAAGTCACAGTAATTAGTTTGCTTTAGATTATTTTGTCTGATTGTACTGTGAAGTAGCAAGGGTCTGTTTGTATGTCTTTGAGATCTTTCATTGTAGCCCCTCAGATAGTGCTGAAGCATTAGTTAACTTAAAGAATGGACTAGATTATTAAACAACAGCTAGCATAAAATCAATGTCTTATCCGAGTGCTAGGTTGGCTGAACTAGAGGACTTACCATGTTATAAATGCAAGCTTGCTCTATTATGGGACAAACTTCTCTCTTGCTGTAGACAAATATTAAATGGACATTCCAGAGACTCAAGTGAGTTTGATTATTTGCACTATTTTCTTTAGGTGAAATGGAAACTGAAAGTCAGCCAAAGAGACTTTTTCAAGGAACAACCAACATGCTTTCTCCAGATGTTACACATCTGACAGATCTCAGTTCATGGTAAAATATTGTGTGCCCTGAAATGCCAAACCAGGGAATGTGCATCTATCACAAGCTTTCTGTTCTTCAGAAAAAAATATTTTGCATATAGCTTGCATATACGTATTACTGGGAACTCTTGTTGTGATAGTGTAGTGTGATAATGTTCCTGCCCATTTGATCAATTCTTCCTGCACAGACACTAGCCTAGACTTTGTGTATCAGAACTGTCATTCTGAATATAATCGTTTCAAATCCCAATTAGTTCATAAACGAAGTTACTTTGTCTGGAAGATGCTTCATCATTTTGGTATGTTGTAGGCAGTGGTCGTATAGTATCTGTGGCACTTACCTGAATACTTAAAAAATGTGTGTGGGAATAGTTGCTGCAGTCACATAGCTCATATTGGTGCGTTCAAGATTTTTAGCGTTAATAGTCTGTCTCCTTTCTGTATTATGATCTTAAAAAGTTGAATATTTTGTGTCAAAAGTCAGATACAAAGTATTCTAAAATATCAACTCTGTATTACTATAATTTCAGTTTACCTACAGAATTGGGACCACCTAGAAATATTTTGTTCATTTTACTTCCAGCTAAATTACAGAAGCATCTTTTTACGTGCTCTCTGGAATCATGTATCAAGACTTCAAAATTCAGACAGAGTAATTCCTTACTTAAAAAGGAAAAATACATTTGAAAATCTTGCTTCGAGTAGTGTAACATTTAAAAACGTACTAGCTAATTAATGACATCTCTGCTGCGTTGCTAATTAGATTCTTATTATTCCTTTCCTATAACCTTTTAAGGTTTTGCTCATTAGTTGTCATTTCCTTTCTATAACTGATTAAAATCAGAGTAATAATTTATTCTGCATGTTTAAAAAAAGAAAAATTCTGCTCCTCATTCCCTTAAGGAGCATGAATATACATATAACATGCTACAGAAAACAAGGAGTCTTCAGGGCTGCCAGTCTTGGAGTAAAGACTGAGTGGTAGTATATGTCTCCTACATCTTTTCTACAAAGGAGAAAGTACATTAGGTTTGTACACAAATTGGTGGTGTTTATGTTACTAAATAACCATTTTCTTTCTCCTCAGCCTGTCTTCAGACATTCTTGATGGGAGTAGCAGCAGTGTTGGCTCTTCCTCTGATTCACTGACTAAAGGCAGCATAACCACAGAGTCTCCAGTTACATGCTCAAACTCATGCTCTTCATTCATTTTGATGGATGATCTCTCACCTAAGTGACTTAATCAGTTCTGAGTCAGTGTTTGGCTGTGCTGTTCCCTTGCTGTACGCTCGTACAGAGAAACGAACTCTGATCCTTGAACCATTAATACGAGGATTATTACATGGAAAATTAGTGTAACTGTAATCCTTGGCAACTTTCCAGTGATTTTGATTTATCCATTTAATGGACATTGTAGACCATATTAATGTCTGGTTTTGCGGATTTATTTTTTAAACAAGATGTCTGCTCAGATTATACTAACTTCTTGCTTTCAAGAACTTGCATACACTTTCTGATTCTGAGATAGGTATCTACCTATTAGTGTTGCAATTTTTAGAAAAATACTTCTATCATTATCGTGGTCACTATGTCTAGGGAAATAATTTGGTTCAGAAGGATTTGAAAATACTAATTTATTGTCTGGCACTTCAAACATTAAGTAAAACTATTCTTGCTTTTTTTTTTTCTTCAGTCACTAGCCTCGAATTCTTTTGCAGAAGGGAGAAAAAAAAATCTTTTCTTAGTGCTGCTAGTCATTTTTATTACAGGAGACCACAGTGGGTCTGGAAATCTCACTCTATTACATTAAAAAAAAAAAAAAAAAACAAGAACAAAATAACTATTGACTGTCACTTTTGCCATTGGCGAAGAAATAATAATAATCTATGAATGAACATGATTAAAATAGCTGCATAGTTTTCTCCCCAGATCCTTCGTCCTATGGATTGTGTGAAATAAGGTCAAAATTCAGTAACATTTGGCCAAGGAAAATTAATCCATGCCTCGATCTAAGACATACAGTGCAGATAACTAAGTTATTTAAACTACTGTGTAGGAAAACATGTATGGCACCATCAATGTCTCCTGTGGCATTGAGGTCATAGGTATTTTTGTGCCTTAGGGGACATTGTTACAGAATTATGGAATGTAAACCAGAGGGGTGGGTGGGAAAAGTCCTTTGTGTACAGCTTGTTTGTAGAGTGCTTACCAGATTCTGTTGTCAATGCTTTCCTTAGTGTTTCTTTCCAAGGTGTGTGCTCCGTTGCAAGGTGCTGTGGGCAGTCCCAACCATGCTGTGAGATGGCAGCCTGTGTAATAACTTTTGAAGCTGCTGTATACAGCATTTATGCCTTTGTTTCTAATAAGCAGGGCAAATGGCAAAGTAAACATTCGATTTCTAAGGAAAGACTTTAAAATTTAGATTGAATACAAGCTCTGCAAATTTGTTTGGCTAAGGAGTTACATTCAAGCTATGACTAGTCTTGATACAGTACTTTGGTCAGTCTGAGGTAAGACAATAGAGATTTTACTTTTTAAAGACTTTAACGGGGCAAAATAAATCCGTTTGTAATCTACTGTGTTATGCTATTTATTATTTATAACTATGTAAAAAGTCTGTGGTGATGAATTATAGTATTTTTTTATGATTGAATAAGTTTTTTATGTTCAGTAATTGCTGGCTGGTTTGTATTTAATACGCAACATTGTCTGCCAGAATCATAAGCTTCCATTTTCGAATGTTTGTAACATAAATGCTTTTGTTATCTAAAAGTACAACTTCTGATCTTTTTGAAAGAAAATAGCACTGAATTTAAAGTAAGATTATGTGCTTTAAAAGTGAGCACAATCTCTGGCAATACTGTCTGGCTAAAAAGGGGAGGGGGAGAACCATAGTTTTTTCTGTTCTGAAGAAGCCGTTGAGTTTCCAGAAGATGTGTACATACCAGATTATTTTTAAAACTGTTTTCATTAAATTGTAAGAAGTATCATAATGGGCCAACAGAGGCACTATCATTTGTATTATCATTTTCACCTGTGGAGCATTAGTTCCCCACCTCAAATAAATGTGCATATTGTAAAATATTGTCCATTGGTGCCATTTTTAAATGAGCTCTACAGTATTGAATGTTAATTTTATTTGTATATGCACAGTGCTATTTCTTGAATTTTTGATGTCTTAAATTGCTTAATTATTTTTTTATTCATGCTTGTATCTTCTCTGCCTTCTTGATGCTAAAAGAAGGCTGCTTTTACATTTGCAAAAATATTGATAAACAGTCTGTGATAAAATGCAACCTGTTCTCTGTGCCCCGGTTTCATTATACCGTGCTTTTATTGGTTCTCTGATCTGGAAATCTGAACAAGGGGTGGCAGAGGGGCAAACCTATTGCATGCTTTCTTAAAACTGAGAAGAGCATAGCTATCGCTTATTTTTGGCTGACTTACCTGTACAAATGATGTATTCCAGATTTGTTTGTTAGTGGAGAGTCTTATATAAGTGCTGCCCTTTGTAAACATTAGAATGTAAGCTTCATAAAGCAAACGCACAAATATTGACTCGTTACAGCATTTTTTTAGTGTTCTGGCTATTCTCCACTCTTCAGAAAGCATTGCTCTTTTATAAAATATATGTATATATATAATACACACATGCTTTGTCTGTTGTTTCAGAATGAAATGTCTTTTTGTAATTGTAATAGGTCCCATCTAGGACCATGTTCTCTTTCACACACAGTTGTAATGCCACTTGTTCATTTTAAAACTAAACAGATGAAGTCTTCTAATACTCTAATGGTTGATATTTGCACTTAACTGCCTGTGAGTTTCTGCTGCTTACAGAATCAATCTTTATTGCAGTGTGAAGGCTAGTAGAGCATCATCTGACTAAAACTGACTAGAAGTTGCTTTTCTGGATTTAATAACTGTCTTGTCTGTAACGAATTAGATACCACTTTGGGGAGGAACACCAGCTGGTGCTGGTAGTCAGCTTTAATAGATAACCACTGACACAGCACTGTTTTTTTTATGACTTCATCAGACTTGTGCTGAATTGCCATAATGAGTATCTGAGAATTCCTGTCTTTCCTCACCCGCTTTTTTTTTTTTTTGAAATAAGAAACCATTAATACATACGTATTGCTGAGAATCACCTGTGATGACTTACTTCTGATGTAACTATTGAGAAGAAAGTTAAAATACCAGCAAATAGCAATGTCATTCAAGTAGCATTTTAGATGGCGCATTTTTAATATGTTAATCAGTGCAGCGTTATGATTTTGGTATTTGTACAGTTCATTGACTAGCACTGCCTTTAGCTTATACCTGAAGTATATTGGCTCCTCATTTAGCAGGCTTAAAATGCTGGAAGGATTTTACCAGTGGTTTAGGAAAAAAAAAAAAAAAGTGTCATCTGTGGAACTCTGTTTTGATAATATCAAATGTTCTGAATCAGGAAATGGATTGCACTATGCATGTTGCATTCTAATTCATTGAATTTCAAATTGGGGATCATGGGCCCAAAAGCCTGTATTTAAGGGGCTGTTTTTCTGACTCTATGTGATTAAATACTTTCTCCTACAATTAAGGTAATTAAACTGTCAGTGGGTGAGGATGTAAATCTGAGTCCTGCAGACTTTATTGGAAAACTCATTCTTGAAATGCACAAGGAAAGCTATAGCATATAAAAACAGTAAAGTGGGATTTTTTAAAAATTCATAAAAATACTAATTTTAACAACTCAAAATGCTAGAGGCATTTTAAATGTACGACTACAACTTGGCAGATTTCTCTAGGCAGAGCTGTGTTGGGGACTGTATGCAGAGGTTAACTTGAACAGGCTTAGACAGATTCGGGACTCTTACTGTGTTTGTGTACTGGAATAGACAAGTCTTGGGGAATTATTTTTTTGCAAATATCCACATTCTTATCTGTAGACCCAAGTAATATGTTGTGTGACAACAAAGATGAGAACTTGTTTTTCCTGGAGGAATTTCATCTGCATATAATCTTCCTGGTAACTTCATAACAAAAAAGCTTTGCATTAATATTGGTTCAAATATTTCATGAAGTCATTGGACAGTTTCATTTGCTTTTTTGGACTAAGGGCCAAGAAATATTTTTGAGCTATACAGACTGCCTCTTGTATTCCAAGGCTATTATATAAATGGCAACAGTCCATAGTAAGAGGGAAGGGACTTTGCCTATCATTCAATGTTTCAGTCTCTCTTGAGAGTTGTTAAATAGCAAATGTGGTGATTGATGTAAGATGGGTCATTGAAGGTACCAGATGATCCAGTGAAGGATGTAGTAACTAGCTCCTTTGACTATACGTTAGAATTTTAGCTCCGAAAGTAGACCTGTTTTATCCAACTGATTTTCAAATAAAAAATAAGTGTTTCAAGCAGCTGAGACTTTCATGAGGGCATGGGCTGTGCAAACTTACAGGAAAAGACCCTGTTGTCAAGCCTAGGACTATTTTGCTCAATCCATCCCCAAAAGAAAGAGCTATGCTTGCCAATCAAAATAAGAGTAGCACTTGTCTTACTTGTATAGCCATCTTTGGAGAGGGCATGGAATCGGTGATCAAGCTTCTGTAAGGACTCCGGTTATCTAATTCGTGGCTAGGACCTTTGTCATCAGGCTAAAATTAAAAGTAGATGTTATTTTAGGGCAGGCCTGTTTTCTGAGGGAGTAAATAGGCTGCAGAGCTGGTTTAAGCATGGTAGCCCATACTTACTTCCTGCTACAAATGACGAGTCTTCACATAAGCAGGTTATAATGACCGGGGCTGCTGGCTTGGCACTACCATTCCCATAAATACAAAGGCACACAACTTCCACTTTTAACTTGTACGTGTACCTCAAGGCTATCCTTTTATTAGTGTGCTGGGCACTTAGCGGAAGTCTCTTGTTTCAGTCCAAACCATTTTGCATTAAAGCTGTTTTTTATTACTTGCTTTTAGATCTTAAAGCCTTTTGATATGGGGCCTACTGGGCCTTGGTTTTGAGTCTTGACTGTGGCTAGCATGCCAGGGCCACTGTTTTCTTTTTAAACCTGGAGCAATTTGTTTTGTTCTTACATTATAAAGTCTGGAAATGCAGAGTAGGTAGGTTCTTGCTATTAACGAAGAATGTGTTAGCTTTAGTGATCATGACAGACTGGTGTTTTAAAAGAAATAAAAGCTGAAAACACAGGACAAGGAAACACCTATTTTTAGCAAACCAATTTGTCTGGTTTGATAGCAGTCTGTCTGTCTGTCTGTCTCTCTCTCTCTCTTTTTAAATGTAGGAAGTAGTGTTTTGAACATACCCTTAGTTACACAGCAACAATATCCAGTACGCTTTCAGCCCCAAAGACTTCTCCATACTGTAAAGAAGAACTTAGTGCTGAAAGACCACAAGTTTTGTTCATCTATAACAGAGGGCATGGCCTGCCTTAGGTCTCTGAATAACACTGTGGAAACAATCCCCTATGAGTCAGCAGGCCCATTGGTGACACCAGGCTGTCGAGCGTTCCTTGCTGTAACTGTCCAAAAAAGCATCATCTTAGCCTACACTAATAATTCTGACATCCTTAGTCTCCCTTAGGTTATTTCTGAGGGACATGAGATTTTACCTCTCATACAAACACAATTATTATTTGCTGTTAGTTACCATAGGTTGACTTTTGAACTAAATAGCTGTGGTAGTATTCCTGGTGGACTTTGTGGATGCTTGTGTGTCTCCCATTTTGGGGGTATAACAGAGTTTGGGATTTTTGATTATTTTTCAGATAATGAAATGTGTGTCTTCTGGAAGAATTATCCATTGTGTTTTAATTCTGCAAGGCATTTGGTTATAGTTTATGCAGAAGTCTGTATAAAAGTAACTCATATTTAACAACATGAGTCAAATGAATCTTGGAGACAATGACATGCGTTTGTTTTTTCAGAAGTTGACTGGATTAACCCTTGCATTGCCTAATCAAATCTACTGCATTCTGCAGCAGTCTCCACCACTTGTGAACTTTCCCCAAAATTAAATGAGTTGGCAGAAGTGCCAGGCTATTATTTGTATTGGGGTAGTTTATAATGCAGATTACGAAAATCCTATTGTGCTAGAACAAAAAGACTTTCCTTGCCCCAAATAAATTGCAATTTAAAGTTGTCATGAGAACTGTAATGGTTTATCGGTGCAATGCATGGTCAACAATTCTTCCAGTGTGGAAAATCCAGATTCTGTAATACACAGGTAAGAAATGGGTGGTATCACAAACTATGGGCCAAAGTACAATTAAGAATGCAACCGAAGTTAACTAGTCCAGAATCCAAACCGAAATGTTGTATCAGGCCTCTGACAAAGCAAACCCTTTGCTCTCTGAGCCCCTAAAATTTGGAGGAAAATTCAGCTACTGCCATGAACTTAGCAGCTCAGTCACAACCCTAGTTAACTGCCGACACTGTACTATGATCAGAACCTCCAAGAATTTGGAAGACAAATCAGTGTGACAGGGAGAAGTAGAATAAAAATGTCTCTGTGCCTATGATGCATGAGTATTGGTTTGAAAAATGATACCGAGAACAAAGTACAGTGCATTGGGACAAATGTGCTTTAAATAAGTCGAGGATGTGCTATGTACAGTACGTGTAACATCTTGTTCGTGTGCAAGAACAGACTGTGAAAGAAACAGCTTTGTTTGTGTGGGAGAAGCAACATCAAAGAGCTTGAAAGAGCTAGTACTGTAATGGGAAACATTTGCCTTTTCAGGACTGTTGCTGCTGCTGGTCACTTTTTTTTCCTGTGTTAAAACCTGGCGACAGGAGCAATGTGAGGCAGCATGGGTAGCTGGGCCAGCTGGGCACCAAGGAGGGGTACAGGGGGCTAGCTGGGTTTGTGCGCTGTCATGGCTCCCCTACCACCACCCTTCACGCTGAGCTTGCAACTGCCTTGAAGGCTGTAGCTGTGTTTGCCGGCTGACTGAAGCAAGGCTGGGTGTTCCACTTCTTGTCTTTAGGAGTGTAGTTACCGAACGGGATTGCCAGCTACCAACAGGAGAGGATACGTCCTGGATGTCAGTGGGCAAAACTCTTTGTGAGGGGAGATGAGAGAGGAGCTGAGGGTGCAGGAGTGGGATGGAGATGCCCAAAGAGCAGAGTGGAGAGCATGGGGGACCTGGCGGGACCGGTGAGTGCAGAGAGAGCACCATAGCGGAGCAGAAAGAGGAATGCCACCCAGCAGGGAGGAGAGAGCAGGGCGGGAGCTGGTACACCTGCTTGGTGTGCAGGGAGCGAGAGCTTTCCTGTGAAGTGTCATGGCCATGTTCCTTGCCAGCAGAAGGCTTGTGCTGAAGAAGGTTGTGGAACAGCTGCATGCAGACAGCAAGCCAGCCACACATCTTACAACTTGTGCACATCGGGGTTTATTTTTCAGAGAGTATCTGAAGTTTTTCAGCCTTGCTTTGCATTAGCAACAAGAAACCTAGTGCGTGTAATACTTACGATAAGCATAAGTGCCAGCATGCACAATGCTCATCTGACTGCGTTGGGTGCTTCGGACCAGAAGATGAGAAGTTAATGGTTATCTGTATGACCACAGGATGGCGTATCGTGGCTTGCAAAGCACGGAATGGTATTTAATGAGCAGCAGTAATTTAGCTGAAGTGTGTCAAAGCTGCGTTCATCCTGCAACTTCTGTTGGTAGAAGTTTCTGTTGTTTTCTTTCTTTTCACTCAAACGTAACCTCCTCCTTTCACAGTAAATGATAGCTTTCCAGAGACAGGTTTGGACTTCATTGTACTAATAACATTAAAACTGGTAAAAATAAAGAGGTGGAGCTCTTTGATTATAAGACACATTCTCATACTAGAGGAGAGACTTTGATCAAATTTACTGACAACCTGAAATGAATGAAAGGCCCTACTCACAGCAAGAGAGCTTTTCTAGGAGTGTATTGCATATTGGCTGTTTTCCCAGCCCCGGGAAGTCTTTTAGAAGCATGCTGTGGCACATTTCAGTCAGTTTTAGTGAACTGCAGTGTACAAGCTGGGTTCTTTCTCCTGAAGTGCTGATGCTGCAGCATTCCCATCAGACCGCAGGCAGCAAGCATCTTTCTGCTATTTCTCTATGTGGGCACACACAAACCTGGGTCTTGAAGAATTTACAGCGGCTTCAGCTTTGTAACCTACAGTGCAAGGGGAACGTCTGCCTGCGTGGAGCGAGTGTCCGACCCCCCAGCTGTGCTCTGGTGCCGTGTCCAGGTGAGTGCTTTGCTAAGGCTGGCTGGAGCACGTCTTGGTGTCTGCTGCTGCTTTTGACATCGCAGGGGTTCTTTACCGAAAACCAAGATGCAAAAATAAGCAAGCGTCCTCCTTGGGCTGTGTGCTGGAGAGCTGCCGGCAGGGTTGCAGCGCGGGCCTGCAGAGGTCCCGCTGCTGCCCTCCCAGCTCTGCGGTCCAACCCAGCCTGGCAGGGAGGTGGGGGAAGATGGACGAGCCTGATCTTCACAAAGTGCTTTTAGACCTCTCCACGACAAGTGCTGTGCAAGGGCTGAGCGCCATCATCACTGCTGTTGCTGGGAGTTCTGTTTTTCCCCCGGCTCAGCGACAGGCCCTGTTGTGCCTGTGCTGCACGTAGCTTTGACTCGAGTTGGGAGCGGTTTCTCTGCTCTTTCATAGTTTGCCTTCTCCTTCGCACGTCTCCAACAGGAAGTGCAGATTCAGCAGGCATTGTAAGCTTCAGCAGCCTGCCAGCTGCCTTGCTGAAGCTAATTCACAATTCAAGTCACTCCTGATAAGTTTGCAAACAATGTGCAGTGATTTCTGAGCTAGATAGCAACTGAGCTGGACTCCTTGGTTTCCAGTGTGGCCGTTGAATGAAGCTCTGCATTTACTCTGTAAAGCCTGAGGGTCAAACCTGGTCTCAGACATAATGATATGTGCTTCTGTGACGTTTCATACATTTCTTTTTTGTTGAGGAATAATTTTAAATGAGTGTCATCATTGTTAATAAAACTCTCAAATGAGTGTGTGGAGGCACAAAGAGAGCATACGGTTAGTGTTGGTTTAATAAGAGCTAGGAATTGAACCCAGGATTTCTGACTTGCAGTTTACTTCTCTGACCACTGGATAACTCTGTTAGCCCCTTTGTAATGCTGAATCTGGCCTGGGAATAACTCCAGTGAAAACAAAAGGGCAACATTTTTTCTCAGGTTAACTTCACGTGGCAGCCACTGAAAGTGTGCACTGAAGAACGTGCCCAGAGGAAGGTACTCCACACTGCTGGCTCACCAGGCCAGGCAGGAAGCAGCAGGTCACGGTTAGAAGTAACTGGAAAACTGATGAGTGAGTGGTGCCGAAAACATCAAGAGAAAGCATGGTTCAACAGCCAGCAGAGGAGCGTGCAGTTCTCTATCTTGGTCCTTATTCCACTTGCTGTCTGTTGGTTCATATCCGTATAACCAAAGAGATGATCTACCAGATAAGGATTTGTAGGTGAGACTGCCCGCTTCTGATCCATGCACAACTCTCCCTGGAACGTGGGTTTAGTACAGAACACACACTATTTAATCTTACTCAGTATGTTTTCATGAAATGAAATCCTCATGATTTTATATCTCAGCTTGGCAAATACCAGTTTTTTTCATGCGTATGTAGTAGCCTCAAGTGTAGCAGCCTAGAAGCATGGGATGGATTTGACCATTTTGTGAAGAAAATCATTACAACACAGTGGCAAAAGTAGGAATGTATATTGCTCCTGCTAGATGACAGCAGGATTTTGTTTATGGGTAAGCTTGTGGAAGCTCACCTTGGTGCACTTTCCAAAGGGCATGAGCTCACGGCATAGGCAGATTTACGTTTTGAAGCGTATTTGTCATTGTGCCATATGGTGTTTTTTTTTGTTTGTTTTTTGGTTTTTTTTGTTTGTTTGTTTGTTTGTTTTTGTTTGTTTTTTGTTTCTTGTTTTTTGTTTTCACTCCTCCTTTAGGATTGGAATTGGAAATTCAAGTTGGAGAAATGTGAAAGCAATTGGGCCTAATCCATTCCTGTTGTTACTCCTTTTGTTTTCACTGGAGTTACTCCAAGGCTGAATTCAGCATATGATGAACAACTTGTTCTCCAAAGTTGGAACTTAAGGGAGAAGGTTTTAGGGACGATCACGCAACTCTAAGGCTCCTTCTCAAACAACTGAAGCTCCCACAAGAGGGACAATATATGGTGAGTTTGGGTTATTGAATTTAGTACAACATTCTAGTAATAAGCCCTCTAGTCATAATAATACATTATTATCCATTAGAACAATTACTTGAATGAAACCCAACTGCTGGCTCACTTAGATTGGATGGAAAAATCCTAGCTGTTCATCTCAATTGCCAGTTAGCTTAACAGATACTAACCACAAGCAAGCGACAAACGGTTCTGAGCCTGGTAATCCTCCTCCCGCTTCCCCTTCCTCTCACCTTGTCTGGAGCCAGCTCCTCCAGCATTACCTCTGGTGAAATGCTGCCTGCTCTTCGTGCATTGACCATCTCAGCTGCAGCCCAGGAAAGTCTCCAAAGAAGTTACAAGCCCTAGGTCTGTTTCGGTTAGTTGCAAGAAGGAAAGTGATACAGACCGTGGCAGAACTGCACGTTACCAACTGAAGAGTCAGTGTTGTTTGGGTTTGTTTGTTTGTTTGTTTGTTTGTTTGTTTGTTTCAGGAGTGGGGGGTATTTCTTTTAAGAACAAAGTTGAAACTCCTCACAGATCTGCAAGGACAAACCAGTCCTTGCTGCTGGTTAATTCCTCCTGCCTTCCTGTGAGCTGTTGAAAGGGTGTCATGGCAGACACAAGATCCCCATGGTAAAATTAAGCTTTTCTTTCTTGGAGAAATAGCCATTAACGTCTCTCTGGCTCACTCCATTTCATTTACTTCCTAAACAACTTAGATCACAAAGGGCTCCAGGAGGGGTGCACTGCATGCAAAGAAAAGGCCTGGATGATTTTCTACATTTAAAAGAGTCTTGTGAAAGTTGTGCTTCCTGCTCTTGCCCAGAGAGGAGGAGGATTTATAACAGATGCTCCCGCAATCTTCACTGTGTGTGACTTGGAGGGTGGAAGATGCACCACGATTGCCATGGTTGGGAGGCCAGAGTAGTTTTCTGCTGAACAGCATGACTTCTGTCCAACAAATGGAGAATCTCTCTGCCCCAGAGCCCAGCTGATGCTTCTTGTATCGGCTCTGCCCTGCTGGGGGATCCTGGGCATCTCTGTAGCTCTGCTCGGGCACTTCTCAGTGCCACAACCCCGGTGCTTCCCTGGTGTTGAGGCTGGGCACCTCTCTGGTACCCTTTGGATATTGTCCTCCTTCCCTCTGCTTCACTGCTGACCCAGGGAGCGGATGCTGGCTGCCGTCCCCACTGCGCCTCCCTCCAGACCTCTCTGTGTGCGAGGATCCGGGCTGCAGTGTGCACCACCACAGCCGACTGCCCTGACTGCCACTGCCCAAGGGTGGCACAGAACGTGCTAAGAATAGAAACAGCATTGCAGAGGGGGCATTTACAGTGTTTATGACAGGTGACTGGACGTGAAGGAAGCACTTCCTAACACCTCAGCTGATGCACAGGGTAAAATGTTTTCTTCAACAGTTATATACTTAGTAAGTGTGGAGGAAGAACCCTTGGCTTTTCAAAATAAACTAAAGCAATTTCTGATCTTACTTGTTTTGACTTATTTTTCTTCATAACAGAAAATGCACTGTTAACAAGCTGCTCAGCGTGAAAGTCGATGAGATGCTGCTCTGCTTAGATCTGAGGAGGTTTTAGGGAGAAGGCAGAAAAATTGATGCATTCCGCACAGTTACTGACCTCAAGGCTCAGTGGAGAAAAAGCCAGAAAGCCAAGGAAAACAGTAGGAATAGTTAAATCTTACAAACCACAGCACGGAGGGATTATCACACCAAACCTTGGTTAAAGTTCACATAGCAGAGAGGATCTCTGGCTTCCTAGGAACTACAGCTCCTACTGTTTGTCAGATGTGCTGCTCCACGACACAATCACTTCCCAAACTTCTCTTGGTCATCAAGAGCATTACACTTTGGGCCAAGGCTTTCAGAAGACTTCGACGCTAAACCAAACGTGTTATTGCCTAGCTTAAGCACAGGGAAGGAGAGGGTGTGTTTTCCCATCTGCAGCTGTGTTTCTGCCCCAAACCAATATAACTATCTGGGTATATACATGGGTTTGATGGAGCTTAAAGGTGGGACCTGCTCAGCCTGCTTGTGCTCTGCTTTCTGCCCTGAGCTGGAACTGTTGGTGACAACATTGTGCATTAGGCAGGGAGGCTGGCACTTGCACTTTGTGTGTTGGAGAAGGATAAAATCATATAGAAAGCCTGCACACCTTGCTTCTCTGGGAGCCCAGCGCCAGGTAAGGCTGCAGGCTTGTGCCTACAGCCCTGCTGTGCTTTCGTTTTGTCTCTTTGGGTTTTTGCTTCACTTCCCTTTAAGCATTTGGCTCCAGGAGTTGGGGCATCTCATCTTTCACTTTGAAACTCTCTCTTCCTTCTGGCTATTGAGCCACCTGGGAATTGCAGCTCCTAAAACTTCAGAAACAAGAAGGTTAAAAAAAAAAAAGTCAAAAACCTTATTGTCTTAATTCATGGAGGAGGTGGATTGTAACTCATGTTCTCAAATGCTGTGGTTAGGTGTTCAGCCCATTTCTCCCATAAGCTAAAATTTTATTTGTTTTGCCCTATGAAGTATTTGCCTAAGGACTTTCTTCTATTCCCAGATTAGCAGTAATGCCTGTGGAGAGAGGCTAATTGCTCCTTAAAAAACAGAAACAGATCTGGGTAGAGGACACAGATATGCACAAAGAGCCCGGTGTGGACAGCTGGGGAGGGGGATGTTTTGGATGACTTATTCCTCCTCATGAGACACAGTCGCACACTGTACTCATCCAATCCAGGCACAAACTTTCCCAAAACAGGGAAGTTTGGGTTCTGGGTTCAGCTGAACATCACTTTCCAGATGGGCATCTATGCCTCTCCTTGAACCAAAGCATGGTTCAGTCCGGGCCATTGAGGCACCAGGTTCCTCCCTGGATGCTCTTCTTGTGCCCCATGGGATGCTCCCTGTCCCCAGGGGGCTGTGATCAGTCGGTTTGGGGGCTGCCTGTCAGACCCATCTGCAGAGGCTGCTGGAGAAGCAAGCAGCCAGAGGTGCACCTCTGAGCCAGGCCCTCCCCTGGCAAGTGCCATGGATTTTTTTCCCTCAAACTGCACTGACACGCACACCCATGCTCCAGGACCATCGAGGGCTGCTCCTCTAATCTCCCCAGAAGGATTACTGCTGCTGGAAATCACGAGGGCTTGGACCAGCTATCAGCTTTATCAGGAAAGCTTCTTTCCAGCCAAGCTAGTAAGAGCTTTGCTAAGTGGGAATCTTGGGCTGAAGCTGCTCTTCTCATGTTTCACAGATGGCCTCAATGAATGATTTACTAGGAGAGTAAAAGATTAGCCAGATTCCTCCAACTGCATCTCGAGTCATATAAAGCACTGGATTTTACTGGGGCCTAGGCAATTCCTAATTCTTTAGCCTCGTTAGGCTGTTTTACAGTGACTAATTGCCCTGCGCTCCCTTCCCTGAGAATCAGGTGTCTCCTGGTGGGGAACCCACGCTCCCCACACAAGCTTCTCCTGCAGCTTTGAAGCAGCCGTGCCAGTGAAGGCTTCTCCATGTGTGCAGGTACCCAGAGTGACCACAGGGCGTTGTGTGTCTAGTCGCAGTTTATTGGAGAGGTTAAAATGCTCCTGGGAGAGAGACAGTAAAGGGAATACTTAAAATATGCAATGAGGTGTTTCCATAAAATTATCGAAAGCTTTGCAGAATCTGCCTGTGGAGAAGAGCCATCACTGGAGAGTACACACCAGCCATGGTTTGGGTAGGGCAAAACCTCTTGCTTTAATGTTTCAGCTGGTCTCCAGAGCTCGGATGAGCTCTTCTGGGGGAAGGGAGATTGCCCCATGCTTGCCTGATTTGGAGCTTCTCACATTTTTCTCTTTTACACTTGGCAGCCAGAACTCTGTCTGACTCTCTGTGGCAATTCCTACAGAGTTTGGCTGTTTTAAAGGACTGCAATACTGATTTAGACATCCAAATTGGAAAAGCAGTGTTTCAGGTGGGCCTATTTTTCCCTATAGAGTGATACTTGTTAAAGTTCTTTGTTAAATTATTTACCAGTGGTCTTGCAAGATCAACAGATCTTCCCATTTAACCACTTGCATGATTTCCATCATGCTTTTTTTGCTTTCCGCTAAATAAAAAGGAAAACCATCGCAAAACTGTGACTAGTACCAGAGTGTGATGGGATGCAATGCAAAACCTAGCTCTTCCTCTTCCCCCACACAGAAGATATTTCTGCAAACTCACTAGAAACATGCTTCCGATATTCTCTGTTTAGATGGCCCCTTATGCAGAGCTGAAATGTCACATGGGTCTTGGGCTGCCCGGTTCAGCTGCCCATGAGCGCTGGTTCATATCTTCTGAGTTCTTCAGGCTTTAGGGAAGCTTCTGCTGGTCCTGCACCATGCGAAGCCTTAGTGCCTGGATCTGGCCCCATCTCCCCAGCTGAGACCGCTAGAGGGCTTGCTAGGATGGGTTTCCTATTTCTATAGATATATGAAGTGCACGCGCTGTAAAGTGTACAGCGGCATGGGCTGATCTCATGTAAACAGCCCTGGGTTTATAGCAGTCACAGACGAGAACTCAGAGACTCGCTGGGGGAATCAATCCCTAGCAGAAATGTTTAAAATATTTGGGTTTTAGCCAAGAGGCTGAAAAAAGAGGGTTTGTGTCTCCCTTTCCCTCTGCGGTGATCTCCCCATGTGCAACACTAAAAGCTACATTAGGAAGAGGGATGAGAAGAAACAGCCCTGCCAGACTTGTCCCCAGGGCATCAAAAGTTGAGATGCTCAGTCTGCCCCAGAAATACAGGGATAATAAAATTTGTTTTGTTTCTGATATGTGTGTCGTCATTTTTTCTGCATAAATTGGAGCTGAACCTCCTCCTTGGCAGTCCCTTTTTGCTCAACCTGTGGCATAAAGGACATGGCAGCAGCCCCTGGTGTCCCCTCGGTAAAAGCTCCTCCACCACAGCTGTTTGAGGCTATGTGCTGTGGAAGTTTTGCCACTACCCATAGCAGGGTAAGGGGAGAGTTATAAAAGGACGGGAATGCAGAATCCTGTCCTCTTTTCAGTGAAGATAGAAATACAGTATGTCTGAATGTCTCCAGGATAGAACCTAGTACAGACGAACTGGGTATTGGTATTTGTTGGATGTACAATTTTTAAAGCACATCAGTTAGCAGAACAGGTCCTGCATCATTTATTTTGAAACATTCGATTGTGTCCTCCCCACAATGCAGCTGACCTGTAGGAACAGAATATTATGACCAAACATCCCTTTAAAAGCAAATGTGATCCTTTGATGTTTTTTTTTTTTTTAAAGACAGTATTTGTCAAGCCTGTGTTTACAAGAGCAACTTCAAATCTCGGAGGATTACTCACCATGGCAATTTTTGAGGATCTTAAGTCACCCACCCAGATTTTATCCATAGGCTGCCAGCGCAGGGGGGTGCCTGGGGTTGTCTGAGTGTGATCTCCCACCAGGGGCCAGCGAAGGTCTCGGAGCCCTGCAAGTCCTCACGCAAGGCCCTGCCTCTGCTCCTGATGGCCAGGCAGATGGGGCCGTTGGGAAGGTTTGAAAGGGCACAGTCAAAAGATGCAGCAACTAACAGGGAGAATTCAGAGTCATGAGAAGAGATTGAAAAAGAGATTTCACATGAAAGTGAATTTCCTCAATTTTTGACTGTCACTCTCTCATTGTTTTTAGATCTACAGTGTTTTTGCCAGATGCACAAAATGGACACCTGGGATCCTGACATCTTTTCCTGAAAAGGCCTTGGGCTGCAGCTCCAGTCTTTTGCTGTACATCCCACCATGGCTGCATGTTTGGAAGTCTGTGTTGGTGATGCTGGCCTGGAAAGTGCTATTGCCAGTGCAACAGGGGATCTGCTCCTACAGACACGGCTGTCCACTGCACGCCTGCTCTCATCCCTACACAGAGATTGAAAATGCCCCTCTCCTGAACCAAACAGGAAGAGAAAAAAAAAAAAAGAGCTAAAAAGGAAGTGAATCAGGCAATGAATTTATGAGATTATTTAACTGTCTATTTGCCACCAGTTTTTACTAAACAATTTTGTTTTTATTTTATCCTTTGTCAGGATCCCATCTGAGCATGGCTGACTGCTCAGCAGCAGAGACAGGCAAGGGCAAGAAAGGAAACAGCTGTGATCCTGCTTGGAGCATTTGCTCCTATCCATTCCCTTAGATGTATCCCAACGTAAATAACCTTTCATATCACTTTACAAAGTGATGGCTAAGTAGGATGGAGGAGAAAGTAGTCTGTAACGTAATGATTTCTGTCTTTTCTCTTTATTTTCCTGCTTGGTCACAGAAAGGAAATCTGGCTGGTTGTTAATTTGAAAGCATTTATAGTGCTGATGGCATAATAGATATGAAAGTTCAGAAGACTCTGGCAACTCCTAATGTATTGAGACTTTCAGATGAGAAAATTAAAGCTGCCTGTAAAGGATTCCCATTCGTCATGAAAAACCCACCGTACCATGGGACAGCTGCTTGCCTGGGATCTGTATCTCAGATGTGAGGAACCAGAACAGACACATGCTGTGTTGTACAAAGACCATAACCCAAGGGACAGGTAAATCATTCTCTATAAGGAAAAAAAACGTCATAAAGAATTAAAGTTTTCTATAAAAGAGACTTTTCAGGTTTTGCTCACCATTCGACATAATCAAAAACATGGCTTAAAATGCATAAATTATGGATTTTTATATTCTAGTGCTCTAGTAACATCCTCTGGAGATGGATTTGGCGCTGCTGCAAGCATGGCTGGATAGCCGGCAGGGTCTGTTTTGGCAAGGAGCACCCCTGCTGTCGCATCGTAGCAGGAAGGCGAAGCAGGTGGCAAAAGCTTCCTGGGAGAGGTGGGGACCAGAGCCTGTACCGCCTTCACAGCACTCAGTGCTTTTTCCCATTCCCCGTATCAGACGGTTTGGTGAGCTTTTATTCAGAAATTGGAGTGAAAAAAGGTCCAGGGCTAAAGCTGGTGACACCCGTGGCAAAGGAGTCTCCTTGAGGACAACCAGGAACAAAGCACTTGCTCTCCTGGTCAAGATTGCTGCTCACCCTCCTTAACCACTATGTGGATGAGATGAACCTGCACAGCATGCAGATAGGGCCAGGAGAGAGCAGCCCAGGGACCAAGAGGGGCTAGGAGGGCAGAGGATGGCCCCAGGTCCCCCACCATGTCCCCAGCATAGCCCCAGCCATCACGCGTGGCTGCACCATCCTGCCTCTGCAAGCTCATGCTCCTGATGTGCTGCAATGAGAGGTGAAAATGCTTCATTAAAATAATGGATTTACCGAAACCATTGCTGAAGGCCATCTGCTCCCAGTTTGCACCAGCCTTCCCATGGTGGGATTCATTACTGTGCTGCTCCCAAACTGGGCACGATACTTCAGTTTCTAGCATCAGTGAGGGGAAAATGTCACATTTTTTGTGCATCTGTGCAAGCCTAGTATGTGGAAGGTTTTCCAAGGAAACCTGATAATTGCTTTTATCACTTGTCCCCTCAATGTCAATGACAAGGCAGATGGATTTGGCAAGGCTCTGATCTGCTCTGCTTTTCCAAGTATGCAAAGCAACTAATACACTAGAAGTCAATGGGAGTGGTTTTTAAGTCTTAGAATTATAGCTATATTAAATATCAAGTTAAACAGGTACTGTGAAAACACAGAGCTCCTGGAGGAACTTATGGAAAAATCTCGCCCTGTCTGTCTTGGTGTGCCAGTGTTTGTCACACGGTATCTTTGCCACAACTTCGAATGCGGCACTGGGCTTGAGTGTGACCGGGTTGCTCCGGAGGCCATCACACAAATGTCTAAACCAAACAAAGTTAGTGCCATGAGGTTACGGTGGGCTTTTTGTAAAACAGTCTCAGGAGAAATACTCCTTCCTGAGCTCCCTGTGAGCCTCCCCATTGGTGTATTAGTGCTGACCCCTTTCAGTTTGTTCTGTGCTGGGAAATTTTGCATGGAGCTTCCCACTGCACCATGCTGTGCTGGTCCATCGCAAGGGTAAAGCAGATCTACACAGAAGAGTTTCACTCATACGACTTTCCCTGGCATGGCGGATCCCAGGATTTGTCCATCCTTCCTTCTTCTCTCCACTTTTGGGTTATTGCTTCAAGCGAATAAGACAGCAAACCATGTAAATAAAGGATGACAAAGATGTGTAAATTAAATAGCAAGACTAACTGACCTGTGGGCTAAGTGTGTGCAGGCATAGAAAAGTGAAATAATATTGAACTAAGCTTTCAAAACTTTGTTTCGTTGCCAGAGCTCAATCTCCAGACACTGATTTAGCTGTACAAGTAATGCATTTAAGTGTGTTCCTCTGCTAAGCAATATGTTCCCTACAGAGCAGCTCTGGAGCAGCTGTTAGCTATAGGCTTTCTGCAGGCTGAGGTCTCTGGGTCAGAAACTCCCTCTATCTTCCACCACCACATCTCCCCGAGCTGCTCCACACATTGGTAATCTATCTCCAGGCAAGGTAAATTCCAGTTTTCAAAGTGCTTTAGCTCAGTGTCTGGTTGCAGCCCAGAGGCTGAGGTCAACTCAACCACGTGCTGCTCCTGCCAGAGAGCCATCGTGCCAACAACCTGGAGACTCAGCACTGTCCCTTGTCACATCCCAGCTGAAAATAATGCAGGCGTTGCTTCAAGGAGCTATGCTTGGCTGCTGCATGCTCACTGCAAGCCCCTGCTCATGTGTATTTAGCCACAGACACCTTATTTTCTTTAAGGTGCTTGCAAGGTCTTCCTTTCCCAGTGTCTTCATGCATGAATTCATGTGAGTGCAATCCACGGCTTGCAGAGCGCCCATGGCAGGCTGAGACTCTGGGGCTGGCGGAGGACAATCTTCACTTTGTTGCTGCTACAGACAAATTATTTTTAATGTAAAAGTTATTGTCTCGGGCAGCCTTCATCTCAGCAGTGCACAATTTCAGAATGCTTTAAATTAAGTCTGGAGGCTAAGAGTGTGTTAGTCATTGCCCATATAGCATAGGGGAAGCAGGGCCCTCTAAAGTTATTGTTAGCATCAAGCATCTGGTTTATGTTTATAATGATTTATGCAATGATGGGAGACAGGTAAGGAACCATCATGGAAGACAAACTAGAAAAGATTGGGGTTTTCAAAGCTCTGAAGCCATGTTTAAATCAAAGTTGTCTGACTTCAAAAGGAATATGTAACTTGATTAGGTTCTTTAAACAATGCACGATGCTCACAAAGTTGGCAGATATTACTACAGGCAGAGTTGGTAGCACAGCCTGCTCTGGAGGTTGCTTGTCCCTTCTGAGTGCAGGATCCTGTTCTGATGTCATGACTCTGGTTTTTCTTTTTTTTGAGAAAATTTCAGCCAAGCAGTTCGATTGCCTGCAAGAGCCAGGCCAGAGAAGAATACACTGTTTTTTTCAGTGTTAGAATAATTCAGGAAATCCTTTCTTTGGAAAGATCTAATGCTTCCATACTTTGAAAGAGGGACTTGAATTCCTGTGGGGGAAGATCGACTTTGTGTTAAAGACGGGCGCGTTGCCATTGCCATAAGGATCTGACCACGGTTGTTTCAGTTTTATGAGCCTTTGAAAAATTCTAGTTTGTGCATGTTCGGCAGAGCTTTGCGAGAGCTTAGCTAAGATTAGAGGAGAGTCTCTGCTCGCATCTCCCGATGCCTGGCCCTTGTGAGGGGTGTAATTGGCCTTTCCTCCCTCTCCCCAGCCCGATGGTGCATTGCCTTCCTCTCCCACCAGAAAACACTTGCAAGCAATAATCCCCATTTCCTGCAGGCGTGGATGCTGACAGGATAGCACACTGCTGCCGCTGCAGCCGTCGCAGGTCGTGGTCTGCTAGCCGCGAGGGGAGGAGAGGACGAGGACAGCCCCAGGCTCTGCAGACCTCGCGAAAGGTAAAAAAGAGCCAAATGTCAGCACGGTTCCTGGATGCCCTCGGGGGGTCTCGTGGGAGGGGACCTGCCCACCCAGACCCTCCTCTCCTTAGTGGTTGTGCTGCACACAGCACCATGGCCATGGTGTCGTGGGTCCCATCTCTGTGCCCCCATCGGTACCTCCCCAGGCTCTGCTGCAGGAGGGTGACAGCAAGGAGCCGGTGCTCAGCAGGACTTTGGCAAAAGCTCTATGCAGAGATCCTAAAATCTTCCTCCAGCTGGACATATGTTTGCTCATCTCAACCAGTTTTTTGGATAAAAGACGTTGTCCTGGGTTGCAGCTGATGTGCCCGGCAGGTTCAATGCTCCGCAGTGGCAATCCCAAGCTGTTGGGCAGGGGCTTCTCAATTTCCCTTCTGTAGCACAGAGCAGATAAATCCTTGTTATTGCTCTGTCCTCTGCCCTGTTTTGGAGCAGCCCACCTTCCTGCTGCAGAGACACGGTGAGGGGACGTCTGGGGTCAGGCAGCCGGAGGTGCTGGCTGGGGATTTCCAGTGCCTGCACCTTCCTGCAGGATGAAAACCAGGTCTGCACAACCATACCTGCATATAACCATGTTTTTACTTCTTTTTTTTTTTTTTTTTTTTTTTTTCAAAAAAAACCCAGGGCTACCCAACTGGGGCTNAAACACACCAGGGCTGACCCAGCTGGGCTTTACCAGCTGCCCAGGAAGGACTTGAATGAAACAAGACCAACGTGCTGCATCTCGGGGCAGAACACTGCTCATGGAGAACTTTCCAGGGCTCTGCTGTGAACCCTGGGCTCTGCTGTGAACCCAGCACGCCTATGCCGCCAGGTTCAGCCAGCCCTAGGTACTGCCACCTCCTGCCACACTGCTGCAGAGGCAGCAGCGATGCGTCCCCTGATGGGGACAGGTTGCTGGGAGTGACCAACACCTGCCAGACCTGCAGCCACCCCAAAACAGCAACAAATCACCCATGTTTGGTGTCGGTTCACCTGGGGCGAACCCTGTGCACACCAGCCAGACTGTAGCTCTCTGTCTGGGTGCAAGCGCTATCTGACAGATGTCCCGGGGCTGGGAGAGCCCGGAGCCAGGCACGGCACGCCCCGAACGGCTCCGAGTGACATGCCCGCGGTGTCACGCTCACGGCGTGAGGACCAACCCGGCGCTCGGCGTGGGAAGTTTGTCGAGCTGCTGGAAGGAAGCCAGCAGCCCACGTCTGCTCCAGTTAGAAAAACGTCCCAGCGCTGGATCCGCCCAGCTCGGCCAGAGCTGGGCTGCTTGGCCAGACGACAGGGCTGGCTCTCGCTCCGAAGTGGACGAGCGCCAAAGGGGATTTTTAATTTCCAGATGCTTTTAAAATAAAAATAAAGACTGTGCTGTAAACTGGCTTTGAATAGACGCCTCTCCCTCAGCCAAATAGTTGACTGACACGGGCTAGATGAGTGGGCAATAAAAGCTTTCATTGCAATCTGGTGCACCAGGAGTGCTGTGAGCTCCCAATACCGCCCGGCCGCCCTCCGAGGGCCCTCATCTCCAGAGAAGCATCATTACACCGCTTTGGGCTTTTTTGTAATCTTTCGGAGGGAGGGGGAATGCTTGCTGGCAATAGCAGAGTGGGTATTAAAAGGTCTGGAGAGATATTGTCCTGAACATGCTGATGCGCTGCGGCAGCACAAAATGCTGCCTGGAGCTGGGCAGGGCTGGTGACACGGTGACACTGCAGGACGCTTCTCTGCGCATGGTCACAGATATTTCTAAGCCAGCTGTGGATGCATACCTCTGCAAGCAACTTAAGCCTGGCAGCTGCCAATCAGCCTAATGAGAGTGGCAAATGCATTAACTGGTGGTGTTCGCAGGAGACAGCAGCACGGAGGGAGCGGGGGTGCCACAGGTTGAGACAGGGTGATGCAGGGCTGGAGGGGACAACCCAGGACCAGATCCCATGTGAAAGGCCAGGAGCTGCTCCCCAGCAGGTGCTGCTGGAAAAAAAATCCGTGTTGGTGTTTCCAAGCCCCATGTCCCTGGCAGGAGCCGTCCCTGAACACACCTCCCACAGGCTGGGGCTGCCGAACAAAAGCCATGCTAGGAAGGCACCTGTTTCTTTTCAGGCGTAGGGAAAAGGGGTTTTGAAGGCAGCACACCTGGGCTGCAGGGTCCCCTGCGTCCCCATCCTGCGGAGAAGGTGACGTCCGGGTGCGCATCGCCTCTGCCCCGCAGGGTCTGCCTGGCTCCTCCGCCCGGACATTGTGCGGCTGACAGGGGGGGTTCTAATCCTCACTCCTGCTTTGAATTTCATTCGATTCCTCGTGGCATCTCATAAAAGACTGAATGGGCAGCGAGCATAAAAGCAAAATAATCCTTGCGCTGGGAATGCCTTTGAACAGCCCTGACCTGACTCTGCAGGCATCTGCCAGCGCAGGGGATGCCACACAGCTCTCATGTGTGTCTAAAGGTTTGAAGATGGGAGACGGGATCCTGCCTAAAATATTTGCATCCGGATTAGGCTCTCAAATGCCAGAACATGCATCTGTGTTCATCCATATTACTCATTTGTTCCTGACTTGTCATGCCTGGTCACTGGGTAAAACCACAACAAATTTGCTTTTTTCCCCCCTCTTGTTTAGTTTATTAATTACATCTCCTGTTACACCACACTCTGGCCTCAATGGATTCATTTGTGATTCTCCTGAGATATGCATACTGTAGCAGTAGATAGCAGCAAATAATCATTTAACATATGAATGCTGTCAAACAGTTTAATCAAATCTGAAATTGCCTGCCTTTGTGCCCTGCGCTAACTCATTGTGACTGCAGAAAGTGAGCCCGGCTCCCCTAAACAAAGAGCAATTGCAGCCCAGCTCTTTGTCTCCTCTCTTTGCATAATTTCCTGAACCCTGCCCTGTTCCACCTGCTCAATAACGTTAAGCTTATTTATGGATAATTTATATGCAGCCCACTCCACGAACGCACCCTGACAAGGATTTTTTGGAGGAACTATGGGAACAAGTCTCTCGCCACGCATGTTCCCCTCCAGCTTGTAAGACCCAGAGCACAAATGCTTCATCAGCACTTCCTGAGCCTTCCCCGAAATGCCAACGTGCAAAAGCGCAAGTGCTCTGTTCCTCGCAGCCGGCACCCCCCCGCGGGCTGCTGGGAATCCAAAGTGCTCCTTCGGGGGGATGGGGGCTAAGGCGCGAATCATTTCTTTCCAACGAAGACGCCCGCAGGACGGCTCGGGGGGCTGCTCACCCCTCCAGCGCAGCGGTGCGTCGAGCGCGGGTGCTCCCGCGGTGCTCGTAACCCCGACCTCGGCGCTCTGGGAGGAAGCGAGCGGTTCCTGGAAAGCATTGTTCGAGCCGTTTGTTTGTTCCGCGCCTTCCCAGCAGCCGCTGAGAAGAAGCAGAATAAAGGGCAGCGTACGGGAGCCGGCTCCCGCGGCACAGCAGGCAGGGCTGTGCGCCCCGGCTGGGTCCCGCGGGATGAGCACCCACGCGGGAGCTGCACGTCTCCCTGCGGCCGATGCACCGCCGCCCAACACACGAGCCGACCTGGCAGGCTGTCACCCATTGGAGAGCCCCATCCGCATCCCCAAAATGGTCCAAAGCCTTGCCACGGCACAGGGCTGGTGACACTGGTGCCAGGGCTGGCTTTACTTCTGTGAGTAAATCAAACTCCCTGGGGTTTTCCAGGCAGACTGTCTGTAATTTCCTGGGGCTGTTTCACCCCGGCTGCTGGGAGGGCTGCGGGGCAGACGGGGACCCCAAAGTGCAAAGCAGCCCTGGAAAAGGGCAGACCCTGCTGCTGGTGGAGGGGCCTTGCCGCCAAGGAAAACTGAGTTTCAGTTTCTGCTGCTGATGCGAACAGGGCTGCCGGCTGCTCCGGCACACGTCTCCTCCCTGTCCCCGCAGCATCCCTGCGACCGCCCTGGGGGGTTCAACACAGCCCCACGCAAGCTCCGGCAGTGCTGCACCTCCTGGGACACTGGCTGCGGGCAGGCAGAGCTAAAAGGAAAAAAAACAGCCCGTCTGTTGAGCAAAAGGTCCAGGAGGAGGAAAAATAAACACAGGAAAAGCCACAACGTTCAAGAACGTTGCTGGATAGTTAAAAGATGCCAATGTCCTTAAAAGCTGCTTGTGTTTGCAGAAATGTTTCTGAAATGGCATAAATTTTTCATGAAATAAAATATCGGCAAACTAGATAATATCACAGACGGTATCTGTCTCTGGCACTCATAATAGCATTGCTGATGCAGTGACCTCCAGCCACAAAGCTCCCATGTTCTCAAATGGTGCAGTCCTACCCCCTGGGAGATTGGGAAACTGAGGCACAGGCATGCTCTGCAGCCTTTCCCACCGAGCTGGTAGTGGGAGGGAGCTGCCGCTGGCCTGACACCCCACCCCACCCCGTCCTGTCCCATCCCATCCCATCCCATCCCATCCCGTCCTGTCCCGTCCCATCTTGTCCCATCCCAACCCACCCTGTGGCTCCCCATCTCCTGGCCGTACTTGGGCAGCACCCCACCATGCCAGGGGGCCCCAGGGATGTCCCGCACCCACTCCAGATGCTGCCTCAGCCCCGAGAAAAGGACCCACAGCAGTTTTTGAACTCTTCAAGGAAGGCCTGGGCTCAGCCCATCGTGGCACAGCTCGCACCCACTGTGCAGCAAAAGCTTCTGTTTTCCAGTGCAAAAGCAGCTCCTGAAACTCCCAGTTTTGTCTTGGTCTTTTTTGTGTAAGGGCATGAATGGGAGTACGGGGGAACTGGGAAGGACTCTTGTTCCCAGTAATTGCTGGCCTGACGTGGACAAACGACTCCTTAAAATATGGCAAAGACTATTAAAAGTATTACTGATAAAAGGCAAGAAGCTGGGAAAATGGACTAGACCGGACTATTTTTAGAAGCAGTGGCATCTGGACAGCATGAGAATTGCTTTGCACAAATTTAGTACAGCTGATGTTTGAACAAAACGCTTGCTGGATAAGCTGAAATCACACAGAACAGCTACCTAGAGAAATATCAGCTGGCACAAAACATCAGCTCAAGCACAGGCAAGAAAACCACAGCCAGGAGTCACCCAGGGCCATACAAAATGCAACTTTTTGCCCAGAGCAGCGGCAAGGCTCCCACCCAGCAGCAGCTCACACTCTCCGTGCCGCCGCTCGCTCCTCATTGCACAGTGGCGGATGGGGATGGTTCCTGCCCGCTGTGTGCCTGGGTAGCAAGCAGAGCTGGGGATGGTGCTAAACCAATTTGTAAAAAACAAAACAAAAAAAAACAAAAAAAAAAAAAAAAAACAAGAAACAGAAAACCCTTTTTTTTTCTTTTTTTTTTAGATTTCCCCAGCAGTTTTGCTGGGGCTTGAAATGCAAGTGTGCTCTCATCGCGCCCCCCCCCACAGGAGGTCAGGGTGGGGAGAGGCAAAGCCCTGCAAGGGCCACCGGGCCACCACTTGCAGGGTGGCATGCGGCGAGGGAGCACAGAGCCCGCTTGCTGCCACGGCAGCAGGGATGCTCCCGGTGCCTGCGCTGCAATGGCTGCAGCGAGAGAGCACCCGAATTCAACCGCTGCCATCTGTCTTTGTTTTGCTAACCCGCTTCTCTGGTTTGAGTTGGCAGTTGGACACTCTGCTGGCTACGGACCCTTTCCCAGGTTTGTCGAAGGCAGCACGAGCCGTTTTGCCACGGCAGCCAAGGCTACTATTTCTTTATGGAAGTTATGCTCCGGACCCGGGCATGACGGGCAGTGGTGTGATGCCAGGTGAGCCCTGCGAGCCAGTGCCTGCGTTCGCAGCCCGTGAAAACGTCCTTTGCATGGCTTGGACACGCCATGGCCTCAGCAAGGCTGAGAGGGCTGGCCGGTCCCTGTCCCCTTGCTTGGTGACAGAAAGGGGAGACAGAGCAAAAACAGCACTCCCCTTCCCCAATTTGAGTTTGCTGTGGTTCATTTTATTCATTGTTTGTATTTGGACAACTGCTGGGTATTGGTGAAAATACTTGGATCCCAGACTCACAGAGTCTCTTATATTTCAACACCAATGATTATTCATCCAAGAGCTCAGACCAGAGTGTGGTATTCATTATTTGCTACTCTCCAGTCTCCTGTTTAAAATGTTTCCAGTCCAGGAGCAGAAACAAACGCCATGTGCCCAGACAGCCAGGCACACAAACAGCGCAGCAAGCACCCGCGGCAAAGTCCACCAGTGGTGCCCTGGCAGAGAGCACCGCCCGGCCCGCTCGGCAGATAACCGACAAGGGCAGCAGATGCCTCTTGGTGCTCTGATGGAGTTAGCAGCCCAAACCGTACCAAGAGGATGCCCTGAAGAGCGCTCTGTACGTAAGGCTGTGGGATCTGCCTCCTGCCTGCACCGTTACCCCCGTTTTGCATCCTCGGGCCGCTCGCCATCACTGTGTGGCTCAGCCAGCTGCCGAGAGCATGCTCGGGCTGTGAGCAGCAACCCAGCCTAAATGTTAGGCTAAAAATAGCCGGGTGTCTGGGTGGAAGCACTCTGCGGTTAGCCGGGGGCTCGCATCTCTGAGAGAGCCTGCGCCGGGCAGGGTCCCTCTGCTCTCGTTATTGTCCACTTTCCCCCTCTCCCTCCAGAGGGACCCTGGGGACTCACCAGCAATAAATGGCTTAACACGGGACAACAATGGCTTCTGTGATCAATCTTCATGAAATGTGGTTTGGTAGCTCTGTGAGAGCCGAGCCAGCTGCCAGTTTGGCCTGGAAGAAGAGAGCTGGGGGAAGGAGAGTGAGGCGGTGGGGCCGAGCAGCCCCTTCTCTGCCGAATTAGCAGCCCTCCAGGTGCCGCGCAGCAGCTGGGTCCTGCTCGCCTCCTCTCCCAAGAACCGCGGGCGTGCAGGTGCCCGCCAAGCAGCCAGGGATGGGCACCCCCTGCACCGCTCACAGCACCTAAGGAAGGTGCTCAGCGGCAGCTCTGCAGAGCTGGTGCGTAGGCAAAGAGAAGAGGTGCTCATCTCAGGGCGCTGAGATGACATGGTAACACAGATTGCCTGATTTTCCACCGGGACAGCCTCTGTCTCTGCAGGCTCCTATCAGCCTCCACCCGGGACCCCCACCTGCCCCATGGGTGCCCGGTGCCCGGCCGGCCCCGGCCCTCCCGCCACCCCCAGCAGCATCCACAGAGCTGCCCGCAGAGCCAGCAGTTCCCGAGCCCTCATTCGCAGGCTCGTTCGATGAAACACGAGGGAGGTGCATTACGACTTCACGAGCAGCAGTTCAGGTGCTTGCTACCTTTCAGGCCCATCCTCCAAACCTGACCCGGTGCAAAGGAGGGGTCTGTGCGCGCCGTGGAGGTCCTGGCACTGGAACAGCCGCACGCCTGCAGTTTCGGCACCCGTTGCAGCAGAGACTACTGTTTCCTCGGGATGGTGCCTCGCTGTCACAAAATATTATTGCTGGTGGAAATGCAGCCTGCTGCTCACTCAAGAAAAATAAATCCTTGACCCTTTACAAGACCTGTGCGGTAGTGGCGCCATTCACTCCTTGTGAAAGTGTGTGGGTGGGAAAATAGTCTACGCTGACTTTTCTGCTAGCTATGTGAGCTGTGCGAGACACACAGCCTTTCAATAGATGGCTGATAACGCTCAGCTACTCCTCTGCTCGCAGCCTGCAAGCCCCTGAAGAAACACCAACTGCAAGCAAGAAATTAGAGTCTCCCACTCGTTATTTGAGCAAGACATGCCTTTCACAGCCAACTGGCCTCTATTTGCTTGGGGGAAACATGTGCTTATCTCTAATTTATGTGATTTATTTCTTTAGATTAATGTATCAAATTGGCTTGCTACCAAGCTCTCAGTAAAGTCTCTGTCTTCCTGGGACTGTCCCGAACCACGCAAGTTTCACAGCTTGTTTGTTTGCTGAAACTGAGAGGAGTTTTTTTTTTAATCTCAATTGTAAAGCAGAATTTAGGGGGGTTGCAGATATAAGGCAGCCATCATTGTTTTGATCTGCAAGCAAACGATAGCAAACTTCCCCGAGTTCAAGGAGGGCTATTAAACCAGCCCGCATGGAGATAGGGCAAACAAAAACAGACGGAGCAAAGGAGATGGGGGGAATGTTTCTATTCATATAAGAAGGCACGAAAGCAAAGCAGGGGAGGCGAGTTAATGATCAACTCATCGGGCTGTTTACTTTTACATGCCACTGGGGTAAATAGAGCCATGTCATCCCTCCAGTCTGGTCTTGTTTATAAATATACAATAACATTTACAGCTGAGAGGCCTGAGCTCCCCTGGGCCCAGGGCTGGAGGAGCCGGCTGGGTCCGGTCCCCCAGCCCTGCGTGGGACAAGCCCTTCTCCCGGGCAGCCCAGCTGCTGCAGGCCCACCGTCCAGCTCTGCGTTTGTGTTTCCATGTGCTGGGATGGCACCAGCACATCTCCCAGCACAGCCCCTGGGAGATGCCCCACTGGAGATGCCCCATTGGAGGCGCCCCATTGGAGATGTTCCAACATCTCCCCCCCAGTTCCTATGGCTACTTGGAGCCATCCCTTTGCATTGCTGGGTTCAGAGCAGGACCCAGAGCCCTGCTGGTGCTTTACAACAGCCTGATCTTATATAGAGACCAACAGGCTCATCTTTGCGTCAGCCAACCTACCAGCGTGAGCAAGGATTTGAAGTTACTGGTGTTATCTACAGCACCTCGTAGTTATCCTTCAAAGAAATCACGTTTCACCTAAAAAATAAAGTTCCTATAAATGCTAAAAAAATAAACTTCCTACAAATGCTGCTGTTCAGCGAGACCCAACGCAGGAAGCAGAACAGCAAACAAATGGCAGTGAATTCGCTGCAGCTGACTTACTGGAGTAACTTCTCCGTCCCGCATCCGCTGATCACCACAGGCAAATCTTAATCATCTCCCATTTTTTTCAGGCTTCTGCCATAGCTGTCGTTGCTCACTGGGCTTGCGATCGGCACAAAAGGCAGAGCGTGCTGCAGGCCAGAAGTGTGAACCTCCACGAGGACGCGCCACACGCAGCCGTTCCCTTCCCGCAGGATTTGTCTGCGCACAAATTTGCATTGGCTTAAACACACTGCTGCAACTTCCTGTACAGACACGACCACGCTGGGTTAAAGTAGGCTTTTTTGTGGCTTACTTAAACCCCCCTCCCAAACAATTTAAATTAGGCATATTCTAGCTTAGTGCAAGACCTAGTGGTGCTCATCTAGCTTTTTGTTCCACTTTAAATTTTGCATTGTTAATCAGTGCAGTTCCAGATGTGCCCTTAGAGTCATATTTCTGCGCAAAAAGATGCACTGAATTTAAATGAAATTTTTATGAAATGACTTTTATTATTATTTTGTTAACTAATTCTCTTGACATTTTTTTTTGCCAGAAATTGCATAGAAAGAAAGAAGTTCCAGTTCTGGAAGTGGTCAGTATAAGCACCAAGGACTACTCATCTTTATTTTCATTACTAACACCATGATCCCATTGTGATGGCAAGGAACACTGTGGGAATAAATTGGTTTACAGGGGAATATATGTTTGCAGAAAGTTTTTGTTCACAGTGTGCACAGGCCAGATTAATACATCTCTCCATTTGGTTCTGTCCCCCAAGGGGGACTTGCAGAGCCCTTAATAAAATTAAAAATAGCCAACTGGACATGAGTGAGATGTATGTTTATGAGAGGGAAGCAATTCTGGGTTGCTCGCTGTTTCTGGCCTATAGAAAACAAATAATGCCTTGGTTTGCATGGATGCTGGCTCATGTCATCCCACTGCTGGCATTTCAGGCTCCTATCAAGATTAACACGGGATAAATACTGGAAAAATGTAATCACTAATTATTATGCAATGAAAACAAAAATGCCAAACTTCGCACAGAACCTTATTCACAACAAATTATACAACCAGCTGTAATCAAGGTCATTTCAATCCGAAAGCATTTTCTATTGAAATCCACAACAATATTCAGGCCCCGCTCATTGCCCAACAGCGAGAAAGCCACAATTGCTCTTGTGTGTGTGGCTGCCCCGGGGTGGCGGGGCCAGGCCCCCGAGGATGCACCCACTGGAGCCCCCTCACCCGCCGAGGAGCCGGGGAGGAACCAGCCCAGCCTGCGCATCGCAGCCTCTCTGTCTTGAATGTCAAGCCCAAGCATGACTCACACATTTCCCAAACTGCCGTTCCCTCCTGCCGCGTCAGCTCGGTCCCTTCCTTCCATAGCAGCTTCGGGTGTACGTGTGAGGGCGAGCCCGTGTGCTCTGCTCTGCAGCTTGTTTCAAGCCAAGGATGTCCTCAGTCCCTCTTTCTTTGCCCGCATGGTGCCACCTGTGCCCACAGCCCAGGGACCGCGCTCCTATTTTCCATCTGCGCAAGGGGGCATCACCCTTCCCATGGCAGCTGCGGCACGGGCGTGCTGCCCCGCTAGGAGAGGCAGCCGAAAAGGTAAAAAACGCCAGCTATGCTTTCCTGTACAAATGCAGAAGCTTTGCGAGACAAGACCCAGCAGCTCACCCCACGGCAGCACCAGAAGTAACCGTGCAAGCTCTCTGGCACAATTTAATTCCTTTTCTGGAGTGACTAACACCTCTATTATTCCCATCTGACCTCCGCAGACATCCTGCCACGCAATTGTGTTAAACTCTGCAGTGAGAAAGATAACCGGGCCTAAAATTAAACCATCCAGCACGTTTTTAATATTAGCACAGGCAAGGGGTGTATTCCCCCCTGCCGGGAGGCCAGCACTGACCATGCAGGGCAGCTCCCCCCAGCACTGCTCTTCGTCAGCAAGCAAGCGAAACGAGTCCTCGGTGCTATACCCCAGCAGCAACGCGTTGGACGTTATTTGCCTTTTTCCTTCCTGAGCGCCCGTGATAGCCTGTTTTCATCGCTGCCCTGCTCCAGCTCCTGGTCCCGGGGGGATTCACTGCACAGAAGTACTGAAGGAGCAGGAACTGTGTTGCAAATGCAGCCAGAGACTTTTATTGCATGAAGACGGGCAGGCTGCAGGTACTGTGAGAGCAGATGCCCTCAGTGTGAGTAACCCGGTGTAAACCATAGCCTCGTGGTATCTTTGGCTCTGGGAGAAAGAGCATTGCAGCAAGAAAGGCAGAGCCAGCCCACAGCACGGATGTTGCCGTGTCCTTTGACTGCAATTGGATGGCTGCTCTGTTTTCATTCAAATACAGCTTTCCATCAAAAATAACCCCGTGGATTTCACCGCAGTGTGTTTTTCACAGAGCAGACTCCAAAAGCAAGGAGGGTTCAGCGATGCTGAAAGCTCCTGTGCACGGCCCGGGGGGCACCCGCTGCCCTGCCACCGTGCTGGTGCCTGGCGCGGCTTTGGGTTTGCTGGCTGCAGCAGCAGGCGGAGGAGAGGGCTGTCACTTCAGGGGGCAGAAAATCTGACCTGAAATGAGACCTAACGAGCCCGCAGCATTGCTGCTGCTGCTCGGTGCTGTCCCTGTAGGTCCCACCGGCGCTTGCTGAGCCGGGGAGCCCCGCGGCTCTGGGGTGGAGCGGCGCTTTCCCACCCGCAGGGCAGAGCAGCGGACCAGTGCACACCAGTGCACACCAGTGCACACCAGTGCACACCAGTGCAGCCGGAGCCCTTGTCTCCCCCAGCTCCCAGGTGGGATTTTTGCACTCTTGTGCTCCCTCTGCTGGTCCTCAGCCTGGCACGGCCAGCACTACTCCGGCACCGCTCCAGCATCGCACCGGCACTGCTCCGGCACCGCTCCGGTGCTGCCAGAACCTCGGGCCACCCCTGCTCCCCGGGGGCAGCAACACCCCAGAGCACGTCTCGGAGCCTGTCTGCAGTGAGGGAGATGTCCCCAGTGCTGGCCGGACAGAGGGGTGCTGCTGGGCTTGCACCGGGCAGAGCATTCGAAGCAGCACCAAAAATGTTCCTCCAAAATAAAAGCTTAAAAAAATGCTACTGAGATTGATGCTAACAACATAACGGTGATGAAGATTGAGCAAACCAGACTGGTACTGCACGGGTCACCTTGTTAAATAGTCACACACGGGCACGGACAGGCCACTTTATTGGTTAACCCACTTGTAAGAAGACAAAGTGCAGCTCTGTGCACCGACACCTCCGCAGCTCACACTGTCTGCGTGACCTGTGCAACAGGCCACCACCATCAGAGGCGACGTGCCACTGAAGCTGGGCTGGGACGTTGCAGTGCGAGGTCTGCCGTGAAGGCAGCTCAGGCTGTGCTCCGTGATCGCATGCGGTTCTCTGGCGTTTTCTGTCTTTGCAATACTTGCCAGCTTTATTGGAAAGCCCGGTTGTTGTTTCAAGGCTGCTTTCTGATGGTTATTGCCAGCCAGGGAGGGAGTGGGGGAGCTGTGCTCCAGGCTCAGTAAATGACAGCTGCCAAGGCACCTCTCAGAGGCCCCGTAAAGCCCGCTTATGGCTTGGGCTGCCTCCTCCCAGCAGACATCCCAGGGGGGGACTGGGTGCAGGAGGTGGCCATGCAGCCCCCGCCCTGGCTCAGAGCCCCATGTCCCATCCCCGTCCCTGCAGCGGTGTCCGGCTGCCCCGCTCGCTGCCACCCGATGTGCCTGGGACTCAGAGAGAGCAGCCCAGTGCGACAGGAGCCTCAAAGGCAGGGGAGGGGGAAGAGGATGAAAAGGGGTGTAGCAGCAGGCAAAGGGATGTTGTCACCCATTGCATGCAGCCTCCCCCTGCTTCCCACCACCGCCACAGCACTCCAGGATGCCCCACGCTGCACCCCAACCTCTCCACCACCACCCCAGCCTCTGGGCATCTCCACCTGGGGTCTGGGTCCACTCGGGGCACGCAGGCTCAGAGCTGCTTTCCAGAGCAAACAATAAATCTGGAAAACAAGCGTGAGGTTCTCTGAGAGCAGCTGAATTCAATGGCCGAGCTCCGCAACAAAGCCTCTTCCTGAGCGCGGTGGCTCCCTGCCCGCCGCCCTCCCCGGGGGACGCAGAGGCGGCAGCGAGGAGGTGAGCTCTGGCTCCAGCTTGCAGACGGCAACTGCTGGAAAAAAAAAAAAAAAAGAAACTGCCCAGAAGTTTCGGTGTGCACCAGTGCCTTCCCTCGGCACGGCCTTTCCCAGGGAAAAGCCTGCAGGAGGTGGGAAGAGGCACCCAGCAGCACTCGCCCCTTGACCCCCGAGCATCGGGGCCACAGGGAACCCGCTCCTTCTGCATTTTGCAAACTGGCCTTTGCCCATGCGGAGGTGAAATGCTGCATCCAAGTGACTGCTGCAGAGACTTAAGCAGATGACACGGGTGCACCTGGCAACCCGCACCACGGGACTTTTTGGAGGTGAAGAGTTGTCATACGCCCTTTTGCTTTGCACAGTTCATTCGGCGAAACACACTCCTGAGAGAAATCCCTCATCATTCAAGAATACATCTCTCTGCTTTCTGGGAGCATTTTTGTAGATGCAAATAAATGGTTAAACACATGCAGTTGTCTCTCATGTTAACTTTCTTTGGTATCACCAACAGCTGCTTTCCTTTCAGCACAAGAAACCACAGTGGTGCAGTAAGTGAAAGTGCAGAAGAACCGGGGCTCGGATGGCAAAACCTTCCCAGCGAGAGGCTGATAGAATGGAACAGCACAAGTTTTTCCATGGCCGCGAATAGCCCTGTTATCTCCCTGGAAGGCAAACCCCGTTCCTCTCCGAGGTGCAGGTGAGTTCGCAGCGGCAGGCCTGGCAGCCCCCGGCACACGCTGCCCTTCTGCGGCAGGATTGCGGCTATAGCTTAGCCGTGATATGTTGCTGTATAGCGAGAGAAACAAATAAACGTCATTACTGCAGTTAATTCTACGGTGAAATTATTTTTCCAAATCTTCCCCGAACCAGATGTGGAAATATTTAGCTACCCCTCCACTCCTCTGGCTCCCCCCCACCCCCAGGCAAAGTGTTTCGGAGCAGATGAGAGGCAGGGGGAGGTGGAAACCGTGACTGGTTTCAGCGAAACTCATGGATTTCTCAATTCATGGTATCATTTACTGACTTCATGAAACTAATTCGGGCTTTTTCTTCTGTCTCTTTACAGTTAGGTATTTTCCCCAAGAGGCTAAAATTTCTCTTTCTTTAAAACAAAATTGGATTTCTTTCCTGTAAGGAGTGCAGAAACGTAGATCCTGTTTCCAGAAGCCAGATTCAGAAACCTTTTGTTTGTTTGTTTTTCAATTGAAATATTTTATTAGATGTAGTTAGCGCACGCTTGCAAAAAGACCAAACAAAGCGCAGTGGCTCCGACGGACCATCCCATTGCCACCTCTCCCCCATCGCAGGCTGGAGGACAGAAAGGCGGTCACCTCGCCTGCCCCGCCAGCCCCAGGACCCAGGCATCCAGCACCACCAGCAATGGGTGTGTGGCCTCATTTCTGAAGTGCCGGGTGGATCCTGAGCCCCACGCTCAGCGCAGAGCTGCTGCCCGTGTCCTTTCCTGGCTGCCCGCGTGTATTCCTTTCTCCCACTCATAGTGAGAGCAATGTTACCGCACCCATTCGGCTTGACGTTGTGCTGAGAGCAGGGAGCAGCACTCATTTAGGAAAAGCACTAATTAAACATGTTCTGGGTGGTCTCGTTCTGGCGCCCTGCCTTTTGGGTGAGACGGGTTTTGCTGCCGCTTCCCTCTCTGCCGCGTTCCCTCCCGTCTCTCCTTCCCCAGCACCTACAGCCGTCTCCGCCAGGGGTTTCGGCAGCAGCTGCCCTGGCAGGTCCCAGAAATGACCACGGCTTTCAAGGCTAGACGCCCAGCGATGGTGTTAAGCAACTGTTTCCTCATACTACTTCTTTCTCTACGAATAATGCTGCTGTTTGCAGTTTTGATGGAAAGCATAAAGCTGCTATTAGATTTCACTGGAGCTAGGCCAGATGTGGCAGGCAAGTGTCTGGTCTTCTGTCCCAAACGGCGCTGTTTTAAGTGTGTTTGCAAGGCGGTACATAGCGCAACCCCTCTCCGCGCCGCATGAAGGCTTTGGTCTCCACAAATGCTACCTAATGCAGGGGGCAGGGGCTGCCCAGGAGCCTCCTCGGCTCCCTCCTGGTGCTCCTGGGCTGGCCACAGACCTGCTTGCTTTGCAAACGGAGCTGGATCTCCTGGGAGCACCCGCCCAGGAGCAGCCCACGGGGTGACTGGCATCTCAGAGAAGGGTGTTTTCCTGCTAGCTTGTTGGATGCCAGCTATCAGAGGCACACGGCTTTGCTGCTTGGGTTTTCTTTTCACCAGCCCCAGGACCTGGTCTTTAGGAATTAATGTCTTCCAGGTAAGAAGCCAGGAGCCAGGCTGTCTTTCCTTTGAGGAGAGCCAAGGCATTGAAAGACAACTGCTAACTTACTATTTCACAGACTCCACACGTGTCTAAGGGCTGCCTCTTGGCATAGCTCTCGAACGGTATAATTTAATAGTACATGTCATATGGCAGAGGTCCACGGGATGGTCAAGGAGCATGACACAAAAAACATATTCAGCTGAAAATATCGGTTTTCCTACTGTATCAGCATAACAAGAACTTTTGCAAACGTCTGATGTCAGGACTGATTTGTATTGCAAACGTCCCTGCCTAATCTACAGCTCTGTATTAAATAACACATCATGCTATTGTGACGTTCTGCTTTGCCAGGAGAGCACAATATTTATACACACATGCCCACAGTACTGCTTTTCTGACAGAATGCCGTATTAATGACAAATTGCAAGTTTGGTAACACAAGTCAGAAATAGTTTAAACCTGCCGGCTTTAGGGAAATAATATGAGAATGTTTAGACACAGGGAAATTGCAACAGCAGACAAAGTTATCGCAGGCTGGTTGAATAAATATTGATCTTCAAAACTGTTAACAGCTTTGCACCCAGAAGCCTGAGAGATGCTGTATTAGATAATCTCTCAGTGCTATTTCGGATGCGTGAGAACAGCTTTGCTTTCAGGACATGAGTGGCTCTTCATTCACGGGTCAGCCCATCTTCCGCCAACAGCATTTGCCAAGTTCTTGATCGATTTTATTTTTGTGCCCAAACAGCTGCTGGAATTTGCCCAGATCGTGCAGGTTTGGCAGCAGCGGGGGAGCGAGCGGGACGGACGCGCAGGGGAGGGATGCGGGCGTGTGGCCGGGTGCCCGTGGCGCTGCAGCGAGCATCGGCTCTGCCTCCGGGCGGACAAAGCCTTCGCTCCCCCAGCCCGAGCTCCCACGGCCGGGCAGCAAGCTGCAGGGCGCTGGGTGAAGGCAGAAGCCATTTCCATGGCCAACGCGCTGGCACATCTACCCTCCAGAGAGCACTTCTGCTTCTCGCAGAGAGAGGAAACAAAGCAGAAAGCGCGCCAGCCCTTTTCGGCGTGACCTTGACGCGCAGCTCCCCTCCCGCCCCGCCGAGCTCTGCTTTTTGTATCCTGCCTCTGTCCCGTCTCGCGCTGCCGCAAAGCCTCCGCAGCAGTTTCGGGTCTCGTCTCACGCAGTGGCACGTCTTCCCCTGCGCTCCTCCTCGCACTCGCTGTATTTGATGCTCCCGCTGGGCGCTCGGACCCAACAGGGGCAAGCACTGAGGGAGATGGGTCCAGGCTTCCCTGGGGCTCTGTGCGGGCCCATGTCGGATGCTGTGGGTTTGTCCAGGACACGCTGGAGTTTCTCACTCTTCCCCACCCTGAGTTTAGCTAGAATATTTTACAGGCAATTTTCTACTGAAATGTCGGCTGCACTATCAACCCGCCCCCTCCCCTGCACATAATCAAAATATTTTGATAACTGAAAAATGTCAGGCAAAACAACAAATTTTGCAGTAAATAAATAGAGCAAGTAACTAAAACGACATGGAGGGAAGGAGTGAGGAGTTGGTGCCTTCACAGAAGGTTTCCAGAGGTTGTCCCTGAACAACAACAAAATCTTTTAAAATTACTGTTTCGACACAAATAATCATTTTGTACAAAAATAATCCCTCTCTAGTGGAAAAAAGGAGGCTGACGGTAGCAAACCTTGTTCTGCTGGGTCACCCCTCACTGCTGTGCAAGGCCAGCGCTGCCTTCGAGAGCTCAGCACGGCCCCACGGCGTGGGATGGGTCCGGGTGCCAAGGTGGCAGCACGGTGCAGGGGACCCGGTGAACGGGAAGCCGCTCCTCACACCAGACAAGTAGCGATTAGACGAACGAGCCCTCAGTGAGATACTAAACACATCGCAAATATGTGTGACAAATTGCAATGACAAGGTTGTGCCGGCAGTCTGTATGGCGAGTAATGAAATCCCTGTCCAGACAGTGCTACGCTCCGGGCACCCTTCGAGCCAAGCGAAGGAAGCAGATGCTGCCAAAAAGCCATCGGCGCAGCCACTGCACCCATTTTCCACACCGCTGCTCGCAGCCGAGGCTGCCACAAACACTGACACCGCACGGAAAGCTGGGGTTACGGTGCCACACAATGCGCAAAGCTGGGGAATTGCAAAACGCCAAGGCTGGTGCAAAAGGCCAGCAGTCACAGGAACACAACCTTTGGAGCAGATGCACAAAGAAATCCCTCGCTCTGGCTGCAAGGGACCAAAACACTGGAGGAAGGAGCTTGTGGAAGAAGCAAGCAGAGAGCTCAAGGTGGGCAGTGTACTTTTCTGCATGCAACAAATAAAATGCACAACTGCCCTTCCGGCACCCCATGAACCAGGAGGTTTTGGGCCACACATGCCTGCTCTTGTTCCCCTGTGCACAGCCCCTGCGGGTACCCTGCGGAAACAGGGAGTCCCTTTTCCAGGCCAAACCCCAGTGCAGGGACCCAGCTTGGGCTGGCCGGTCACTCACCCGTGCCCAGAAGCAGTGGCTGTTTTTAAGCCCAACATCTCTGGTGAGCCTCCAGGCTGGGCAGGATGCTCCAGCAGGGAGCTGGGGGGAGCGGGGTCCCCGTGACATTGGGAGAACAAGGGCAGTGCTGGCGGCACAGCACCTGAAACCCAGTGGCTGCTTTCTAAGAGATGTCTCCCTTTAGCCATTTGTCCCCTCCAACACCTCCTGTCCCACCAACAGCAGTCCTCAGAGGGCGTGTAACATCCCAGCTTTTTGCTTTACTTTCCTTCCATTTGTAAAACTGCAAAGGTGAGCCCGTTATTCGGGCTGGTACTGGAGAAACAGAGCTGGTCTCTTCGGGGGAAGCTTCCTGCCTTTGCCATGAGCCCGCAGCACAGGAGAGGTGGCCGTGGCTCATCCCGGCTGCGAGGAGCAGAAGCCACGTTCAAGGCCTGCTTCCTGTAGCTGCCGCCTCCGCAGAGGCACGGCAGCGAGCTTTGGCCGCTCGGAAAGCCGCAGCCCGGCTGGGTGCGGGCACCCTGTGGGCGAGGGAAAGCCAGCGGGCCTGCCGGCTGGGGCTCACCTCCCCTGCGGCGAAACCGTGCCGCAGCCAGCGGCCCTGGGCTGCGCGGGGGCAGTGCCGGGAGGGCTGCAGGGGGACGCAGCTCACAGCCCCGCCGGGGGGCTCGGGCTCCCTGCTTGCAGCCCGAGTGATGTGCAGGGCGCACCTCTGCTTCGCGAAGGCGGACGCAGAGCATCCATCTGTAAAAATACCGCAGCGAACGCAATCCCTCTCCCTCCCCCCTGGTTCCTGCGAGCAGTATTCATTCTTTGCTCTCGCTGTAGATCCGGCATGCCGAGTCCTTTCTCCCCAAGAGTATTCTCCCTTTACAAAGCAAGATCATAGAGCAGTGACATAATCCAAGCTTGGCAAACACTTTTGCTGATGTTAAGCCAGTGCCTTTCGTGGTTCTCCCTGCTGCTTTTTAGTCCACGATATAGATGGCGCAACCGGCTGATTAAATGTGCAGGAGCCTCCCAAGATACCATTTCATTTGAAACGCTGACATTTATATTTGACATTCCAATAAGTGTGGGGCTTTTTTTTTTTTTTTAATTAGTTCTCACAAGGGTGCGGGTCAGACAAAGCTGCACATTGAAGTTCCCCGTAGAATAGGTGTGATTCAAACAGACAACTCCTGGCCAGACTTCCTAACGCATCTACCTTGCGGCTGAGCCTGGAAGCCAAATTAATTAGAGGCCACCCACAAGTAGATGCGAGAGGTGGGTGAATCTCTGCGCTCATTCATTCCCTGCCACATCTGCTGAGATCTCTACGTACTCGCTAAGGGTGAGTGGGAGGGCTTCGGTGCTAAAAAAATGACTCGATCCCTTTCGTTCTGACACGAAAGCGCAGTCAGCCAGCAAGGACAAGCAGTGGTAGTAAACAACAGTAGTAACACTAAAAAGAGGGAAAAAAGCACCGTCTAAGACGCCTCAGTGAAGAGGTGTGATTGTTGGCAAAATGCATCCCGTTTTAGTTTATGGGATGTACAGAGTCTTTTTATTAGGGATACTTTTTGCTAGTAGTATAATAAAAAAAGGACCAATTGTTTCTGCCATCTGAGAAAACTCTTGGTGGAACAGGCAGAAATCCAGGAATAATTAAGAAAATAATAGTGCACACCCAACAAGAAAAACATTATTTGTTTAAAGATGAAATCCCTCCAGAATACTTGGTAGTGATTGCGTTTCTTTCAAAAGTGGGGAAAAAACCCTCCTAAATGAAAAGCAGCAGTCATCAGCTAGTTTCTAATATCTTGAGTGGAAAAAGCGCAGTGCTGTAATACCCTTCAGTGGTGACACTTTTTCCGTTTTCGCCGCTGTTATCAGTCCTTGCGAGTTGCAAAATAATAGTGTTTTGCCCTTACATGTTTCCACCAGAGGATCAGAAGCACTTCACAAAGCGTAATTAATTGAGCTTCACTGCTCACCTGTGAGAACAGAGCAATTATTTAGCAGCGGGGTTGGCTTGTTGGATTTTTGTTTGTTTGTTTGGGGTGGGGTTAGACGTAAAACCTGCAAGGGGAAGATGATGAACCCACCGGGCTCTGCCGAAGCCAACGGGGACTTCACCGCTTGGCCCACCCCAAGCCGGCTGTGACAGAGCTGAGAGTTTCAGCCCTCCGGACCCGGCTTCTCCCTTGGGCAGAGACCGCTTTTCCCAGCACCGCTTTCCCTCAGCTTGCCGGCCTTCCCACCAGCACGCGGCTCTCCGGATTTCGAAGAGCTTCACCAAAGCGGGTCCCCAGCCCGGCCCCCGCTCCCGCTCCCGCAGCTCGGGGTCCCGCGGAGCCGCGCTGCCCGCGCACGGGGGCACGGAGGGGAGCGGCAGGGGAAGGCCGCGGATCGGTGCTCGTGGGGAACTCGAGTGCCGGGGGGAACGGAACGACGAGCCCCGCTGGGCCGCCCCGCCCGGAGCGTGGACGCAGCAGCAGGCGGGCACGGAGCCACGCGTCCCACAAGAACCGACTTCCACGCAGCTCGGCACCCACGAGGGCACGGGCCGCCCGCCCGGCGCCCTGCTCGTTTGCTTGCTATTATTTTTTATTTATTTATTGTGACTTTTCTCCCTCCCCCCGCGGGTCTTCTCCCACCCGCGGCTTCCAGCTGCCCCGGGCCGGGAGCGGAGCCGGGCGGGCGGCCCC
>VXAA01007452.1:4628449-4653583 GCA_013399115.1 Anseranas semipalmata
CGGGGTGGGGGGAGCTGAAGGGTTGATTGGGGGGGGAGAGGGGGATGCTGCATTGTTCCCCAGCCTCGGGGCACCCAGCGGGGGCAGTCATGGCCAGGGGGCCTGCCCCTGCCCTGCAGGAAGCAGGGCTCAGCACCCCTGCGGCGCCTGGTGGCACTGGGGTCACTGTGGGAAGAGTTTACTGGGTGCCCCAGGCATGGTCCTGTAGCAGAGCTCTGGAGTGAGCTGAGTCCCAAGAAAAAGGGGTTTTCCCCAGCTCTGCCCTTGGCATCTCACACCCTGAGCTTCCCCAGCCTTGGTGGCAGCAAGGTATGCTCCTGGTGGCCTCTGTGGCGTGAGGGATGCCCCAGCTGGGGCTGTGCCCTCCTGCTGGAGCAGCCATCCCTCACGGTGGGAGCGAGGTTGCGCATCCTGCAGGTGATGGTGCGGCAGCTGCAGCCCTGGTCCTGTGCTCTCGGGAGTGCTGGTGGCTGTGGATCCCAGAACGGTGTTTTTTTCAACTCTTTAGGAATCAATAAATCACGTTCAATAGCTGTGGGGCAGGGGGGCAGCAGGGGAATGTATGTTTGCTGATTTACAGCTTAGTGGTGGCTCCTGGTCTGCACGGTGAGCGCTGGCACCGCCGGCACCCACCAAGCACGTACCTGCCGTTTGTAGCACAGCAAAGGTGCGAGAGGTGTGCACGTGGTCAGGAGCAGCTCTAAAACCCCCGACCTGTTCCCCAGGGCGCTGTGTGCCTGCAAATGGGTGAAAATCACAAAATTTGGACACACGACCAGCCCACTTCGCATCGTGTGTCTGTATGTCTTCACTTGCATCTGTAAAACAGTTCGTTCCCGCTTTCTGCAAGTCAAGCCCCTAATCACCATATAAAATACTGCTTTCCCGCATGAATAATGGCTAATGACTTAATGAATAACTTGTTTTACAGGGCAGTTGGTCAGTACAGTGATTACTTTGTGTTTCTATACTTTTATTAATTTTACATCCTATTTTTTGATGTGCTTAGGAAAGTGTCATGTCGTTAGCATTTTCTGTGCAGAGTGCAAGACTCAAATCGGGTTTGCTGCTTTTTAGACCTCTGTCATGACCGGTTGGTTTCACCAGGCTAGGAAAAGAGACTTGCACTTGGGCAGCGGGGGGCTCCCACCGGGAGCGAAGCGGCAGCGGCAGGAGCGCAGCAGCACCGCGCGGTTTCCGGGGCCGCGGGCAGGCAGGGAACGGGCGGCTGCACCGTGCCGATGGGGCGATCGCTCCTCTGGCGGTTGGGCAGGGCCCACGGGGCTGGGGATGCTTCGGGGCAGTGCCAAGCATTGCCGTGGAGAGCCTGGGGAGGGGGGCGGCCAGCCGTGCTTCTGTGCGGGCTGAGGAGCCGGGGCAGCCCCCGTGGTTTTTTCCTTTAAAAGTTTGCCTTCGAAGTGTTTGCAGGTCGACTTGAAGCCGCTACCACAGCCGAGCACGAGCTGCTTGCCGACGAGCCCCAGAAGCCCCTGCAGAGCACCGCTGGCCTGGCTGGGGCGCCCAGGGCCCCTCAGCTCGGGTGCGAGGGTGCACGCACCCCAGGCGCAGCAGCATGCGGAGCAGCTTGGGCCAGCTTGGCCGCTTGCGCAGGGTAAGGCGCGGTGTAGGGGTTTTAAAACGGGACATCTGCTGCAGCAGGACTGTTTGTGACCGCTGCGGAGAAGTCTTTGAGCTTCCTTACTGTTACCGGTGCGGTTTTATAAGCAAGCTGAAAGGCTGCAGTTCCCTGTGGTAGGTAAATCCATGCAGCAGTTGCACCTCTGTGTGGCTGCTGGGTTCAGGAGGCAGACGCTAGAGGAGCTCATTAATCACACGCCTCTACGCCGATCTCTTCATTTCCCCCAGACCGAAACCCTCCCACACGGCAGGGGCAGGGGTACTCGGTACCAGGTACTGCCATTAGAGAGGCAGCGTGGTGGGAGCCAAATGAGGTGTTGCAGATTCCTGTAAACACTAAAAAAGCAACCCGAAAAGCCACCTTATCTACCTCCAGCGTTTTCCTGCTCACCTCCTTTGATGCAAAAGGAATTTTGGCAAAGGTTAGCAGCTCATTGTGGTATCCAGTATTATCTTGCTTTCCTTGCACTTCTTGCCCACCCACCTCATCTGCTTTTCCTCATCGCTCATGCAGTGTGCTTTGAGCCAGGGCTGGCTTCAGTACGTGTTTGTGCAGTGCCTTGCACAACAGCAGCTCCCAGTGCTAAATGTTAATAAGTTCAGGTCTTGCTCTTTGCACTACGAGGGAGGAAACCCTTTATACGTCTCCTTTATCAAGAGTAACTCCGGCTAAATAAGGTGATGCTAACCGTGTACACAGGTGTGTATGTTACACAGCTGGCTTCAGTGGGAAGCATCCAGTACCCATGATGCAAAGCCACAAGGACAAATCTCAGGTTAAATTAAGCAAGAAAGGTCCCAACCACCTGGCAAAGCAAAGCCCAGCTCACCCGCTCCGGCAGCGAGTTTGCTAAAGCAAGAGTGCAACAACCGGAGCAAACGATGGCTCCGGTGCCCTGATGACTCAGGGGCTCTTGGCAACAAACTCACCAAATGGAAGAAAAATACAATTTCAAATCTTTTCATTTCTGAAGCAAAGTATAATAATAAACTGCTCGCTGGAATTACACATAAGCCTATTCATGTGTGCTCTTCAAGTAACGGACTACTGAAGATTACTTAAAATACAATTCAAGTAGAGCATACATTCATTTATAAACCGTCCAGTGTGAGTTCTCATGCTATATGCTCATCGAGAGAAAACAGCTTCCTCATACTGAAAGGAAATATTTGAGTGTGCACAACTGCTGGGAAAGGTGTGATGGCAAGGAGACGGGGTGCTATGGAAGACACAGCTACAACAAGCAGGATTTGTTTGTGGTTATTAGAAAGCACAAGCTGGTTTTCTAATCGCAAGCATAACGAGTTTACACTGGAAGGTGTATTTCTGCTGCATACTTTGTGTTCTCTGCTGGGTATGGTGCAGTTTGTGAATGGAAGAGAAAATAGGCAAGAAAGGAATTTAAGGGAAAAGATCTGAGAAATACACTGCAGTGCACGTTTAGAAGTGCACACGCACACACGCACACGTGCNTTATCACATCCCAGCTCCTCCGGTGGGAAGCAGGCTAAGGAACAAGCGGCATCGCTGCTCGGGCGCTTCCCGTGCCCAGCGCTCACCCCAGTGGCAGCGCTGGAGAGGCAGCGCCCAGACCCAGCTTCACCAGTACCCCGAAACCCCGCTCCCGGGGAAAAGGATTTTCTGCGTCTCGGCACCGCAGGAAAGTCCAGCCAACACCTGGTAAAAACACCGCGCCGGGGCTTGTGGCCACTTTCCCTGCTGGCCACCGGGGCTCAGGGAGCAAACCCCGACCCACGCCACCATCAGCACAAGGTGCGAGGCATTGGCACGCTTTCCGTACAACACTGATAGAGCTGTGGTGCTTCCAGTGGCAGGGGTGGAACCGGTGAAATAGGCTTACTTTGCTGCCACGCATAGCAAAATATCGTGGGAGAATTAAGTTCTAAATTAAGTCTCTAAACATAGAGGCGCCGCCAATAACCATTTGTTAGATAAGTACCTGCCTCTTCTCGGCAGGTTCATTCACCTGCATCTTGATTTACTCACCCCAACAGGCCTGCCTCTCCTAGCTGGCTCTGGAACGATTTTCACCTTCTGAGATGTTTCCACTCACCACTTGGTGTGTTAAGAGCAGAACAGACGGGAGGAAAGTGCGTTTTCAGAAGTATGTTTGCAGCCATTCAAGTGGATCCCCACCCCACACCTCGCACCAGCCTTTATCACTTGGCAGTTGCTAGTGTGGACCCTTCCTCAGCTTTCCTAGGGACAGAAATCCTCCCTGGCAGTGCCACGCTGAACCTTCGTGCTTTTCTTTCCCAGCCTCTTCACTGTGGTGTCTGTAATGATACCCCACTGGGCACTGGCATGTTACAGAGTTAGGGTGCTATTTCCCCATCAGAATAGTTACTAAAGACAACTGTTTGTGAAATTAAAGATTTTGAGTCCTCAACCACTACAAAAAGAAAAAAAATATAACCAAGACCACCTTGATGTCTCATTTGCTATAAAGGCACTTGGATACAGGTGAGAGCTGACCTTGCAAGGTGCAACCTGAATGGCAATTAAAGGCAGTCAGACACAGCAAAAACAGTTCTGTGATAAACCACATGTAACCAGCTCCCTGTATGCGGTGCCAGGTCCTCACTGCTGGATTAACGCATGCTTGACAGGATTTTCAGAGCATAATAGACAACGGAACACCACCAATACATCATCAGCCAAAATATATGATTACAAGGCAACATAAAGATCCTCATTTGTCTAAATTTTCAAAAACAGGATTTCTCTTTAATCCAAAACAACCTCCCCAAAAGTGAACTGCCAGCACAGTTTGCATTAAAAACTTTTTACCACATCTCCGAGCTCTGCCTAGAGTCCCTTAGAATGGAATCAGTGCGACTTTAAAGCAAGGAGGAGAAATGCTCTGAACCAGAGCTACACACTTTGGGACCGTGTCAGTCAGCGTTAATGGGCTGTGACAGGCTAGAATCAAGCCTCGCAGAAATTCCAGATGCCACAGGGTGAGACAGTATATTAAAGCCTGTAACTATTCAAAATTATTTTTCCAGTGTACACTTGTGATTCATAAAATGGGGAACTATAATGAATTTCAAATGCCACATAAATGTTCAAATACAAGATTTTCTCTGTGCTTTCATAATGTTTTAACAATATATGTCTGGGCTGCATAAAGCTTGCATTTAACTTGCAAAGGTGTGACTAAAATCCCAGTCTTTTAACCAAAATTGCTGAATAAGTAACGATGGCATTTTCAACTTTTTTCAAGTGAGAACTTACCTTCATGTAGTGCACAGATAGGTTCTGTAAAAGGCTGCAACATGTTAGAACTGTTCTAGCAAGGGCAAGAGAGGGGGAGACTTTTCCAAATAATTTTCATAGAGAGTAATAAAAGCTTCTGAACAAGGAATCCCTCTGGGGTGACAGAATGTGGGCACATTCGGTAAGATTTTTTTTCAGGAGTATCTAACTTTTCCATCAGACACAGCCAGGGTTGTCAGAAGGCAGTCCTGCAGCCTCACTCCTGCGGTCAGTGTAGCTCAAGAGGTCTGATATGAGTATCTTGCCAAAGCTCTTCTGCGACTACACCATCTGCAAGTCCGTGCAGCTCCAACCCCTACCCCGACAGGCCAGTAGTCTCCCTGCTCCAGCTACGTTTTGGAAGATAAACCCCTTGTTATGACTAACTCAAGCTTTCCTGCCTTTCCCAAATCACTGCATTTGAATAACCATCTTAACCAAGATAGGAGAACTTACAGTACAAACTCATGTATGGGTTTAGTCCTAAAAGATACTGATCATCATCGATTCTCATTGTTTTGCCTGTACTTGCATGCGACCTCTCTAGTGTAATGTCCAGATGCCATCAATCCATTTTGAAACACACTGTGAAGTAGGAACTATTAAAAAGGTTGGAGAAAACAGTACTTTTTATAATTAGACCTTAAGTTCAACCCCACCTAATGAAAACTTGAATGGATGTAGTAATTCTTAAGTGGATTTATATTTTTCTGTGTTGCTTTTGCACTTCCTCTTCTTAGACATGCACCATATATTTCCAAAAGGAAGTCCCAGGGACAGCACAGGTTCTTGATAAGCATACACACAAATATTGAGATATACAGTCTTTGTAGTGCACTTAGAAAAGCTCTCTGGAACATTAACTATAATCTGAGTCATTGCAAAAGTATGAAGTATATGATCACGATCACTGTTATAACATTTGTTAATGAGAATTTTGATTTACAAAAAGATCTCCAACACATCACGGTCATTTGGTCTCAATTACGTTGTGTAAACTATTCATATTTTACGTCTGCTACTAACTACTATAGCTGTAACTGAACACACCATGGATAGACAATGATGTGCAGTACTTGGAAAAGTACAAAAGCACAACCCAAACTTCACAACCAGAAAACGTCTTGCAAAACCAGCTGTTCATTATGTATTAAGCACTGACCAGCACTGAATCCTAGCACGCAGTGGAAGAATCCATGTGCAGAAGTACAGGAACTGTGTAAGCTAAGGGACTGCACAACACAGCAGAAGGAAAAGGTGGCAGGGGGGCTGCCAGGTTTAGAATTCAACTCAACCTGAATGAGATGTTAATAAAACAAAACCAAATGATTACATACAAAATGGTTGTTGTCCACCCCCACCCCTTACGTGTTTAATGAACTTACATTCTTCACTCTTCATTTTTGCCAAAACAAAAGGGACAGTGCTTAGAGCATTTTCTCTGAAATCCAGTTTGGTTATAGAATATGCAAGTATTTTGATAGCTTTTCCTCAGGCCTTTATCATCTCTTATAGATGGCATAATATTGACTAAAAGCTCTACAAAGATAACAAATGTAGAGTCTGCCTTCACTGTCAGAAACACTCATGAAAAATACTACTGAGAAGAAAATTTCAAGAGCACTTTAATATACAGAATGAGTGGCATAGATGTATGGGACTTATTTTAAAGAGACAGCCTTTATTTAAAGTACTTTGTTTTGCAGATCTTATAAAGTAAACATTACAATACTTTTTCACAAATATATTAACATTGTTTACATTTAAAAGGCAATTTCACTGTCTGATGGGTGTTTTTAAAGAAAAAAATCCAAAAGAAATAGGCAGCTCAACTAAAACTAGATTTTAAACATTCTGCTTTGTCATTCCACCTCCTTTTAGCTCAAAAAAAAAAAAAAATTACCCAGACTTCTTTTACAGCAATAAGGCAACTCCAGGAGATTTGAATGAGCTCCTTGGAGATTACAGATACTGTAACCGGCTGCTCCTCATGTTTTATAACACCCAAAGGTGCAACTATCCATTAATCACAATCACATTTGTGCATTAAAATATAAAACTTAAATTACAGATTTTAAAAATATTACTAATAGACTTCCCTATCATAAAATGTTTTACATTTACAGTACTTGAACTATTTCAGTTCTGGGTTGATGAGGTTTAAGCAATTTACCACTGCAAGAGTTAGACTCTGGAGCTCACAAACAGCACAACCCAACCAGGGGCAGCAATAGTCGGTAGTCATAGTGCAAATCAAAATAAGGAGTGCAGAATTGCACTAGTTGTTTACATTTCTAAAATATAAATGAACAAGACAAGATTCTTATAATGTACATGCAATAAGTTATAGTAAGCATATGACAATGGGGCTGGGGCATTCTACAATTTTAGCTGGTGTACCAGAGTTGAAGCCTGTGAAAGATAGGACTCAGTAAACAAAACATTTCAAAGCTCTGTTGTCAGAGCACTTGAACTATGCTTTCATGCTTTGTATTTCTGCTTCCCCGTCTCACTGATCACACAGATATGCTGAAACAAAACAAAATAAAAAGCTCCTGTTAGAAAAGTAACGTAAGAGACTGATGTTTACATATGTATTCAATAACACACTTCTGAAAAAAAAATAAAAGCATGCTATACACATTTCAGTACTGAAGAGCCTTGTGATACTGTTTATGCAGGAAAACATTAGCCTTTTTTTTGCAACAAATCTCAACATTGCCTTCTTTCTCCTCCCTCTCCCACCCAATGTCTGTTATAAGGTTAGTGAGACCCAGATGAAGAATTAATGACTTAGCATAAAAAGTGAACCTCTCAACTTCCAAGGTCTCGCCTTTCTAATTCTTATGTAACTAAGCAAATGCACTTATTTGTTGTAGATATCTGGTAAGATGAGAAACTTCATACAGACTGCCACATTATTTCAAAGCTGACAGGAGATGCATAGCCTCTGTTCTGCATGAAGCAAAATAAATGTTAGTTTCATAAGAGCTCCAAAACACTGTTGTGCTGCTCTAGCGTTTGCTCTCATCATTGCATCGCTAATGGAACAGGCTTGCACACAAACTGCGATTTACACAGAGGAGGGAGAGTGATGCGAGGAAACTTCCACTCCTTCCTCCTCCCTAGTTTTAAATGGACAAAAACATACGGGAAAAATTACTTACGTTTAAATCTCTAAAGTATTCATTGTAATCTAGGGCGTATCCCACAACAAATTTGTCTGGCACTTCAAATCCAACAACTGAAAAAGAACATAAGTCACCAGTATGTTAGAAAACAACTTCCTAGAGTTCACTAGACCTTTTTACAGAGACAATCTGGAATTTTATAGATGCGTAAGCATCCTAACATTTCATTTCTTCCACTGAAGTATCCTCAGATTAATATTCAAGCTATTTTAAAATTCTAACTTTCCTTGTTGATTGAATTCAACTAAAACAAAATTAAATAGATTTACTTATTGGTTCCCAAGCAGCAGCATGGTGCTAGCAACCAGTCTGCTAGAAAAGGACGGAAACATTTAATCTATGGACTGCGTATTGCTATCACAATGCAAAATTCCTTGAAACCTTCCTGCAACTTTGTAAATACATGCAAAAAGAGCTGATGCTTCCTGGACGTCTGAGATGCCAGCGCAGAAGCAGTGGAATTGGTGCGCACCGCACAAGTCACCCTCTCGGTATCATTCAAAAGGCAGCACCTCTGTGAGTTGTGCCTGGGCCTTGGGCACAGCTGTAGGTAAGGGTACCCAAGGGATAACGAGCAGGTAGGTTCAGCTGTCAGCTCCTTGAAAACTACAGATGTGCAAGTCCAACAGGACTCTGTGAAGAGCTGGGAGAGTAAGCACGGAATGATGTGAACACCAGAAGGAACAAGAGTTACTGCAGGGGAACCAATCCTTCACCTCTGAGCCACTGCCCAAACGCACTCCCCTTTGGTGGCTGGCAGGCAACGACTTGGTGTGTCAGGATGTGCCGTGCCTGCAGGACAGCTCTGCAGATCAGCGTGTCGTAAGCGCTGATCCCTTGGTATAGCGAATAGTGAAGAGCAAAGGGCGCTCTTCTCTTTATGGAGTCACTTGCACTTTTCAGAAACAGGTGGGTTTTTTGTTGTTGTGTTCGTTCTGTTTTTTTTTCCCCAGAGAAGCTGCCTAAAAAGAACACATCGGCTGTTCCACGGATTGTCCAAATGGGTATGGCTCTAGCAGGACAGCCCTTGGATGGTCAGGAAGTATCAGTCCAACCCATCCACACACACTGTAAGACAACCTAGTGATGTTTCCAAAAGGCTTTCTCCCCTCATGCTAAAAATGAAAGACTCCTGAGCTGTGCTGTTGTTTCTCTCTCCCTGGCTACAGTGATGCTCAGTAAAGAAAAAAAAAAGGGAGATAAATCACACAATTCCAGCGAAAGGCTGTGTACACTTCTGGAAAAATTAAGGCGATGTTTAGAGTCTACTTGGCCTCATGATACAGGGATAAAAGGCAGGCCCAGCCATTACTGCCGCGTCCTCTCTTGCTTTCAGAGCTCACGTGTTCTGCACTGAACAGGTCGTCTCTGTGGACAGATGGCAAAACAAGTCATCTGCTGCAAGATGCTCAAAAAGTCAGGCCATTAACCCAGCTAAGCCTATAATAAGATCTCAGGAAAGAGGGGCATCCTTGAGTGAGGGGAACACCTGAATTAAGCTTTTCAAGGGATTGAGAAATTTCAATTTAAGAATACTGTGCAACCTTGGAAAGGAGGGGGAAGAGGATGCGATTCTGCTGCTAAATTCACTCCGCTTCCATTGTGAAAGTACACAGTCCAGATTAACAGGAAATCAGTCTCTGGAACAGGGGTAAAACACATGGCCATTCCCAAGCCAAGAGGGGCTGTCACTGACACCCCTGTCTGCTCTGGATGCTATTCCTTCCTTTATGGTCTTGGGACAGACAGGAAGACATGACAGGAGTAATTCAGATCCCTAAACGTAACTGGTTTTGTGCTATTTTGAACATCTTACCCCTGTAAACTTTTATCAGACCTGCTACCCTGTGTGGTCCCCTTACATTCCTGAGGACATCCAAATGGCACTGGCTGACTATGTTTAGGCACCTGAAACACTCCCAGAAGTGTCAAAGATGAATCCAGCAGATTCTGCTGACCAAAGCATTTGACCAATGTGCAAGCTGGGAGAACTTCCACATGAAAAGGGATTAACCTGGACCAAAATATCAAAGTTTGCTTTTCATGTAGTAAAATCCTACAAAAAGTTAAGAAAAAAAAGGACCAGACCAAATCCAAATTAACACTGTCAAAATACATTCCAAATATTTAAACTTCCTACATAAGAGCAAAATAAATCAAAAACCACTCATGAAAACTTATTTCGAACACCCCTGGACTTTGACCAAAGAGTACACAATATATCAACATGTTTTTAAAAATTGATAATGCTTGTCAAAAAGTCACTTACAGTCTGGCCGATATCCCACACTTCGAGGAGTTCTTTTTACCAACAAACTGTCAAATAAAACCAAAGTAAAACTGAAACATGGCAAAACACCAGGTATGAATATATGAAATTGTTTTGAAGATAGGCTGAATTTCACTTCAATGAGACTAACTGTGCATAACTATATACATTTTAAACATATTATTCATTTGCAGGTGCAGCTGATCATAATGACAAACTCAAAACTTCCTAGAATCATGAATGGTTTACAGCCTAAGGGATAAACAACAAGTTTGCAAGAAAGCAGCTAGGAGATATTGTTCTGGAACGATTTTCATTGCCAAAAGTGACTTAATGAGGTTTTATGTGTTTTTAGAAACCTCAGGTGCAATCGGTTTAGCTCACAGGTAAAGAGGTGACGACTTGGGATCTAGCCAGACCAGCTGAGGTCTTTTCAAAAGCATTAGTATTATGAAGCAAAAGTTCAGCTGGTTATATGCAACCTCAATTGCACTTGTGCAACATGTCCTCAACTGTTTTTCACTGGTAGTACTAATTACCCCCATAAAGAAAATGTAATTGGTTTTGTTGATCAGCTGATATAAACCAGCTCCACTTGCCCAGAATTAACAGTCAGAGGTGTAAAAACCACGGAGATAGGGAGTTGGGGCTACTGTAGCAGAATGAAATGCCTTGCTAGTTTAATTTGACTCACTCATTATTCAGTTGAGCACTTCTACCTTTTAGAAAACAACCCCATCATCCTGATATTTGTCTCTCTTTGAGATATAGAGGCTTTGGGAGGAACAGAAAAGGTGGTTGATGGCTGAACGTAAAGACGTTCTAGCATAACTCCGTGCATTAAGCACAGACCTCCTTCCCTCCTGAACAACCTCTGCAGGTGGGACTTCATTTGTTAGATTCATGGTTTCAATTTTAAACATTCGGTTTCTGAAACTTCTAGTTGAGAGACTTAATTTAAATATCGATGTAGGACTTGATCAAACAAACCTCAAATCATATTAGGGTTAATCCACATCTCCCTGCTACAACTGCTTAATTGTCAGAGAGAAGGAAAACATAATTAAAAAAAGAAAGACAAGTGAACTAACTAAGAACATTACACTTAAGACTATCCAGCATGACCATGTTTACTTGCTCAGGTCTTTGGCAGACCCAAACAACTACAACAGGTTTAAACAATAGGAAACCAGACTTTGTTCACCCTGCATTCTACTCGTGATGTACACTGCAGTGTTAAGGTACTATTCAGTGACAAATGTTTAAAATCTGGTACATTTAATCAGGCCATGGAGTAAAAAAAAAAAAAAAAGAAGAAAAAAATCACCTTCACCAGGTCACCCCCACATTATCAGCAAGAAGAGCTGCTCTAGTACATCTAACAACTGCTTTGACATTGTTATGGCAACACAACTGATTAGATTTTACACACAGCTCTGGTTTATCTCTAATCCCCAGCAATCATTATGCTTTTATTGTAAAATACACAACCATAGCATAGGAGTGTAGAAGATGCAATTTAAAAAGAACTGGGAGGAATGTTGATATTGGTTAATATTATCCGCAACATTTCTTGCTAATTGCAAGTTATTTAATTAGAAAATGTTACAAAACTAATTGATTAAAGATGCAACTAAGTAGAAAAGCCTGGAAGAGCATATGGCTGGGTGACTCACAGAATGACCTCTAAAGCTCAGCTACACTATGCACACTACACAAACAGCAATGTTAGTGCACAAACTAATTTAAGTCTACAATTAAAGGTGGCAGACCAAAGGTCTCCATTGCACAGGTATACCACTGAATAAAACTGAAGTTGCAAATAGTGCAAACAGAAACACGTTCAGATATTGTATGTACGTAAATGACAACCACCAATTTTTTTTATCCCAATCCCGAGTAAAAGTTTACATTTATGAACTAAATTTGTGCTGAAAATACCTCTACCACCTTGAGGCGGGGATTTTTTTAAGCCAAAAGATTTAAATTCTTCCGTATACTTCTAAACCTAAGTTAAACATCAGTGGTAAAACCCCACAAACATTACTATAATACGATAAGGCAACACATGTACTGGACACACACAACCTATCCCTTTCTGAATTACTGACATTTTTCAAGCAATAGGACTGGAAAGAACAGTGTTTCTGCTAGCCTTAATGAATGTATGTTCCCATAACAAGCAAAAGTGAAGTTTAAACAAATACTAAACTCTAACTCCATCATATATGACTCTTGCAGAAATGTTCCTTCCTCTTTCTCTTCCATGGGAATGTATTCTATATTATTATCTTTTTTTCACTGTGTGTCATTCTGAAGGTGAAATACAGCACAAATAATCACATTTAAAAGTTTACCTGGCTACTTTCACCATCTTTGGATTGTACTGCTTAAGTAGAGACAGCAATGTTTTCATTGTTTTACCAGTATCAATTATATCCTGAAAATAAAAATGTCATGTAAGAGAAAATATTAAACATGTCAGAGTAGCATTTTCAAGTTTTTACTGCAGAAATTGCTCATCTGTAATAGCATGAAAATATGTCAAAATAGTATTCATAACCAAATATAGGTGATACATAACACTATATTGTGCTTAAGCGACTATGCTCAGTAAAGTGATCACAATAGTTAACAACAGTTCTTAATTGCTGTGGATAACTACTACTTTGAAAGCAGTTACTGGACTATGATCTTCTCGTCTCCTGTTGGAAATTTTATGGTTTGTGTTCCTTGCAGCTGTTAGACAAACAATGTTTAATTCTAATATTATAAGCGTAACGTTAATCTTGCAGTTGAGCTCAGAGACAGATGCATACAACAGAAAGAAAATAAGAAAATAAGGAGGGAATATATTCAGAACAACCCATTAATGCAATTAAAGAAAAAATGGAGTGCAAGTTACATTACAGATCCAAAAAGTAGACAAAGAAACTGCACTGATAATATCTGGGTGCAGTTCTAAAGTTTCTATTTATATACACTACAATGAAGTTTGACACACCATTCCATCCCATCCACTGCACATATAAACAGGAAAAAAGAATATACAGCCTACAATTGAAGCATCAGAAATGGACATCTCATTTGGATTGACATAATCACAATATCCCTAAAGGGACAGCCCTTACCCTGACCTGAAATCAAGTTTGTTTGAAGTGAAGAGGTAGATAACACAGAAATAGCAATGTCTTGATTTCTGGTTATTTTCTCATTATTCCCAGTTAAAATAAATAAATAAATAAATAAATAAATAAATAAAAATCAACAGAGCACCCATCAGCTATACCATCTTTAACACTCAATGCTTTTATTCACAGTTACAAACTCAAGGAAAGTTAAGGACGTACAAATACACAGATAAAAATAAAAGATGGTGTATAAACAAAAGCAGCTACCTCTAGGCTCTACAATCAAAATAAAAGTTTTATTGATTCTGCATTGTTTGATTATGTGTTTATTGGAGGCTAATCTCCATTGCATGAGATTTTTTTTGCACATCAAAAGGATTCTGTAAGGAAAATCTTAGTGCTTTGGTGCATAAAATAACGTGCATTTTTTACTGTTTGACAGTTAAAATGGTGATCCGTCAAAGTGTTCATATTTGACAATGTATACGACAAGTCACTGGAGAGATGACTCACTGAACAGATGAGAAACTAACCTACTTAGCTGCCTGGGACTTTGAAGACATACATTCATCTGAAATGGAGCAGATACATAATTAAATGCATCTGCCTATCTGAAGCAAAATATACTTCAAAGGACACCACTGGTCACACAGATGACTGCTGTATACATACTAGTTTGGTGGGAGTTTTAGAACTGAACGCGTTTCCTGTGGAATAATACAACCTTCTCAAATTAAAAAAAGACATACATAAAAAGCACACTTAATGACAGAAGGAAACATCCTTCCATTTGGCTGCTGAATCAGTTGCCATAGCTGTTTCTTTGCTTATGAACAAAGACATTTTTACGTTATTTGGAGCCTGAAGACATTATTACATTGCACATTCATTTTTCCTGTTTAGTGCTTCTGCTTCCCCATCCTCAAACTGGCAATCTTATTCAAGAGCATCTTTTGTAAAAGTGATACTTACTGAACCTAAGCAACATTGTCCATCAAGAAAGAGGTATGAAAGCAAGAATTAAGCAACAGTACCTACTAGGAAATCAAACTGAGGTGTACTGTACCTAGTATCATCCAAAGAACCATGACAGGATAGAGAAATGGGAATTTAGCAATTGCAAAATGCTAATTAGGAATCAGCATTCTCCATGTCTCTAAAGAAATTATATACAAAGATGTTGGCCTTAGCTCTGTTTTTCCATGTATTTTAGGATATTCCTACTAGGATGTTCTTTCTACCTCTTCAGTTTAATTTCCTAGTTTGCTATTATAAACTCAGAACAACAACATGCTTAATATCACTTTGCTCAGGCTACTTTTTAATAAGAAATAATAAAAAAATCATGACATTTAAGAATTGACAGAATCACAGAAAACTGAAATCAAATGCAAACAGCAAACAATTTTACATGGATATTTTCCTCATTAAATTTGGCATAGTTGAATGCAATTTGAGAATTCAAAACACGGGACATTTCAAATTCAGAGACCACTTGCAAAATTCAGGCCTGGAATCAAAAACTAAAAGCCTTGAAACCAGAAACTGTAGGTTTTCTGACTTAAAAACAACTTCTGTTTGAAGTCTTTCACCAGTCACACATTAGAACTTCAAAGTGAAACATAATACTTACTTCTACAATTAGAACATTCTGGTGGAAAGAAAAACAGACAAGAAGAATCCATTAGTATTTAAAGAATATGCCATTTCTTACATATATTATCTTCTATAATTTAATAATTTAATTTTCAACGCAGTTAAATATTTGTACCATGATTTATTTATGTTTGGACATGTAACAGTGAATTCTATTTAGTTAACATTTCCGATGCTTTAATGACAATTAGTTGGCAATGAGATTTGCCTCAATATCTCATGCTGAGTACAAAGTGGCCTTCAAATTCTTATAATGCACAGAGCACCATACTATAAAGCTATATACAGTTTTGTCACACCTACATCCTTTACACTGACATGGGACATGTCTTAAAGACTGTCAAAAGGGGAAAGCAATGTGTTCTGACAGAACAGGAGGCACCGATGTTTTACCTATAGATATCTAGCTCAATGATCTCTATACAGTCACTGAAGAAAAGCAGATTCCCAATTTACATTCTCTGCATTTCTTTCTCTCTTCATTGCCTGCAACAGGACCCTCAGTCCCTAACCAAGGCCTGCAAGTTACACGTCTAGACAGTACCAACTCCCTTCACTATTGCAGTGAAACACCAGGACAGTAAATAAGTAACGCTACTCTCTTTTAAGGGTACTTTGTAGACAACAACCCAGACAAGACTATTCTTCTCAGGTACTACAGAAAAACATATCTCCTAAAACTTGCTGATACTGAAGACAGTGTATATATATACATATTTTATTAAGTTCAAACTAAACTGCTGGCTCTGGCGGGGCTTATACACCCCACCAGTATACAGTGGTGAATACTGAAAATGAAACACTTCAGTTTTCTTATTTTCTTTTTAAAACTGTATAATCTCCACACATTAAAAGAGCAGCCTTAAAACCATACAGGTATTTGGTTTCTTTGGTGTTTTTTTGTTTTTGTTTTTTTGGTTGCTTTAAACATATAGAGAGCCATACCTTTCCAGTCAAGGTTGAAAGGTCATCCCCACCAATGACTTTTATATCTCCAGTTGACTGATCATTCTAATAAGAAAGAGCAGGGTTAGCATTAACATTACCAGAATTAAAGTAATTTTTCTTCCAATAAATATTGAACGGCAAAGTACATAACCAGCAAATATTAATGCTTTCAGAAACACTGCACCAGCAGCTTCTATTAACTAAGAAATTACAAGTAATCAAATTCAAGGATGGTATTTCAGATTAAAGATTGTTTGAAAAAACATTTGTATAAACACAGGCACCACTTCTCATCTGTGACCATTATATATACATATGTATATAAAAAGATATGATTTCCTATACATTCACTAAAGATATGGAAAAAAGAAAAAAAATCACTTCAGTTTCCAAGCTGCATGCTGCTATATAGCTGGTAATTTACATTTTAAACTTTGATGCTTTAGAAAGCCTTGCTCTTTGAATAAAAATAAGCAATCATAACAATAATAAAAATAGCCAGCAAAGAAGGCACAGATTAAGAATAAGAAATATAAGCTACAAAAATAGCCAGAAAAGCTTGGGTTTGCCTATTTTACAACAAATAGTAATAAAGATCAAATTACTCATTGTGGTAATTAAACTGCAACAATAGCTACACAATCCTATCACTACAGCACAGCATTTTGCTTCAGTAAAACTAGGCTTTCATACAAACATCAGTGAGCTGTTTGCTATATAAGAAAGGTAAAAACAACTACTAGGGGTGCCTCGAGATCTCTGCAGTTTATTTAAAGCTATTCAGCTGACTTTAAACCTTGATAGTTTCTCATAGTTCATGTTAGATGCGATATGCTCATTACTGTGCTACTTACAGATGATGCAATTATCCTACAATTTGATCATTTTATCTGAAGGTTAATACCACTTTTCAAACTTCATTCTCACAGCTCCTTACCGCATATGTTCCCTTTAGAAAACCTTTATTATTTTGCTGCTGCACCTTGAAGCCCAAGCTTACTGCATAACCACGCCGACAAGCGGCAAAACAGCAGTTCCTTCCCAAAACCCAGAAATGGCAGATACAATAGAGCGGGGACCACAAGGGAACAGACAGCCACATACAACTTCCTGTTTTCACAGACACACGAGGACAGATACTCACACTGTATGAATTGTAGACAAAAACTAAAAGTGTTATCGCAAATAAAAGGGAAATAAATGATTTAGAGAGAAACACACAATGAGCACACAATAAGTAACGCTGGGATTACGGTAAAGAGAAAATGTATTAGAATCCTTTGGACAGTGATGTCAATGCTCTAGAATAAAGAAGCGCTGACAGCTCTAGGTTTGTGAACACAGATGATAAGACTAACAGATACTTTCTATTTAAGATTCCTATGACACAACATCAAAAAAAAAAAAAACCCAACCCACACAAACTATTAGAAAAAGTACCGACTACACTGAACAGAATCAATGCCACTGTGTCGAAAAAATCCAAAAATAGGATGTCCAAAATGTCTGCTGCTTGACCCAGTAGATAGCAGACTGCTACTGAATGCCTGAGATACTGGTCAGATTAACCACGAAAATGCAACTCAGTTAAGCACTGTATTCAGAACGCTAAGGGGCATTTCCTGTGTTCATCCTATCTTAAAATTATCTTAAATGACAGCTTCTTTAAGCTTTTCCTTGTTTATGTTGCAGGATTCTCTCTTACTTATTCCTACACTAATACAGATTTCATCCTCGTTCCATGGAAGGATGTAAAAAGCATCATTCCTTACAAAAGAAAGATGAAGAAAGATGTTACAGATATTTGTTCCATTAAAATGACGTGCACAGATGACAGACCAGTACTCTCAATATATGCATGAAGATCAGTTTCCTGGTGATCTGTTTGGCTACAAAACAACACACTATAATCAAACAAGAACACCACAAAACTGTAGATTGCTGTAACCCTTTGGATTGTGCATATTCAAGTACAATGATCAGCAGAGAAAAACAATCTAACCAACAAAAACTTTCCTTCTCTTTCTCACCAAGAACCATACAAATTGCTACACTTTTTAACACAAAACATAAATCTTCACTGGCATATAAACCTACATTCCTATGCAGGTACTGAGTTCCTAAGCAATTAAAGGATAAAAAATGGTTAACGAATTTCCAACACTGGTTGTAACCAGATTTCCATCGGAAAGAACTTTGTTTAATAATTAAGCAAGGCTTTAATTATCTTCAGGAGCATTATTTCTGATTTCAGTGCTGGTAAGACTTTAATGCTTTGTGGTTTAACAAATAAGAGACTTACTGTTTAGATCTGTTTTCACTGCCTCCTCATTGTCATTGCTGGAAAACAATATTGTGTTGCAAGATCGTAACTCCTGACAAGTGACTCAAGGCATTTTAAGTTCCTTATGGTGTTTGCTATAAGACTCAGTTAACATGAGATCTTTCAGAATACTGTCTCAACCAGCCTAACTAGATTTTACCTTAAAACTGTAATCCCCCACCAAAAAGCCCCATCTTCCTCAGCGACAGCGCAACACATCCATTGTCTTTTGGCTGCCCTTTGTGACTACATAAGCAACTTTTGCTCAACTCCAACTTTAAATGCAGGAGACTGGTGAAAAGCCATTCTTCCAGCACAAGTGAAATAAACTATTTGTCAAGAATACAGAGATCTGGTTCTGTTCACAAACACTATCCTTCCATTTCTTAACAACCTGCCAGATCATTTAAATTCATTTGTAAAGACTCTGAAAGCAGGAATTATAAGCAACGTTTAATCACAGCTTCATCATCTCAGTATTCTTAGAGAATTATTTTTGGGTGCAGTCACAGTATGAATTGTGCATTACAAAACAAATAACCCATAAGCTTGCAAATATTAAATGATCAATTTCAAATAAGAATAGAACATCAATTACATTAATTTTAGAACCACTACATGAGTTCAGCTGCTTTGTTCATGCAGCTATGGTATTTTTAAAATCTTTTACCCAGTCTGTAAAGGCAGGCAGCGTGATCTAGTAATTGCATCCAAAAACAATCATGAGAGTGCTAGCTCTACTTTCAACTGTCCATTAGAGTTTGCATGGTTTTCCCATCACTAAGAATGCTGACTCCATGAATAAAAACTACAGAGCAGATTTAGCATTCCAGCACTATTAATAACAGAAAACTGAGTGAATCAGTTACACACATGTTCGTGTTAGGACAGTCTTACTCAGTCTATCAAGTTATGCAATCTAAAGAACGTAAGTCTGGATATTAATAACCACCTAAGAGAGCCGACAGAAACGGAACGCTTGCAATACTGCGCTAGTGGGGGCATCAGGTAACTGGAGCTCCTCACTCATCTAGAACAAGAAAACATTCCTTTATAGAATTGGCTGACAAAACCAAAACCCTGAAGCCAACACCTCAAGGAAAACATTCTGCTTAGACTGCTTTCTGTGTAAATTTCTCTGCTTTTCTCTTCATTCATTCCTTTTTACTACAAAAAGAGGCTTATAATTTCCATAACTTATTTTGCTGCTTAGTTCCCAATTAATATCGAGGCACTATAGTTCTGGGGGGTAAAAAACAAAAGCAGAACCAAAACGTGCCTAATGCGCAAAGATGAAAAAAGAAAACATACTGTATGATAAGGTTTGCTTTTCAACACAGTATTTTTTTTCAGGTGTTTCACAACATTTTTCCAATAGTTTGTTCCAAGTTACTTGGAAGGTGGAGAGAGCAAAAGGCTGTAGTCTTTATACTGTTTTTTAAATAAGTCAACTAAGTTATCGGATGTGTTCCTTGAAGAAAGCAGAAGATACAAATTTCCTCACCAAAAAAGGTGGGAGTCATCATTTCCTACTTTTTTAAATATTATCCTGTAATAGAGACATTCAGCTTTCTGTTGTGGCTTTTACAGACAGCATGTGTGGGCATGTGGTGGCTTTGTGGTTAAATGGACTGGCAGAGGGAGCCTGAATCTTTTGCGGGGAGCAGAAGGAAAGCGTGTCAAGCAGCCCTTGCCTTGCGAGATGTAACAAAAGGCTGGCACGTCCCTTTCTGCCCGGCCTTGCCTTCTCTTTAAAGAGCGCGGCTGAATCACTGCCTGGCACTCTGCAAACACGACGGTGGTTTCCAGGTAGCCCCAGGACGCCAGCCGCACGCACGCCTCAGGAGCCGGCACGGCCCTTCTGCAGACGGGCCTGACCAAACCCCGGCTCCCGTCTGAGCTTTGCCGTGCTTTGAAGCAAAACGGTTACAGATCGCTCAACAGCAACCACGCATTTATGATGTTCTTCTACAGTCCAAATGAAATCTGCAAATAACGCTACCTCTGGTTTCACAGTTTAATGAAATGGATGATGAGGCTGAGTTTCCAACTTAGTAATCTCTGTTTTTTTCTACTGGAACAGGCACTCCTCTACAACTGCAACAAGTAGCTCATACTGCTGACTTGAATACAAGGTCGAGACACAGAACTAACAGCATAACCTTAAGAAGCAATTTATTTTTGACACCATAAACTGAAATCAAAAAATGTAATTATTTCCACGCTACAGATGGTCTTATGGAAGGAATCTAAAATACCCACAAATACTATCTTGAAGACACGAGCCTAGGTTGTTGCCAAGTCAGGAAGCGTATAGTATGAACATACATCTGCTTCCTCCTTTGACCTGCACAATATAATCTCACGCTTCCTTTATAAAAATCTTACACACTGCCTCATGCTCCATTTCCTATAAAGTTAAATCCTTGCGTTCAGAATGAAAATAAATTCTTTTCCAAAAACATAAAGCCAAGGCAACCTACACCTAGTCTTTGAAAGTTAGCACCATATTCAGTGGCCACTAACCATAAATCTATTTTTATGGATCTAGTATTTCCTCAAGGCCAAACGCAATTCATTTTGTTCACTGTTTGGTTGAGCCAAACAAAAGATGAGGTAAGGAACCCAAGTATAACCATTTTTGCAGTTTTCAGGTCTTCCTATCCAGTGAATGATGTCTAAGACGCATGAAAATTCCTAAAATTAAGTTTCTGTAACAAGAGTTGCAGGACAATCCTCCATATTATTCTAGAACCACAGTTTTAGAGGTGAAGTAGTGGGCAGAGAGGAAATTGTTTAACAAGCAGAGGACACGGAAAGGGTCTCTTTGCTCTGTGTATGGATTTTACTGGGCTGAGGAGATAAAGTCTGAAAGAAAACTGATTATATAAGACAGACAAAGAATTGTGACTACTTTTTTCCTCTGAATTCCCTTAATTATTTGTATAACATTATCACAATTTAGGCAGTATTTAGGAAAAGTTTTTGCAATATTTAGCGACAATACTAAATGATCTCTGTTGTTAATTTGAAGTTAGTCAAATTTATATAGAAATTGCATAGTATTGCAGAGATACTTACACAGTAACTCTTCAACCTAATGAAGTCTACAGTCATGGGGATTGATTTGTCACTGTTTCTGTTCAGTGCTTTGATGTAGTCTAATAAATCAGCAAAAAATTTATAGCCACCCTTGAGCACACAGAGAGCTACAATGTGGTGTCCTCCCATGCCCTTCATAATTTCTCGTGCCAGCCTCTCCGTCCTGTACAAAAAACAAGAAAGAGTTAGCTGTTATAACACATTTAATTTGCTTACTATAGCAGCAGTATTTTGTATTGCAAACACATGCAAGCTCAGAAGCATATTTTCTCAGAAATATTTGCCTACCACTTCAGTCACTTTTACACGCTATTGGTCAACAAAGTTTTGCTTTTCAAGGTTAATCTAACAGCAACACTGCCAAACCCTTTTGTTTTCATACGTCACACTCAGCCAAAACAAATCTGAACACCCTGAACCTGTTTTACTGGCAGATAAGTGACATAAAGGTGTTTTCTTCTTCCAAAGATAGGTTCAGCATCCATGCAAAGAGCAAAGTAAATCAATACAACCAAAAAGACAGCAGCCCTCGCTGAGGAGCAAGAAAATTCTCAAATTGTAAACTATAGCTTTATGTTTTGCCAAGCTAGAGTGCCAGAAATTTGTCCTGACTGCAAAATACAATGCCAATAAAGCAGAGCAAGAGAACACTGCACTGTTTTTCTGCAATTATTGTTTCTAAATTTATCTTGCAATTTATTTCAGAAAGCATGGTATGTATTTACAGTGTAGCAGCTGACAGCAGGTTTCTCAGAGAATGCCTACCATTATAAACTTTACATCAATTACTTAATGTAATGTACTTTGTCCAATTTTTTCCTATATATGGTCTTCCAGTGCCAAGTTATTACAGTATTTATAATAAAATGTTTTTTTAATCTAATCAAACAGCACCATGCAAAATCTAGAAGCATTCCTATTCACAAGATCTCCAGGAAGATCTACTCAGAACCACTCTTCAGTGGTTCTGTATCTCCAGCAACACCTCCACTGAATTTGTTGCTCATTCTGTTAAGAGGAATTAGGCAACTATCAAACACAAAGTAAAATAAAAATGCCTTATAGGCTGATGTACCCATTTCTGATCACATGAGATAAAACTTCCGGAGCACATCACAGATTTCAGCAAGACACATTTTCAGCAAGTGACAGACTGGTATTTGCAAAGGCTAATGTCTTTCCCAGAAAGCCGGGGAAAGTTGGATGTTAGTTATCTACCATATGAACATGAAAAAGTCTACGATAATGTGATTAATAATCTACTTTTATTAATATACTAAAGAAGTTCAAGAGACTATAACTGTTTTCAGATTGAACTAGCACAAGTACTGTGTTCTAATTAGGCTGTAAGAAGGTAAAACATCAAGGAAACGCTGTAAAGAAAGTCAGATTGCTATGTACCACAAAATTTCCTTGAGAATTATGACAAATTTCTGAACAATAGCATAACTGCAAATGTACAAACTCTCAGAAGCCAAACAAGAAAGAGTTAATTAACACGTGTATTTCTTAGTCTCTAATTAAATGTAATCTATTTAGACAGTCACCAGGCAGCAAAACTATCACTGGAAGATTGTTTTTTCCAGTGTCATGGAATCAGCTGGAGCAGTGTACTGTCTGAAGTCAAACAAACCTGTCCATGATGAGCCCATGAGGAATATAGACTTTTTCCAAATCATCTGCATAATGTTTAGGTATGCAGAACAAGTCCAGGTCGTAACCTTGTTCATCATCGCCAATCTGAAAAGGAAATAAGGTGAGATTTCTACAAAGTCTTACAGAAAGCCTGTGGTGAGAAACTGCAAATCCCTTGCTTTGCTCAATAAACTATCAAATCCATTACACTCATTGGGATCACCTTATTTTCCTTCTCTACAAAAGCATTAGTCACACTGAACACAGTGTAAAGAGTAAGCTTGCAGAACCCACAGTTCACAAGAGTTGTCTGAAATGCTACATGAGCTGTTGTTCAGCACAAAGCGGGGAGGAAATTCTTTCAAGCCCTAACAACATTCTCCCCCATTGGAGAGCAGGAAAATGCAAATACTACACCTTGATTAATCTTATTTCATTAAGAAAAAAAAAAAAAATCAAGCAGCTTTTTAACACCTTTCATTTTAGCAGTGTAATACAAAACCTGTATTTGCAACTAAGCAAGCAGACCTTTTAAGAGGGACATCTTCCAAATCTCCACAACGCCAAATCACAACATAACACATGAGCCAGCTGTCGACAAAACAAGACAGCTACGTGAACGGGACAAGTTACATGCCTATGAAACAAGCCTTCTCAGACCATGATCTGGAAACCGTGGCGGTTCAAGATCTTTCAGAATCAGAAATTAAGGCCCTGCTTCAGCAACCTGTTCCTCATGGGCAAATTCCCTGTATGAAACAGCTTGCACCATTAGCAAGTGTATGTTAATTAGGACAAGGGGTTAGCATATGTATACAATTATACAACCACTGCTGAGGTTCAGGGCACACTGTCACAAAAGCATCAAGAATAACTTTCCCTGAACCTTAACCCAGCTGCAAGTTGAAAATGACAATGTATTTTTTAATTACTTCACCTTCTGGTTATGCAGCTGAACACTACTACGTGCAAAATGAAGTGAAGAACTGCAGAGGGAACACCGAAGCCTACTGCTGACAGCACACTGGGACATGCATTCTAAGCATCCATCTCGGCTACCGCTGCCATACAGAATGCACTCTCATTTCCGTGCCCAAGGAAGCACTTACCTGGCCTGTGATCAGCCAACTGTTTACATGTTTTTCTGTTGTGCAACCGGTAATGAGTACTTCAGGTGGGAGCCAGACCTGCCCTCCCAGCCACAGCAGACCCTGTACGACCCACGCATGCCCCAGGCCAGGCATCGAGCCCCCGGTCTGGGGGCCTGCAGCCCAGAGCCAGCTGCTACTGCAAGGCATGAGATATGTTCCTCTCAAAAGCTATGGAAATTTCCTGTGGTTCAGACCCGTAATTACATCTAACACGTCCACCAAACCTCGCGTGCTGCATTTGGTAAGGAACGGGCCCTTCCTACGGATTCTACCAGACACATTTTTATCGAGAAAGGACTACACAGATTTGCAGGCACAACTCTATGGCAGGCATCGCTGTGGGCCGTAAGGCACCGCGTGTGTCAAGCTACTGCAGTCGCTCGCCAGCACCCAGGGCTGGGTTAAAAAAAAATCCTTAGCAGAGTACAGAGATGATGAAAAAAAAAATACACCCAGTGTTCTTCCTCCAAAAAAGCACCCTAATTTAGATATCTAAGCTACTTACACCATGCTCCTGATTTCGCTATACAGAATGGTATCTCTCGAGCATGCTATGAGAAGCAACAGGAATAGGAAGTTGTACCACACCGGGTTAGTATCTGATGGGAAGTTATTTCGGGGTAATTTCTGGGGCAGTAACTCCGGCCTTCCCAGCCACGTTTCTGTTTTAAATCCTCCCGAAGAAGCGACCCGTAACGGCGAAAACTGCCAGCCCGGCGCCCCGCGGCGGGGAGGGGGCGAACGAGCCGCCCGGCACCGGCAGGACGCGCCGGGGAGGAGGCGCAGACCCCGCCGGCAGCTGAGGGGCCC
>VXAA01007452.1:4653996-4679626 GCA_013399115.1 Anseranas semipalmata
GAGGGGAGGGACCCCCTGACCCAGCCGGGGCTGTCCCCATCCCCGCACGGGTGCGGGCGTCCCCTGAGCTGCCCCCCGTCCCGTGTGCGTGCCCTGGGACCTCGGCGTGGGTTGATCTCCCCCCTCCTCTGGGTGTACGCGTGTCGGTGTCCTGACTGGGGGTGCCCGCTGCTCCCTCACGCTCGCTGGGAGGAGATTTGGTGGAGTCTCCCTCCACACGCTACCAGGCTTAGGACACCCAGCTCCCTACAGAGGCAGCTCAGGGCACGGGAAAAGTACGCCTAAATACCCATCAGACCGGCACATGTGGGTACTCGGGTCCTGGGGCACCTCTCCGAGTCCTCAGGGAGGGCAGGGCTGCCTGCCTTGACCTCAGCACGCTGCCGACACTTGCAGCTTTTTGTCAGGACATTTATGATAACCAAATCTCACATTTCAGGGCTTCGGTTAACCACTTTGAGGGATTGGGTCCCTGGGTGTACAACTGTCTATATTGTGGGATTTTTCTCCTTTGCAGCATTAGCACGGCCGCAGCCAGTGATGCTGCAGGAGGGACAGACCGACCATTCCTCTGACATGGTGCAGATGCAGATGCCACTCCACATCTACAAGAGCAGGGAACTGACACACTTCAAAAGTAGGCGTTAGCTGGTGGTGACTGCTTTTCCACTGAGCAAAGAGATGGGTGGCACTTTCGCATGCACAAATGAAGGGGGATCCCCTGCACCCCTGTCACCTCCTTGCATGGGGTGGCTAAAAGAGTTTTATTAAATGCGTCTCCATTTGATGGAAGATGAGGCTGAACTGTGTCTCCAGATGCCGTCTGTATCTTTAATTAACTGAAAGAAAAATTTGATCTTGAAGTAAAATTATAAGAAAGCATGGAAATACCTGGATAGATCCAGTGGTCTCATATGGGGGGACACAACAAAAAAAAACAGTAACAAAACAGTGTCAGCTTTTTCTGAAGGTCTGGAATTAAGGGCAATGCAACATTGCAAATGGAAATTCATGTTTTCTTATATTCTAGCTTAAAACAATGTATCAGATGACGACTTTCCACTTCTTTCTCTAAGAGGTGGAGACCACGTTTTATTTTATGGTGCATAAATACTTGGTGTCAAGAAACGGATAATGATTCCTAAAAATTACTTTATTCATTAAGTGCCATGCCAAACAATTCCTGATCGACATCTAGCATTACTACTGTTGGCCCAGAAATCAATTTGAATGTTCCTTTGTATGAAACGACCAATTTAAGCAAATCTTAAGTAAGCAAACAGGCACAATCCCTAGCAAGTGCAGTTTTGTTGCAGCTAGGTGTTCAGCTACAGTTTGGGTGGGTTAACTCTGGAGTGGAAGCAAGGAGCCTTTATCAAATTGCCTGGAGCAGCAGAATGAAACACGCCCAGCAGCTAACTAATATCAGAAACATGTCACAGCTGGCCTATTTCCAGAAGGCTGGGAAAAACAGCAGCTGCCCTGTCAAGTTCAGGGAGAGCCTGACATTATTGGACAGTGGGCATTATCTGTCAAGAGACTATTCAGCCACAGGAGTGTTTCAGGATCTGCTTTTATTTTAGTTACTGAAGACATTTCTCATTAATGACCAATATTTATGTCTGCTATTAAAAGTAACATCCAACAGCATCTTTCTGATTGCATGCAAAAGTTGTTGGCATAAGTTCTGTGCAATTTCTCCCGAGCAGACAAAAGCATTAGTCCTTTTTTGCCCTTCTGGGTGAGCAATTTCTTTGTTCTTCCTGCCAACCAGCACATTTCTAGATCCAAAGCATTCCTGGTCCTGCTGGCACCCCATTATGGAGGGAAGAACAGATTTACAAAAGCAGAAATATTTGCTGATATTACAGGAAGTTGGTTAGCCGAGATCAGCAACAGATTTAGTAGATGACCAGTTTTGTTCTTGTTATGTGAGCCATCCATGTTTCCAGGGCAGGGTGAAGGGAGGTGATTTGGAGGGATCTGGAAGCTGCCCATTTTCTGGCTAGATGATGCAAAAGGTTGGAGAGCCAATGTTGTGATTTCTCTGGTATGCATAGCTTTTAGAAGGCAAAATAATTTAATAAATAATGTTTTGTCTCGGAGTAGATTCCTGATTTCAAAATTATTTTATCCTCTGTTGCCATCCAGGAATATCTTAGTGCTCAGGCCCAGAAAATCATGGCCTGTGAGAGTGTCAGCTGTATGTAACTTTATTAACAGACCTACGAAAACCTTGCTTGGTAACCACGTTGCACCAGCAGTGGGATACCTGGAGATAATAACTCAGCATTCATCATTTGGAAACACTTGCACTTTAAATAGTGTACTTTGAGTTAGATCTTCAGGTCACTGCCCATTCATCAATCCCCCTCTTCCCCCCATTTTTTTCTCCTAGCTTTGCCATTGCTGCTGGGTGACTCAGAAGGAATCAGCAGAATTTGTGTGTTTGTTTTTTTTCACAAGACAAGCCTCCTAAAAAAGCAAAGAGCACAATGATTTTTCAGCAGATAAACAACTGAGACCAGCAGGACTCACTTTTGACCAGAAATTTGTCTGTGCAGACAGAATGAACAAAAATGGAGAATTCAAGGCATATTAAACTGATCCTGAGATAAGCACCAACATTTTTAATCAAGAGGAAAATCAGAAAGGGGTATCTTATTAAATGTTACATAGTGTTCACCAAAATATGAATTTAGTGTGCAAGTGTTCTGTCTTCATCACGGCCACAGAGAAATCTTTCCACTTTGACTAGTAATTCAAACGGTGCAACATTATTTTTCTAGCCTTATGTTTTAAATGGGAGAGGAAGCCAGACGTACCAAAATTACATTAAAAAAGAAATGCATCCTTCCTAAGAAATAAGGAATAGATGTTGTTTGTTGCAAAATACCTTCTCTAGTAATGATATTCCTGTTCTCAGTCTTCTTGACTTTTGCAGAAATTAGTCATCAAAGTGAATCTCAGTGGTGACAGTCTTCAAGGATTTTGGAAAGTGGTATCTACCTACTTGTTTCAAGACTGGGACTTCTTGGATAAGTCTACCAGGGTTTATCTCCCTGCTCAGCTAATAAACTACAACCTACTTATCAAATGAAAACAAACAAAACCTCTGACCTTACACACTCTTTCTCTGGAGCTGTAGATAACTTCCTTTTTCATGTACATCATTGGCACTGGAAACTTTTTAGGAAAAATGCTTTCATGCTCTTGGTGGGGGTTTTAGAGGAATTACAGAGATTTTGCTCTTTATTCAATAAGTGCAAGGAATGGTCACTGACACAAGAATTACACAATTACTACAGAACACTCACAAAGTGTCAGCCATCCTCAGAAACGCCGATCTGGATTGCTGCAGACAACACCGCGCTCTGGGCTGACATTTATAGCATTTACCAGCTTTCATTTGCAAACACATCCATGTGGTAAGAACTATCTCAGTGGTTCTGGTTCAGCACAAAAGTGCATGACCAGACACTTGACAGTGTCTGTCACAACACAATGGACAGGTTGGCGCTAGGTACTACACATACCTAAACACACATGGAAGTCCTGCCTGAGGGGATTTACTGAGTGCCAGCGTGCTAGCCTACGGGCCTGCAGAAATTTAAACAAGGATTATCTTGAAATGGCAGAAACTAAGCAAAAGCTGATTCCTTCATCAAAGTAGCATGGCTTTTGCCGAGCAGCTGTCACGGGCTCTGTGCTGCCAGACCTGAGACCAGACACCCAAGACTTTGAGTAGCCCAAGCCCCACTTCCATGATAGAGTACGTGGGGCACCCGCTGTCCTCCCAACAGCACTGAGATCTGGGCCTTCTCCTCTCCCTGCTCTCCATGGAGCTTGCTCCCCAGGCATGGGAGAGCTGAGGAAGTGGCATGGACAGGGAGGAAGGTACACCTTAAATCTAGAGATGTGCCTTAAGACACTGTTTTTCTTTGAACCCGTCTTGACACAAAGGTTCAAGTCTCAGCAATGTAACTACCAGGAAGGTATTTTTCTTTCTGTTTAAAACAGCTCTTTTTCAAGCTCAGTGTGACTCGCAGAACAATGTGGCCTGATGGAGTTGCTGACTTTTCACACAGCAAAAGGTGAAAAAACAGGAGTATGTTTTAACAAACAGCAGCTCTGTGCTTGCCACTAACCAGCCTTCAGAGCTGTGACGTTAACCATTTGCTGCACCCCTACTGCCACCCGAGGGGAACCACCAGCGTTCATTTGACACTCACACATCACCCAAAACCCTGCACATAAGGACACTGTAAAGCCCAGGCTGACCTCCTTTCAGCCCACCCACCCATCTCCTTTTGCTTCACGCATCGCACTTCTCACACTGAAGCAGTCACTTGAGGTCCCCAGCAATTCCTTGCAAAATCAAAGCAGGACAAAGAGCAGGGACAAGATCTGTTAGGAAAACCAGATTACTTCCTTCACTATGCAGTGAGCATTACTGAGAGGTGCTTTTTCTCCATGCCAATAACACGGCAAACTCCTCTGTTCCCTTCATTCATCAGCACTTGTATCAACAGAGTCTTTTCCAGAAACCTGGGGGACCCATCAGCTTCTATGTGACACTCCATCAGAATTAATGTGACTGATAGCAGCCACATTACTCTGCCAGCCTACTTGAAATTAGATGTTACAGGAATCTCAGGGAACACAGGAGTGGACAGATGTCCACATTGCAACATGTATGTGCAGCAGACCCCTAGGACCACACAGGCATAAATGGCCTTCAGGGAGATGGGCTATACATGGGAAGCATGCTTGCTAAAGTCAAGCAGTTTATTTTAGCCAACAGCTTAATTAACATGTCCTCTTTTTTTTTTTTTTTTTGTTCAGTGCTTAGATGAAAGTGCTAGCAAGAAACCAATAGAACCCTGCAGCAGGACGTCAGCCCAGGATGCACTGGGAGATTGTACTGTACCTTCAATTTTAGTCAGAAGTGAAGGCTGGCTGACTCCAAATGCCAAATGCAGGTGGTTGGTGCTGGCAGGAGGTCTTGCCATCAGGAATGTGGAAGTGGGGGAGAGACATGGGATTCCCCACATTGCTCAGTTGCTTTCTAAGGAATGAACAGGTTAATCTGCTTTCACTAGGCATCTAAGTGCACGGCCTGCCTGCGACCCAAAGAAACATTTCTAAATGGCTGTAGAGGACTAGCTGTGTCGCTAGACGCTCCCTAGCTGTGAGCCAGACAGACGGTTTGTTTTTAAAAAATCTGGAACCTGTTGATACCAGCATAGATAAGTGGGCTCAACTGGCCATCGTGTGGAGACAAACTCAAAAGAAAACGAGAGGAGGTGGAAAGGCTATCTGAGCAACAGGGGAAAAGAAATGAGGAAGACCAGCAAGAGACTCCAAGGCAGCAATCTGATCAGATAACTTGCTGATGAAGGCTGCATTTGCCAAGGCTTGCAGATCCAGCTGGCACTGTCTCAATACAGACTAGGCATCAGGTGGCAGAGCTCGCATGCCAAGGCTGCTGCCTCCTATGCAGATTGTGGCAGCCGTTCAAGTATCTCAGAAATCTTCTCTGGGCAGATTATAAGGGAAGCAGAGACACAAAGCGCATGCCAGGCTGGGAGGGAACTGTCAGGACTCCCTCCCCTTTGCAAGTCCTCTTGAGTTGTATTGCACAAGCTGGCAGAATAGTCATTCAGATCCTCATATATTAAAAGCTGTTCTAGGAATAACACCAGACCCTGAATCTGGATTTGGGTTAAGGGTGCAAGACTGAATGAGATGCCTGGTAAGGGCAAAGTCAGATACTTCAGTGGAAGAGGTGCCTTAAGAACTCGGTTTACACTTAGAAGGGGAAATAAGTGAATTTTTAGGATCTCAAGATAAACAACCTGGCAGTGGGGAGCTAGAATTCCTATGTACTACCTGTCACCCATGCAGAATCCTGCTTTACCCAGTGGAAAGTCCTTTCAGAAATCTGTCCTCAAAAATGCCCACGAGACAAGGATGGGAACTGCTCTGAAAAGGACTGTCAAGCCCCATACTAAGGGGAGAAATAACCTTTCTTCTGGGACAGAGGAAATAGGACCTCATCTGAACCCTCCCTCCAAAGAGAAGGCTAGAAAGCTGAAGGTCCTGGCAAAAGAAATAAGCTTGAATCTTTTTCAAGCTATCTGGCTCCAGACAGTGATCGTATTTAGCAAACAGTACAATCAGTTAGTTACAGAACAGAGCACCTGTACCTATAATTGCAGAAATCTAAGCTATCATGAAGTACTGAACAGAGATGACAGTAGGAATAACATTTTTGCCAGAACTCTGCTCTTAATTTTATCTATTAATTGAAATCCTTTCCCCAAATTGTAAATCTGTGATATCTGATGGGTGAATACAAGTTTTAGACAGTGATACCATCAAGAGTTTTTAAATTCACCAAGACTTATCTAAAGCTCAGGTTGCTTGGTTTCCTCGGAGTCTGGAAAAGTTTACCAGAATTCAGTTCCCTTCTGATGTAAATATTGCTTTGCAGTATCAGAAGGGCTTTCCAAGGGGAAATGAGACAGACTAGAGCTCCTGTCTCTTTGAAACCCTGCCAAGCACATCTTCAATTACAAACTTACAGACCAACTAGTGTGGTCCTACTTGATGAGTTTAAAAAGGATGTGAAGTACAATGACACTGATCTTCTGTTTAATTGCCACACAAATCAGATAATTGGTTACAGAAGATTCAAATAAAAGCTGAGTATTAGACAATAAAAAATTGGGAGGGAAAAACACCTATGCAAAATTACTGTGTTTTCAGTGATTCCTGTGAAACAGATGAAAATGATCCAGAGATTTAACTATTGTCTTGGAAAATATTCCTGCTGCAAATGAGAAATCATGATAAAAGGAAAATGTAAATTTAGCTATATCTAAACGATGAACAACCTTTGAAAGAAATAACAATGAAGCTTGATATTTGAATTGAAACATCAGTCTTCATAGTCAAAACATATGGAAGGACATGACGTGATTTATTTCAGGGCAAAATGCTGTCACTAATAAATCACTGGAAAATATGGCAAAACCAAGAAACTCATAGGCTTCAAGACCTGAATGAATCACTTCTGTTATACTGTCCAGCTGGCCAGGGAGTCTTCTGTAGAAAAAGTTTATTCTTTTTAAGCTAGTCTAATTTAAGAAACTGACTTTCCAATTTCACACTGTCATGTCAGGATTCAAGGATGTTTAGTAAGCAGAAATTTGAAGAGTTTAAAAACTTTTTGCAACCTAGTTACTGAAGTTCCTACTCTACAGGAAAGCACTTTTTGGACATGTCACCCAAGTATTTCAGTTTTAGCATAAAGGCCTCCTCCCTGCTTTGAACTTTGCAGACTTCAGGGAGTGCCAGCACCAGTCTTAACTATGGTGTACATCAGAAATTTGAACTTATATCCTGAGTAAGCTACCTGCACTCTGGAAGAAGCAAAAATCAATACGCTGCAGGGAGTATCGAGAATACAAGCACTGCTGACTGCATTTAAGTGACTTTTTTTTGTTGTTTTGGGGAGGCATCTAGGCTCAAACTATAAGGCAGCTGCATGGCTGCATGCCAGAAGGAAGTTCTCAGCAAAGCTGTTTGCACTGCATTGGCCTATTTTTAATATATGGTTAGGGAGTGAGTTTCTTCCTCCCTCTGCCCCAGGCTTCTGTAATGCCCTCCACTGGCAGGCAGGAACTTGATGAGAGTCTTTGCACAGGAATATGTATTTTCTTTGGCCACCAGTGCGAAAATAAGGTATTGCATGAGTGGCAAGCAACCTGCACATGTATCCAGGGAATAAAAAGCAGGGCAACACCAGCCCTGGTTGGTCTCAGCTGGAGACTTTGTTCTGTCGTTTTAGAACAAATACAAGCAAGAAGAGAACTTTGTTCAAATGGAGACCATCTCTGGCAAAACTTCAGATAAAGGTTTAAGACTGCTATAATTCTGTAAAGGTTGGATAACAGATCAGTCACTCCAAACTCTGTATCATCACAGTGCACATGTGCACACAACGAAGAAGCATCAGTAAGTTTTGTACACTAATCCCACACATATGTTTGTATAAAGTACTGTTGTCACTTCATGCAATAGAAGCGTGTATTGAAGTTTTTGGATACATTCACTCAGGAATTTGGGAGTAATGGAGTACTCCCAAAGATTTGAAATAGAAGAGTGGAGAATACCTTACACGGGGTGGTATCGGAAAGTTCATAATAACCATGCAGTCTTTGGCCACTCCAGAAGAGCATGTCAGCCTCCCCATACATGTTATTACTACCACAAGTGCTATTTTAAATGAAAAGATGAAAAAGGAAATGCATGGCTGTGAGCCTTGAGGTCAAGCTCAGGACCTCTGCCAGTACAGTGTTTTACTTCAGAAAAGTGGTTCCGACTCCCTTGCAGAAGGCCTTATTGTGAAAATGTAAGAGGGCAGCATAAAAAATATAAGCTGGTAGGCACTTTCATTAGCCTTATCCCCAGCATCTTCAACCCACAATTGCACCAGCCCCAAAAGATGCCCACTAACTTTCCCTATAAAATCTCAAATTCCAGAGATTCCACAACCTCCCCAGGAAGCATATTCCACAGTTTAACTCTGCCTGCTGTCAAAGCCAATTACCCACTCTGATGTCTAAGCTAAATGCTTCCTGCTGCAATTTAATCTATTTTTCTTGTCCTACCTGCAGTGGTGAGGAGCACTGTTTATTTCCTTCTTCTCTGCATCTGTGTCTTACAGATTGGAAAACATGTCTCTCTCATCACCTTGAAACGAGCCTGATTTTCCATCCTGTCATCCCTCTCATTGATTTTCTCTGGGTTTTTCTCCAGTTGCTTCACATTTTCCATGGAGTGCAGTGCCTACAGCTGGATACCTTGTTCCTAGAAAGGCTTTCTACTATCACATGAGGAAGAAGGACCAAGTCATGCATCTTACAGATTACACTCCTGTTCATACACTCCACAACAACGTTGATTTTTTTTTTTGCAGCACATTGTTGAATCATATTCAGCTGGCGACTGGCTATAACCTTAAGAGTACTCTTCTGTACCACTGCTACTCTAGCAGACTGTCCTGTCCCATTCTGTATTTGTTCAGCTGATTATTGCTTTGGAAGTGCAAAAACCTGCATTTGTCAAATCCATTGTTGGATTTACTGAATCACACTAACTCTTTTGAATTTTTCAAATTAATTTTGAATCGTTATTGTCTTCTACTAGGTCAGTAGTTAGCTCAAAACTGTTAGCTTAAATTATAGGTCTTCCCTACAATTTAACCAGCATATGCCATCCAAGTCATTAACGGAAATACCAAATAATATCAAGTCAGAGCAGAAGCGTAGAGAATCCCACTCAATACATCCTTGCAGTCTGACTGTGAATGATTCATTACTCTGAGTAGGGTTTTCCAAATAAGTTTTCGCAACCTCACTTTTAAATTGGTCTCAGATCACATTCCCATCCTTTCTTATGAAAAGTCATTAAAGTAAAGCTGTGCTTACTGCTTCTCCTCTCTTCAAAAATATTGTTATCTGGGTGTAGAAGGAGCAACATTATTCTGACACAATTTGATCTTTCTTTCCTTTATAGGCTTGCAGACAGTTTCTCTGTGCCATTAATATTCCAGTTTAAATTACTGGCCCAGAGTTCTGAACGGAAAGTTGGAAACAGACACAAGCTGAGCCTTGAGACTTTACAACATCTCCCTTTTCTCTAAGGCTTGAAAGTAATTTACCTTATGGGGTACCTGATCTAGGCACAAAGATAACTACTCTTGTTTTGCCTATGCTGCAAATCTCTTACATATGGTAGATTAAGTAGAGCTCGTTTAAGTGGGACACAGGAGCCACTGAAGTACTCACCATTCTGCCCTAACTTCATGCTATATGAGGACAATGAAAGTCTTTTGCTCCTGTGTCTATGGATTCCTCCATCACTATTCCAAGATTTCAGTGACCAGCCATTACAATGAAGACACATCCACAAAACAAAGAAGGCTCCTCAACAATATCTTGGACTTCCTTCAATGATCCCAGCTGACTGAATGAAAAACAAAAACATACAGTAAATAAAATAAACACGTATCCAGTAACTACTTCCATGGCATCAAACACCATGTGGCCATGTGGTAGAACTACTCCCAGCATCAGATTTGATAATAAAAGAGTTAAAACTAACCTCTTCAGGAAACCTTTGCAAAGATGGATGTGTAATCACAGTATTAATAATAACACTCCATCAACAAGATCCAATTATTTGGCAACTCTTATTTGAAGATAATCTATGACATTTTTTTCCTGACAAGTAAGTCTGAGCTGGCTGGGGATACAACTTCCCAAGTCACAGTAAATACCTACTACGCTCATTAAATTGACTTCTTGACATAAAAGCATGTAGCTCTTTTTAAAAACAAAAAAATATTTAAAGTTTTGCCCATTACATTTCGTGATACTTTAAAACGCAATGTTATTGCTCTCTCACTCTAGGCAGCTACGTATTTGGATAAAACCAAGCATCTTCCAGGCAATCTTTCATTTTGCTAATCTTTTACACTACATTTATATGGTTCTAATGTGCATCCTGGGTCTATTCTACTCTTCTGCAATGTAACTATATCACACTCTGCTTTCTCTCAGTATCTTAGTCTAAATTAATTCATATGATATAGGCATTCAAAAAGCCCTTTAAGATGAGAATGGGAACCTTTATTGAGCCAGCCACTTCACATTATTAACAAATGGTAAATGCAAAGCAGCTTACCCACTACACAAAGTTAAGAACAATACACAAATATGCAGAATAACCACGTAGTGGCATACTGTAAGTATGCATTCTCACTTCTCTTCTGGTAAAATTTTCATGAGACTTTTACCTCAAAAGGAAATACTGCTTTTATGCATTAAAATGTCAGTTTTAAAGTTATACTTTCAGAAAAAGGACAGATATGCAAATATGAAATTCATAACTCATTTATTGAATATATATATATGCAAGGATACCAATAAAAAGAAACTAATACTGCAAACTACAACTTTGGAAGTAAAGCCAATATAACAGGAACAAAATATACATAACATTGTAGATAGGAATGCATTTACCCTCTTTTACACATTCCTTGTCTTTACACCTAATGTAAATGTACGCTAGAGCAAAAGCTGCAAATGTTAGCCTAACCTGAGTGCTTTTTGAAAAGCAACAGTTCTCCAGGATCCTTTAAGGGTTGAGATGTCACTGCTGACTAATGAATGTGCATACATATGCATATATAGAATCTGCTTCAATAAGTATATAAATCAAGAGCTGTGTTCTGTTTTTTTTAAATCTCCGTCACTAATACAGTGGAATCTGTTCCTTGTGACATGGAAGAAGAGTTACTATTTGCTATAATGTACTTTCAGTTCTCTTCAGATTAATTTCATCTAATGAGGATTCATTTTCTTGTCAATCTGATTCAGCATATTAATATTTTTGGAATGCACTGATTATCACCTGCCAGATAAGTCTGATACTTCAAATACATTATCACCCCTTCATCTCTCACTCTTCTTCAGTGTGAAGTTATTCTTCATATAGGCAGCAGTAAGAAGCAAGTCCTCTTACTTAATATTACATTTCTTGTATACTAATAGCAGAAATTTAGAGCCAGATTCAGTATAATCACATCATTCTGGATCAGCACAGCTCTTTGTACCTAAAGATCAGACTGTGGAGTGTAGGTGATGGACTTATTGCTGCCCTCCAGGAGTTAAGCTGGTGCAACTCCTACTGGAGCTTTATCACAGAACCTCCTGTGGATCAACACCTGCTGAATGAGCAGATATTTTGATCACCTAATCTATTTCATCCTAGCTAGCTGCATGGATGCTGATATTGAACTGGACTTTTGCCCTTCCTTGAAATGGAGTGATAGCACAGCTTACTGCTATGGTGTTTGATCATGCCTTGGGACTCTGGCATTATACCATCTGTATTCTCAAGTAATTTGAACAATACCCTTCTGATGCCTGTCCTTCCTTGGTACAGTCCTTTCTTGGTATAGCACGATCGCAGATCTGTTAATACAGAGATACAGTGAGTTGGGGAGAAACCTCCATTCCAGAGGGTTCCAGGAGACTTTAAACAGCACACATTACACTCTTGCGAGCAAAAGAAATACCCAAAGGCCAAAAAAAAAAAAAACCAAAGTGAAACCAGTTGCATAAGACAAGTTTTGTTAAATTCAAGAGTTCTCTGATTGTGAGATGAAAACAGAAGGTGCCTATCCAAAAAAAAAAAAAAAATAATAATAATCTCAGTAACAAATAGACTGCATTAATTTACCTAGCTAATTTAAACATATCTATTCCACCTATAGAGCACTTTCATTACTTCTAACATTTCTGGGAAGGCAGTAGATGCTCCAGAATAATCTTCAATATATGCTCGCAAAGATTACATTGCTTTACCAAACAAACAAAAAACCCTCAGACAGACTGTCTGAAATTCCAAGCTAAAATACACATAAAAAGACAGTAATGGCAGTATTTTGTCTTTAAAAAAAAAAGATGTAAATGTTGTATACTATCATACATTGTCATGCTTTTTAAAACTACAATTAAGGACATAAGAGATGTACAGTAAATACACTGCTGAGGTACATTTCTTCTAAATATTAACACCACGACAGAATTACTCCCCAGCAGGTAATGCTACTTGGGAACATATAAATACAATTTTTACATTGTAAGGCACTTTTACCCAGCATACATAAGTTGAAGTCAGTTATGACAAATTTGAGGCTCATAAGAAAAAAAGTTTTGCTTTTAACATCGTTTCCATGAATTCTGAATTAATGACGGTTTAGTCAGGCCATCTCAGCACGAGGAGGTAACAGGTAACCAGCCACTTACTTTTCTGCTACCCGAAGGTAAAGTGCTGTTCTGGTTCTCAGAGGCATGGAATGGGGTAATTTACTTCACAACAGATGAATTACTGGACTGAATATTATACTAAGCAACTGACGCAATATGAATTAGAGCTCAGTCTCAAGTACAATCAGTATGCTGGCAGATCTACCCCATGCACCTGTCATCCAACCTTAGTTAAAAATACAGTAGCTGCAAACAAAGTGCCTTTATTCCATGGGAGGGCCATGTCTGAGGCACAAATCTAGAAGTAATTTAAATGTTGAAGGATGTTATTTTGCATTTTAAATCTGTTCTGAGTGGCTGAAAAATGTTCATATTCTAGAAGAAACAAAACACCTTGATAGACAATTTCAATAATCGATCTGTCATTGCAATTCAAGTCACGCTTTTAATTTTGAAAGTTACAAATACAAAATAAAAATGATCAATGGCATCATGTTTAGAGCAGTAACTGAATATTTTCTGTACACAGCAATATTTCTTTCCAAAACTGCATTATTCTCCAGGAAACCAAACAGAATTGATTGAATTCTAACAGGTAAAATGTTAGAAACTCTAATATACAGTAATTGAGTCCCTCAAGACATTAAGGGAATGCATAAGAAGACAATGACACACGTTAAATCTTTTAAAAATACAAGTAAAAAATGCTACAGAAACTCATGTTACAAATGAACTGTTTTTGCAATACCAATCACAGAAGAACCGTAGCAGTTTATAGTCAAATCAGTGTATTTTGCTTGTTTCCTTCCTTCAAATCTAGATGTTTTGTTGGGAGTTCAGAGTGAAACAAGTCAAAACCCTAAACAAACAATACAGTGATGTGATAGCAACAAACATGTGGACTAGATTCAGCTTTTTGGTTTTATTTAAGTCTGAGAATGTGCTTTAACAGACCAATTGAAGAAACTAGTAGCCATTAGAAATGACAAGGCGTTCTGAAAGCAGTCAGAGGACTGATCTGTTAGGTTTGGTATAACTTAGATCTGATTATTCCCTAAAGGAACATCAAACTCTAGCAAGTAGAATTCCATGATGTGATTGTTGACTTGACAGAAAGAGGAGGAAGAAAAAATCACTAAATCAATAAGGATGATAAGCAAAGTTTCTATTATAGTGGTCATAAGATTAAAAAATAAATACCAATCTAGCAAAAAAGGGTCGTTTCCTCATTCTTCTCACAGAATATGGGACCTCTATGCATATTCTGGACAAAACATGAAGTGTTCCACACAACATAGAACACTTGAGGTATGGACGTCAGATATGGTGGCTAAATTCCATAGTGAGTTAAGAGTTGTAACTCTCTGAAGAGAAAGAGATCGGGCTGCAGAGTCCAAGCATTTATATAGTAAGGTTTAAATCACACTTAGTGAAGTGTTCTTTGTAAATCAGGGACACAGAAAGAGGTGGGTCATTGGGGAAAGAATGAACTACAGCCCTTTGGCATGAGTTCTAAAGCTCACAGCTCAGAATCAACAGCTGCTCAAGTAAATCTCCCGCAAACAATGCTGGGCGGAATGAGCAATCACAACAGGAACAACCTGAAATGTTCAAGCGTGCTTCGGTGTACACTGAGTCCCTTTCTGCTGTGTGCTTTGCAAGCAAAAACAGAGAGCAGCTTTCCCATGTATAGCCTCCGTAACTTGTATATGAAGAAAATGCAAAATTCACAAAGTACCAGCTTGTTGCCACCATGAGTTTGTCCATGTTGTTAATTAAACTAGCTAAGACCTTCTCTCTTTGCATGAATCCATTAAACAACTTACACATTCCAAATCTTAAGGTTTTTATTCAGTCCAGAAATATAGATCTTACTTCATCTCAATGTCTGCCTTAACTTTTGACACTGTACATATTACATATCATTTATATAGTGTTTCATTTTTTTTTCCAGACACTGCAGACTACAAACTACATAATATTGACATGTAAAACTCTGCCACTTACTGAAGGCTCACACACATGAACGTTTCAGGCAGTTCAATGAAATTTCTAACAGAGTTGGGTAGTAAAAAGTTACTAACCCTTTTCTGATTTTAGAAAACAATTTAAAAGAATTAGTAGTTATGATGTCTTAGCCATTCCCAGTTCTATAACTCTGTCCCTTGAACCTGTTTAAAAAATGATGAAAACAATGGTAAATTTAAAGTCATACAGAAAAGCATTTAGCAGCTCTGACATCACATCTATATTTAGCGATAGAAATGAGGGCCTCCCTTCTTATAATGTTACAAAGTCAGCCAGATTTAAAAAACAATGAATCCTCCCCATTTTTCTACAGTATGCCAATAAAAACTACTTATCTGCATACACTAGATTTAAATACTTCACTGCAATAAACTACATTAAATGTATATTGCGTTTCAGTCTCGGTAACAGATCTGTCAGGAGTAACTTCCATACCTAGTTTCCATTGAGCTGCTGCTGAGGAATGTCATTATGGTCAGTGCCTGATTTCCCACGGCTTTTGCTTTCTCTTTCTTCATCCTCTTCATCTCTTTCATCATTTCCACTATGGTTTTTACAATAAAGTCTAGCACAATAAAATAAATAGAGAAGATTTTTACTGAAAACATCTATCAAAAAGAGTCTCCCTTCAATTAGTTTTGAGAAGTGCTAGAGGAAAATTGGTAACTCAACTCATTCATGTTTTTCAGTCAAGCATCAGTTAAACAGAAAGAAAACAAGGCTGAAGTAAAGACTAGCCAACAAAACTTTGATCAATTCTAGTTTTCAAGAACTGCTAATGCACTGCTCACAGAATGCCCTCTTGTGGGCACAATGACACTGGCAACTCAACAACAGCTGCAGTTCAGCAAGCAAGTAATGGAAAGTTATGGGGTCCAAAAGAACCAAAATAAGCTACAAAACTTATCCATATGGAGCAATCATAACAGATTATCCAGGGCTTTCATAACAGAGATTACAGATTAATCTAAGAGGAAAATATAGCAAATCAAATAATTGTTTTTCTCAATTCACATATTCCTACACTACTACAGAAATTTGAAGTTAACAGAGTAACTGACATATTTCGCAAAGTCAGTAGTCACTTAAAAAATTAGTTTTAAATGGAGTATTTATTTTTCTAATTGTACTCTTGACTAGCCAAGCTTGGCAGAAAAAATGTCATGAAATATCTTCACTTGCATTATAGGCTCAAGATTTACATAGGTCCTTACTTATAAATTCCTCGTGACATATTCTCAATGTATTTAGCTTTGTCTTCTACTCCACAGTGGTAATGGTATGTTTTTATGCAGGCTTTGATTTCACACCCAATAGTAGCACCAGGCTGGCTGCAAAGTGTGCATTTCTGTTCAGGAGAAAGAAGAGAACAGCATTGTTCAGTCTTTCGGTCTCTTAATATTCAGTTCAGTGTTCCTCATGTTTAAGGCTACCATTTCGGAACACAGTAATTTCTCTGGCACATCATCCTTCCAATAAAAAGTTAATCAAAGATATTGTAAAACAGAAACCATATAACACAAACCTATTAAAAACATGAGCACTCAGATTTACCTGTCCATTGCACTGAAAACTGCTGTGCCATAGCATGTGTTATTGCACTGCCAAACATTGTTTTATTGCCACTGAAGTTAGAATTTTGATATACTGAGAATCTTAAATGAATTTTTTCAAGTAACAATATTATTAGGTTTTGTTTTCATTTTTTTCCCCTGCAAAATTCTTACCGCTTTAAAAAAATCTCTAATTTTAATAAACTACAATGTGACATTTTACCAACATCCCCCATCTCTGAGGCCTTAACATTTTTTCATATTAAAATATCAAAGCAGTTGGAAAGAAGTCACTGCAAGAATGTATTCTCTGAGTTTATTTATAGTTTTACAGTGTAGTAACATAGGATACAAAGCTTTTACTCTCTTACTGTTACAGGAAGGCTAACAATCATTTACAATGTACACGATCATAAAAAACCCTAAATACCACATGCCCAACTACCACTAATTTTAAAGGTGATTCCTATCTGCCTAGCTATCCCAAAAGTAGCAACGCATTTCAATTTTGTGTTAAGAAGTAGATGGAAAAGATCATTTCACAAAAGGAAGTAGGCAGACCTATATACCCCTTCGTAGATTCAGTAACACATTCATTACATTCTGCAGATACATACCATTCTTTTTCCTCTCTTGATTTCTTGAAGTACAGTTTTGATATCAAAATCACCAAACTCTGCCCTTGATGTTGTTGTTAGCTGGACAGTGCCAGAAGAGAACAACTGTAAAAAAAGCAAGTCCAAAATAATTTCAGGTCACCAATATGATTAAAAAAGTTATGTGCAGGAATCGCAGAAGGGGATGTTCAGTACTCAGTTGTCTCAGGCTGTGCTCTACCAACAAATGAGGATGAAAAACCATGCTGAGTAGAGTGTTCTTTCTGAAACCACCCGACTGCTTTAACTACATTTGCTATCTTGGAGAGATGTATTTAAACAAAAAACATTTGCTATCTTGGAGAGATGTATTTTTTAGACAAGAAATGACTACAGTGCCGAAAACACAAAGTAATAAATTACCAATGTCATTAATTATACCAGAGAACTTTTTAGGAAGATTCCAGTTCCTTCTCTGTGCCATATATATAATTTAGCTTCATGGCACAGACAATGTCAACACGCCCAAAAAGCCCTGAGGTATGACAATGGAATACATAAGTATCATCCCTATTATCATCATCCCTGTATATTCAGCTTAAACTGTCTTGAAACTGAAGCTCAGGTATACAAAACAGCAAAGGATACTCTAACTCTCAAGGCTGCTGGCACGCACCAGCTCTCTGTTTAGTTAGGCCAGCTTTAGGAAGAAAATTAATATTCCATAGATTGCTTGGACTACTTACTTATTTTGAGGTACAACAGAAACAACTGAGGTTGTTATCCAAAGCCCTACTTCATTCATAGAATTGATCATATGAAAGACAGCACTATTTGCTTAAGTTCATTGAAATTAGCAGATTCTTTCCAAGCTGACAGTTGGCAAGAGTTTTCTAGAACTTCCATGTCCCACTCTCTACTTCAGTCACACAACCTGAATCCACTGGTTAGAAAATTAATGAAGTTTATTGATTCTTCCAGGATTTTGTCTCAATGCCTGTGGAGTAAAGGTACTTGTATTTTATTTTTGGAGTAGATTCTTTCAGTTAAAATTATTTTCTCTTTTATTTTTAAATACTGTGTATGCATTTAGATGCTAAGGGAACATTTTTAAAATGCTAAAGAGTCTCCCTGAACTAGTTCCACCTCTTAGCATGTAGCCAACTTTTATCCATATTTCCTGCAGTGAAAAATCAATGAATTGCTCACTTCACAACACTTCAGTGCTTAAAGAGATCATCAACACACAGACAATATTCATGCATAATTACATATGACGGTACTGTATTAAAACCTAAAATAGCAATTCAGACAAAATTCATAATAAACTGATTAACAACAATACTGTTACTCACCATGCACTTATAGTGTGCTGCAGCCTTTTTGGCATTAAATATATGAAGCTTTCCTCTAGCTTCATTTTCTTCTTCACCTGCATGACAGAATCCACATTTAGGTTTTGTATCACTGGGGCTGCTTCTGTGGGGAGACCTGTCTCTCTGAAAGAAAAACATTTTACTAAAATATACTGCTGGCTTACAAATAAGGTTGCAATTTTAAAAGCCTGTGGCCACCAGCTGGAGGCTCAGACAAACACAGATTTTAATAAAAATTATATTTGCAGAGAAGAAATATGCAATTCTGTCTTCTAAGAAGTTTAGCATATTTACTGCTTACATAGGAACTGCTTTCTATTTCGTCTGTGCCATGTGAGGACGTGGATCTAGTGTCTTCTGATTGCCCTTTTAAATTTGTTTTTCTTGGCTTTCCCTTACGACCCCTCCTTTTTCCTTTGGGAGGTGAAGGCTCCAACTCATGTTCATTGATACTTTCTTCTAAATCTGCTTTAGAAGTTAGAAAACATCATCAAATAACATTCTCAAAAATTTCATGCAAAACAAAACCAAAAACAGACAAGCAAAAAAATAACCCGCATTTTCTGCATTTTGGTCAGAAATTAAAATAGTAACCTTTTCACATTTATTACAAACATGCAAGATCCTGTAAACATTATTTAATTCCTTATGCACATCACACAGCTTTGTATCTTTGTAACATTGTATATGAAGAAGGTTTAACCTTTCTTACGACTTCTACTTTCAGGACCAAAACATAGCCTTCACTGAAAATACAACCAACAGATGTTTTCAACCATGAAATAACCTTTATTTATTTATTTTAAGATGCATGTATCCAATGTAAATTGCACTTGATATTATGCCTGTGTTTCTAAATAACTCCTCTCTCCTTGCTTTATTAATTTATATCTTTTGACTCGAGAAAAAAAATCACCCATTTTGGCTACAGTATTAACAAGTTTTAAAACAACTGAAATGTATTTTGCTTCCATGAAACAAATCTAAAATTTCATTTTAGTTACAGCATATTTTTACATCTACAGCTACAAGCAGGAGACAGTTTACAGAAAATCATCCACACTGACAAAATCCCAGATAAAGTGTTTATAGACCATTAAGAATATAAGAAAGCATATTTTTAATAGAAATACACTAAAGAGGTCTGACAAATTCCTCTGAAAATGCCAGACCAACTGCTGAATTGCTACACAGAACTGTAGTCCAGTATTATCTCCTTCTCTAGAGATATTCAAAACCCGCCTGGAGCTGATCCTGTGCAACGTGCTCTAGGTGATCCTGCTTGAGCAGGGGGGTTGGACTAGGTGATCTCCAGAGGTCCCTTCCAATCTTAACCATTCTGTGATCCCATGATTATAGCAGAGCGTCCTTCTGATTACTCAAAAGCATACAGTTAATACAGATCAATTCTGCAAACTTCTTGAGGTTGTTGCCACTACAACCTAATTAAGTTACATCTGATATTGAATAACCAGCTCAGCTTGGTTGCTAACAACTTTCCTGATCATCAACAGCTCACAGGAGCAGTCTTTTTTCTTTTAATATGCAACATCCACCCCTTCTCAAACTGCAAAGTTATTTCAGCATACTCGTTTAAAGAAAAGTGCATGTGCACTGCTATGTAAATCTCAAAATCCAAGCCATAGACATCAATATGAGTCCCCAAATGGAACAAAACCCTAATCAGAAGGTCCAGAACATCTATGCTTATACATTAACGGGACACTTAACAGTTGTGGTATTGTTATTAAACATTGCTAGGGCACTTATCACCATTATATCTTGGTTTCAATATCCATAAAGGGCATCTTACGTTAAGACTAAAAGCTGTTTCAACAGAACTCATCTTTCTTATCTATTACCACATAAAAATCAAATCACATTTATTCTAGCTCATGATTAACAGTGAATCAACTGCACAGAACTTTGAAATCAAAGCCCTGAATACATTCTACAGACATAAATGCTTAGTAGCAGAAAAGTGAATTACAGGCCTGAGGCCTTGCATACAACAGGCCTGAGGCCTTGCATACAACTGTACGCTCTTAAGCTTGGTCTATCATATCTGTTGCTAATCCCTGGAATAACTTCAGCTTCTTGCACATTTATTAATAAAGGAGAGAAAACTAATCCAAATGCATCACAACATAATATACTGAAATATAATTCCCCCAAAGCTCTACACAGTTGTGTGGCTAGAAGGAGGCAAACATTTTAGAAGAAATTCATACAAGTCTTCAAATTATTTTGGCTTAAATTGACAGATTAATCAGCTATATACATATATTCCCAAGTCACTACTAAACTAAATTAGTCTATCTACCACAGTTTTCCTATGCTTCAGTATGCATACTGTTCTTTTCTAATGAGATTAAAAAAGTACCACCATTTACTCTGAAAATATAGAGTATAATAAAACACAGGATGACAGGGATTATCTAATGAAACAATACATTTTACATTTTCTTTTCATAATTTACTATCTAAATTTATTTTCCATTTAGCATTAGTTGATAAATTCCCAAAGCAAGATTATGCAATTTAGATATCATACCTCTCAGACTGCATATAGCAAATTTTATTACAACCTGAAAAGCTCTGTCAAAGAAAAGAATGCTGTTTTATCTCGTCCCTCATCATATACATGAACTTTCCCCTAATGTATTAAAAACCTGTCAATCTTCATCGCTACTTCTACATTCAGTAAAATCACAAATGGTTCTTCTATTAAAAAGAAAAAAGCTACAGTCTTGCAAAAAAGTGACTATTAAATTGGTGACTCTTTAAATAACATCAGCGTGTAAAAAGTCAAAATTATTCCTTCCAAAATCATTCCACAGATTTTCCTACTGTATTTCATATGGCAGAATGTAGTCCATTTACCAACATTCTTTATTTTTTCCCCAGGATTCCTGATCAATCCTGTCAACCATAATGCTTTCCACCTCTTAGTCCACCCTTATTTTCTAAGCATTAAAGCATCTCCCAAACCCTCTACAGTCATACTCTCAAAACTGGAAATGAACCTTAACTGCAAAAAAAAAAACAAGCACACACGAAAGCCAACTTTTTATAAAAAAATGTTACAGCCTCCTTATAGAATAAATTAAGTGCTATTTTTAATCTATAATTAGAATATTTAAGATTTGAAAAGTAAACATGCTTTATTTTTTAAAGATATTTGCAGTATAACATAAGAAAGCATCAAGATTGCACAGCTTTCCTCAAAGCAGAATCCCTTTCCTGCCCTCAAAACTAGTACTTCCAAAAAAGTTCAGAGTTCATTGAAATCTAGACACTACGTGACCTCTTCATTAAAGTAAATAAAATTCCTTGCAAATTTAGGCTTCCACATTACAAGTGACATGGACCTACGGATTAACATGACCGAAACGTGAGGATCTGCACTACCACATCTATCTGCAAGATGAATACCTCAAAACATTAAAGTTTCTCTCTTTTTTAACAGCACTATGAACGGGTGCAACAGTACAAGGAGAAAGAGAATTGTAACCAGCTTTAAAATACACCTGCCTTGGATGGTCTTTACTGTTTAATATACAGTTCGGTTCGTGCCCTATCCCTCCCCTCAAGCCCACTGCCAGCTTACCCTGTTTCCCTGGCATCTGATGGTTGGGTGTTTCCAACTTCTCATGTCAGCTTGAACTAAGGAAAACACAAAAAGTTGTTCAACTCCTCCCTGACCAGACGAAGTTTTATCATGGATATCACCGATACTCTGAATCCCCTGAGACTCCCTAAATACTCTTCAACTGCCCCCATCCCATATCCCACTACTGCATTGAGTTTTAAAATCATCACAATATTCTCAATACAAATTTATCTGAACTCTTCAAATGAGGTATCTTATGAGCTTTCTTCAGAAGTCCCTAAATAATGTATCAGAAAAAACAAGCTTAATACGCAATACGCACTCGGAAGGGGGGAGGGGGTAGAGAAATTAAGAGGAAACATTCTACATTTTCAAAAGCACCTAAGAACATGATATTGTAAATTCAGATGAGCAGAAAGATGAGCAACAACAAGCCCCACATTTGCATTTTAGAAATCTATGAGCAGTACAAAGTACCACAAAAAGAGGATGAGCAAAATTCTGCATTTTATGAACTGTTAACACAAAGACTCAGCTTCAGAGAAAATTCTAAAAATTTTCTTTTGATCATGACTATAAGTAAAAAGGATCAAGATGTTTTGCTGCTTAAAATAAAGCTTGACACAGAAGAAGTTGAGATATCACTGATCTATCCTTTATTGCTTGAGCTTGAAATACACCGGGAATTACCCTTTTCCAAAAGCTAGGTTAAAGCAAACTAATACAAAGAATTAAGCGATTTAAAGGTTGTGAAACAAATAAAAAGAGGATGTGTTCAATAAAGGCTAACGCTACTCTCTTTATCTACCCCCTACATTATCTAAAACAATGACTAAGTGAACCAGAAGCAAAGGGCCTAAGTCTGTATGAGGAAGATAAACGAAACTGATTGGAAAAATACATTTGCAAGTAGGACTGTACATAAAAAGATGCCAAAATGTAGAATATGGAAGTGTCTTAGACATGCTGTTATGTAAATCTGAAAACACACATATGTTTTTTGAAGCTTCACAGTGCATTTAGAATAAAAGAGAAGCTCTAGAAATTACAAAGAACAAAATCAACCTTACTAGAAGAATTTTAGAACAGAAATAGAATATCAGAAAAAGAAAAAAAGTACTTTAGCATGTTAAAGTAAGATGCCCTTAAAAATATGTCTGAAAAACAATGAACCACAAGTGGCAACGTAATTATTTTAAATTGAAATGTCATAAAACCTAAAAACCTTATTGCCCCCAGTAGTCAATAATGAAAACGTGAATGCATTTATAAGCATTAACAAGAACCAGAGATTTGCATAAAAACAGTAGCAAGCAAATACAGAATCAAGTGAACAGGTTGTGAAATAGTAGTAGCTTACATCACAAAATGATGTGAAATTCAGTATCAAAATGCTGAATATAATTCTTAGGTATTTTCTTTTTGAAAATAGAAAGAGACCCTAGTCTCTTATATGAAACATATCTAAATTGAAGAAAATAAGAGTGGAGGGGAAAAAGCTAAATTATCCCTTAGGTCTAGTCACTGATATGTTTTCAAAAGTACCAGATACATCAAGGAACTGATGATTCTTGTCCAAAAGCTGTTTTTGACTGAATAGTATCTATGTTATAAAGTACTTGAGATTATTTCTTCAATTAAGTACATTTTACATAGAAAATGAATAAAATAGTCCTTCATAACCATACAACCTAAATGCTTTTTCAAGCAAATAATTGTTGGCAAAGACTGAAGACGGACAATATATTTAGCTTATCTGCATAATCAGAAGGCTTATGACAACTGGTCTGATAAACCTTTTAAGTATTACCTAGCTGACCAAGTTTCTATTTGGATAATGTCTTGCCAAAGTAAGAAGCAAAATTATAATGTAAACATCACAGGACAGCTCCTGCTAATTTATTACCTGGACCAACTGTTCTTGTCATAACACTACATACACATTTGATGCCATACTAAGAGCAGCATTCTCCATAAGACAGACAACAAGAAGGCTGAGTTAATGGAGCTTACAGAGAATTTGTAACCACCCACCAGCAGAACTGCAATGACAGTGAACTGCAATGCTGTGGAAACTTTTACACCTGACTGCATTGGCACATACAACAGTAGGCAAGCTTGTGCTGTGAACAGTGTTAAAGAAAATGCAACTATGAAGAAACAGATTAAAACATCTTAAGATGAATCAGAATGTTATCTAGTCATAATGCCCAAAAGTTTTGGATGTTTTTCCTGCCAACCTCTGGCTTGAACAGTGCTTTGAAAAAGTAATCAGTTTGATACAGATTGCAGAATCTGTAATTAGGTCTCACAGAGGAATATTACCCTGACTCCACTTACTGAGCAAAGAGAGAAGTATAGATTTCAAGTTTGATCTTTAGAATAAGATAAAAAGGATGCTGAGACATGAAATGTCCTTATTTCCATTGTGGAAACATAATTCCCCAAGGCACTGAGTACAGTTACAATAGGAATTATGTACACTATTTTCTGTCCCAACAGTTCCCAAGCATCTGTTTAAAACATTATCAATAGGTAATCACATGGCTGTCTTTATTCTTCATTTTATTACTATGTAACAGATGTAACAGAAGAATGAAATGACATATTCTTATCTTAGTTTATATTAAACTGTTCTGGATCAGTTGAATTTGTTTTAAATACAGAAGGGCCAGGGCAGCCCCCCCTGCAGGGAACTGAATGAAAGATACCAAATTTTAAATTTTTCCAGTACATTGAAATAAATTCCAATAAACAGTTCCAAAGCTTTCGTTCAACAATACTTTACTCTTCAAAAAGCATAAATGCAATTGTATCAAACTGAAAAGTAATTCAACTAATAGTTAGCTGTGATAGTTTGAAAGCACTGGTACCAATTTCGGTAACCTGGTAGGTACTGAAAACTTAGACAGCTTGGTTAGATTATGAATTAAACTATGACTTGAAGTTCAGGTCAAAATAGATTCGTAGGCAGCAAGACAAAAATCTAGACATGAAACTTCAGCAAGTTGGTCTGTTCCTCTGAGCAGGTGTCTTCACATTTGTCAACCTCATAGCCACAGCCAAGTACTAAGCGTGAGAGTAAGCGCGAGAGTACCACACTTTTACTGTTCTTTTACCAGTTAATGGGAACACGGCACAAATGAATTACTCTGAAATACAACAAAAAATTGGTGAAATGCATTTTTCCTATTCTATGTCACCTGAAAACTAGACCATACACATAAATTAGACAAAACCAACAACCTGTTGAGACAGATAATGAATATAAGAGCAGACTACTTTGTTGCCATGTTTCACACTTTCATATTCAAAGAAAACAGAAGGTAGCTCAGCAACTCCTGTCAATTAAAGGAAAATGAACTCCCATTGCTCATTAATTTTGTCTTGATGAGTAGGGAGATACTTAGTCTGATGAATTCTTGCTCCACTTGAACTTCATGACAGCGATAAATAACAGTTAAGAGGTCCTTTTTGTTAGGTGTTAAGTTGGTAACTTTAATTCCAACATAGGTCCTTCAACTAAATTCTGTGCAACCTCAGGATTTTTTTTTTTTTTTTTTTTTTTAAGAGCTAGAATTTTTAACAAAAGTTACGTTAAGCAGATCTCAGACTTGAA
>VXAA01007452.1:4679744-4691192 GCA_013399115.1 Anseranas semipalmata
GCTGTTCTAGAACGTACACTCCTAAAACTCTTCCAAAACCAAACACTCCTAAAAACTCTTCCGACATCCACTAACACAAGTGACATAATAAAAATACTTGGACTGCAACAATTAAATCTAGATACAGACAGCAAAGGATAAAAATCCAGACATTCTACATTGACCAAGAAAAAAAAAAAAAGCATCCTAGAGCAGAAGCAGTAAGTTTCCATTATAAGGGACTAATAACTCCAGTGCCCCTGTGCACCTACATTGAGTGACATAACCACTGATTAGCTTTAACTATTCTGTTACGAAAACACTGCTGTAAGCAAGGATTCATGAAAATGAAACAAAAAACAAGAGAGAAAAAAGATGCTATGTTAGCATCTAGTATCCCTGGCTAGTTTCTTCTCTGCAAGTCTTCTTTGGTTTCACAAACCACCATTCTTTCACATTTAAATTCCTCTTTGAGATGCACATTTCCCTCAAGAAATAAACCAACAAAATACATACACAAAGCTTATCTGATTAATCTCACCATCCAACATCTTCCAGTTACCATTTCACTGAACAAACATCAGCATTTAATTATTAAGAAACAAAGCCTCTGAAGTTCCTTCTTAAACTCTGAAAACCATCCTGTATATTTCTCTATCTTCTAAAGGTGATTAGTTTTCAACGTAGCACAATACCATTGCTATACAATTCTATAAGTCATTTCCATAAGACAGATGCAATATGTTTTTACTTTCTTTGATTTAAAGGAGGTCCAGCACAAAAGAGCCCCTGCTTCCGGCATTATCAAATCTAAGACTGTAAGTAATAATATTCTATGGGTATAGTATACTAAGTTCCTGAAATTGTATCGTCTAAAAAGAGAGCTTACTTTCCGCGGAAGAGCACCAGGCTACAATCTCAGACAAATATTAAACAAAAACAGGAAAAAAAAAAAAAGTGAAGTATAGCTACGCATATTTTTAGAAGCATAAAGCATAACAGAACTAAATATTTTATGGAAAAAAAAGAGTGCAATTTAAATTCTAAATAAGACACTATTGGTTTCTTTGGCCTCAGTTTCTCTGGATGATGTTTATTCTTCCTCCTCTTCCTCCCAGTCTGTGACCCTCTTTGGATGAGCCTTGTTTAATGTTTAAAAAACTGCCATCATCAACATTTAAGAAAAACACTACCCTTCTGTAGTAATTTTTCCCATGCCTTCTCATACAAATATAAAACATATATATTAAATTTAAAAGCCTCTGCTGTTAAAGAATAAAATTGTAGAATTAGAGATAACAATTTCTGAAAAATCTTAAAGAAAAGCACAAATTCAGATCTTGCAAGGAGTTACAAGCAGAAAAAACATCATCTATTGGCACTGGGCTCCAGGCAGAACTGGTGGCATTTTTCAATAGATGCCAGTGAGCCATTTGTCAGTAAGTATAAAATATTATGTTTAAGTATCAGTTAAGAGATCTGTGTCTCTCTCTTTGGACTCAAATGTCTTTCGTATTCTGTTTCTGCTAACAAGCAAAACAAAACCAAAAACAAAGTCCCAAACTACAAGATAATGTGGCACTATCTCTTTGAAGAATTAACATATATACTGCTTTTCTTGTTTCAATCTACTAACAGCAAAATCAGAACAGAGTGTTTTATACAAAGCACACTACAACATTTAAATAGACTGAAAAAAAAAATCAGTTTTACTTTGGGATTTTCTACTGCCTTCAATATCTTTTTGAACAGTGAAGTAACACCCAGACCTTACCATTAATACTACCCATAGCATAAGTAATACATTACCGTAAGGATGTATTTGGCAGAAAGAGATGGAATTTATGAAATTTTATTTTCACTAAATGTAGTCCTCGCTATCTAAATCTGTGACATTTCAATTGAAAGTAATGCAAAAGTAAACTAACAAATGCTTGTTTACCCAAATTCAGATATAGCAGAAAACAAGTAAAAAGGAAAAAAAAAAAAAAAAAACTGCACAAACACAAAATTGCAGAACTAGCTTGTAATTGTAACAGACCACACAATTTATATACTTTTGTGGCATATCGCCCCTGGTGCGTTTCACTATTCTCCTCTGCAGAGATGCACAGCTTTTATGAATGTATATATACAGGGTTTTTTGTCTTTGTTTTTTAATCAGAATTACTCAGCAATATATCTGTAAGTGATCAATCATAAACCCATTTATTTAATATCAGGTCCTTATTTGAAGTGTTAAACTGAATTTAATAGTTCAACAAAATGGTGAATGCTTAGGAATGTTAGAAGTGGCAAAAATCAACTGCTACCTGACAAATTTCATCAATTTTAGATGTGAATATTGTGAATATTTAACTAAAAATATAAGTCAGCTTCTTCTTAAAAGGGGATGCATTACTTCTACCCATGCTTTATTTTGACAGAACATCACATCTTTAGAACATCCTAAAATTTAGTTTTGGGGTTTTTCTCCACCTCAACCAATTTTTTCTTTTAGAGAAAATACAGAAATCAGGTGGTCTTCCAAACTCATTATTTCTCAAAAAAGCTATAGTTCTAATTTTTACTGAAAACATTTATATTCTCTAGAAAAATTAAATTTAACCAACGTATCTTTCTACAATGGGAAAAATTTATATTGAATAATTTTACCTTCAGAGTTATGCGTAGTTTTCTTGTGTTTTCGACATAAAATCCTATAAACAAAGTAGTTGAAAACTGTCAAGTCAGTTATGATTCACAGATTATTTACTCATCTTTTAAATTTAAATGCCAGTACATTTTTCTCCCAGTCGTAAGACTCACTGATATACACATCTTGCAGTGAAAATGAGCTTTTTTAGCACATCACTATTTTGAATGCCACAATCATCATTAAAAGTTTTTGCAACAGTTTTGGTTAGATCCCAAGGGTGGTTGTCTTTTTTTTGTTTGTTTTGTTTTTATTTTTTTATTTTTTTTAAACAAAGAATATGAAATATAAATACAAAAGGAAACATAGTAAATAAATAATAGTTACATGTAAATGCCTTGTGAGGGTTTCTCTCTTATCTGAGCTTTATCATGCAAAGCACAGTAGTAGTGATATGTCTTATGACATGTTTTCACATCACAACCAATGGTTGCTCCAGGACAATGGCATAAGGAGCACATCTGTAAAGAAAAAAGAAAGCACAATTCATGTTACTGTTGGCTTGATATGTCTCAGTTTAAAAATAATATAGATACTCCCAGTGTCACTCCCAATGACAAAACAATAGTAGTTATGGACAGGAACATTGCTACACATATTACTGAGTAAATGAACTGTCCTTGCCATCACTCTTCCTGCTCCCAAGTGTTTGTCTTCATTTATTTTAAAATCAAGGAGAAATTTGTTGCAATTATGCAACAGTACAATAATCATGATACATTAGTTACCAATTCAATGAAGAAAACAAGTGATTTACTTTTGTAGAATATGATGTGTTTCACAGAAGTGCAGCTAGCCACCTCAATATCCCACCCCAAGGATGTTGTGTTTGTACCAGCCATTTCAGAAAAGGCAAAATCACAAACTGTAGCTGTTTAATTCTGAATTACATTCTCAAGGTAGCACAGAAAAAAGTAAAGGTAGAAAAAGGAAACCTATTTGGCAATGAACTTTGCAGAGTCAGAAATACTGATGACTTGCAAATTTATCGTAGCCTCAGCAGCTAACGTCTCCTCTTTTTTCCAGTTATTTCTTTTTATCATTTCTAAAACTCCAAATTTAGTAAAATATGTTCAATACAACAAATCTTTCATTTATACTAATTTTTGCAAAAGGGGTTAAATGGAAGCCTGATGCTTTACTTTTCTTTCCCAGTAATTAGCTCTCATATTAGACTCGCATTACTGTTGAGAATACACCATCGATCATGCTTCTAAATTGTTCACTGCCTTTCTCATACCGCGTTAGGAAAGGAAATAATTGATACTATCATAGTATTTTTCTCTGTATTATTTTCTACTGACAAAATATTGCCTCAAAATGTCAGAATTTCCCATTGAACTCCCCTCCCTAGACAAGAGGAGCTTTGTGTTTATATCCCACATAGCCCCCCATTCCTCCCCATAAGATTACAACTAATTCCAAATCCTTAAGCATAAATGAACAATGTAAGATACTCCCACCATATACTTTTGTAGAATATGGTTTCTGTCCATCACACTAGCTTAGTCAAGTTCTTGTTAGTCTAAAATATGCAAAATAAATATATCACCAAAGTTATGCACCACCATTCTATTTTTCAATTTTAACAAAGTTAACAAAGTTAACTGAACAATAAAAAAGTCAAAGCCTTGGATCATCTCCATTTACTCCTCTGAGAGCTCTTAAATTGTATAGTTGCACGCTGCTCCCTAGTTCTTATCTAATTTGGATGGGTATTTTATCTCATAAGTTTAATATATTATAATGGTTGATCAAAGCTCTTTTTAAAAGCCCAGGTTGAAATTACACCGATCCGATCAATTTTAGTCAGTACTTCGGTATTTTTAAATACAGAATCGACTAAAAAGAAACTTTCTTTTCATGAATGCCAAGAGGTACCTATAAGAACAAAACAGACCACAGGAATTTTTATATTGATTTATTGGTCTATATTTCCTGAGAGTAATAAAATATTTATTGCATTGGCACAAGTCCTGCTGTCCAAGTGGTCACTGCCAAAAGATTAATTGATTCCCAAGTTATATCAGGTATATGTGAAGTTCAACAAGCTGCAAAACAGATAATCTCTTTGAAAAAAAAAAATCCTCCCATGCACAGCTAGCAGAAATAATAAATACATCAGTGCATTGTATTCCCCGATGTTTAGACTTAACAACTTTTTAAGACCGGACTATTAAGGTTTGAACCCACAAACAGTCATTATCACTTTAGTAATGAACAGGCCTCAATTTTCAGTGAATACCTGGTCAGCAGCATCTACTGAAGGAGGGCAACTATATAAAGCCTGTCTGCAGACAAATGTAGTGCAAGCTAACAATATAATTACTTAACTTAGTGCAACACACTGAGCTATTTTTGCCCAATGTGTTCCCAAATAAAACAACAGGCTAGAACAGAAAGCAGACCTTAGCAGCATATTTAGGCTAACTATAAACATTTAGCTTTAACCTTCCTATACAAGTCAATGGAAACAGAGAGAGAGATTCAGAGTAGTAGTTTTCTGATGGCTACAGACAGAGATAAAGCACAGTTACTTGAACACCCAAGTGAATTTACAAAATTATCCTGTAAATTCCCTCCAAATAGAGAACATCTCAGGACTATGAATCTACTAAGTTGTTCAGTTTTTTGCAGAAAAACTGGATCTGGGTAAAGTGCCTGATACTGCTCAACAAGTGAGCTCAAAGAACTTATCCAGCTGTTGCATCAGTGAAAGAACACAGAAAGATTCAGAAGCACAAAGAAAGAAACCACCAATGACATAAAAATAAACTTGAGAAAAAAAAATTTAAGAGACCCAGGAAGCAAAAAGTTTCTTTGTGATCTGTACTTCCATTTATTACTGTGTTCTTTCAAAATCCCTGATCATGAAGTGATTACTGGTAAAGGCACAATATTACCCTTGCCAGGTACCTAGAATATGGGTTTCATTCTGAAATCTAGAAGAAAATATTAAACAGAAATTACTGGGTTAGAAACATAAATTTAGGAAATACTATTTTTTATATGCAGCCCATTAAAAGGAAAAACAGGCATACCCTGAAAATGAGTTTTCAAATTTGCTTGTAAAAAAAATGCACATCTGCTACAATCATCTACGTTTGCCAGTAAGAAAAAAAAAGTGATTGTAAAAATAGTAATTCTGTATTATTTTTGAACAATTCCATGATTAAGCAACAATTCTTTAAAAAAAAAGTTTTCATGAGAGCAGGACTTCACTGGAATGAACTACCTCGATCTTTTCTTAAAGATGATTCAAGGGTTGGTTAACTGACGTTTAAATTTCATTTTGATATGAGTATAATCATATCTACTGATTTTTTTTTTTAAAACTAAAACTGACTTGACTTCATCATCAACTTCTGTAAGTTGTCCTTCACCTTAGAGCCCACTCAATGGTAGCACTTTAAAAACAAACAAACAAAAAAATATGATAACACATCAAACAATTTTACAATAAACTTTCTAGAAGGTAAGAAAATACTGTCTTTCATTTTCAAGGGCTAAAAACAGAGACTTACCAATTTAGTGCCTCTCTTTATTTCTTTCTGAATATCCTCAATAGAGAATCCACCAAGACTCTCATTATCAGTGTGTGAAGATACCAGAGCAGATGAAAACAGCTAAAAAATTGTGAAAATTATAAAAACAAAACTTAAGTTTTAAATATATACATGACATAGAACACTTACATATTCGAAAACCACTAAAACTTCAAATAAGAGTGATTAATCATTTTGCCAAGGCCACAGCAGATTTTTTTTTTTCCCTTTTTAAATTTGTTTCTCATCTTCTACTAGTTCACGACATTCATTTCCTTTTTCCTATGGGTTACTTACCATACATTTGTGATGTGCTGCCACCTTCTGGTTTTCTGACATCAATAATTGTCCACATTCATTATCTTTATTAGATCTACAAAAACCACACTTCCTTTGTCTTGAAGAGACTTTTTTCTGTCCAACCGAGCTTGTCATGATTTTAAATGATCTTAGAATGCCACTTCACTCTTCTCAATGCTACAGGAAAAAAAGTACAATCAGCATGTTAACATCAACAAAAGGCAATTTAGCTTGCAGTTTTATAAATATAATACTGGTTGCTTGAAAATGATCTATCCCTCTTTACCTTTCAGTTTACTACAGTATACCCAAACAAACATGCACCCAGCAGTGGCAGTAGTTGGCTTCTTTTTATAAAATTGTATCAGCAAGCAGAATTAGTCCTTTAAGCAAAAAGTTTGAACACTAATATAAAATTCTGGATACGTATAAACCTTAGGGGAAAAAGAAATAAATGGAAAATATAACACAAACGGCAACCACAGGGACTCAGGGGGGGAAAAATACCGCAACTTTTTAATCCCATTTTTGTATTTATTACAATAAAGCAATTTGTAGAAAATGCACTACCTGTGCATGCAATAAAATTCATGCCACTGAACTTCTTCAAAAACAGAACCAAAGAAAAACCCAACAGTCTAGCTTAGCGCCCAGAACTAGTTTTGAGTTTAAAAGCTCACCAAGTAGTGCAGCATCTGCCCTTAGATGAGGGTAGTGATGAGGAGATAAACTGTTACCATTTTAGGTATTACATAGATTACTTTGTGGCTAGTCAAACAGTGTTAGGAACAAAATTTTAGAGGGATCTATGACTAACATGCTGCAATGGAAACCTTTTCAAGACCCGTAGTTAATTTAGCAGTATCAGTATCATACCAGTTCTCAGTAACCGCATGAGAACTGTTATCCTCATCTAAGAAAAGTAATTTGAGATTAAATTCAACATGACCACAAACTTTTCGCATGCTATCAGCAACATGCTTTAAAACATATCATTAAGGTCCCAATCCCCTGAGGCAGACGCTGCAAGTTCAAAAGTGAAAACACCTAACAAGTGTACGTGCTTCTTGGCCTGGTATTAATTAGTTTGCGTTTATTTGCTTCTACAGCTTTCAAGAAATAAAATATTGTCCTCTTCAAATAGACTTGTTTGCACCTTTTTATTTGGAGATTTGAGCCTTACTGTCAGAATCGGCACGAATGCAATAAAGCTATCCTCCTCGGCCTTTGTGTACATTAGACTCTCATCTAAACAAGAAAAGCCACCACATAGTTTGATATTTGGGGGGGAAAAAAAAAAGTCCAGTCAGAGCAGCGGATTTGCAATACATCTGGACAGTGCTACAATGGCTATCTGCACGAAAATGTGCGACTTTTTTTTTTTTTTTTGAAATTTGCATAGTCAAACCTGCCAGCTTCTCAGTGCTGTCAGACTCCCGTAATACGAGTATCACTCACTAGTTTTACAACTGAAAGCAGAGGAATATTATTAAGTTTCTGTTGGCACATACTATTGCTAGAAGACAATCATTCCACAGTCTCATTATTCCATTTTCATCGATTTTCACAGACTGAATTTTAAGTGTTTGTCTTGCAACGTTTCCTACAAAATTCATACATCAAAAGGTAGTGTCTGTGCTGTATCTATTCCTTTGCTTTATCAACAGTTTCATTCACTTTCTTTTATAACTGGCAAGCAGTTTACTAGCTGGTGACGCATACTCATAAGAAGAATGCATAGATTTCAGATCTTGCTGATTTGCACAAAAAATGTGCCAATCTGGATAAACTAGTCACACCCTTCTGCAGTGGCAATAGAGAGTCCTTAAGTGTTAACACAAAAGAATTACTATACTGTATTCTTCTAAAGAAAAAAACAAGACAAGACAACTCTGTAATCCCTTTTTGAGTAGAAAGGAGGAATGGTTTCTGAAGGAAGGAAACACAGATTTCAGAACGTTTTTTAATTTTTTTAAACTTAAAAAAAAGACTTGGAAGCATGAAAGCGACCTACAAAAGGCAAGTATAAAATAATATCTCAAAAAATTCTTGTATTCTTGTTTTCAGGTCACATTCACTAGCTCAACATAAACCACACAGTGATGGGTTAGAAATATATTAACAACATAATTTTAAATGCAAGAAGTTCTGCTTTGGTATAAATAACTTGATAGACCCAAATGACTGTGTGCGTATCTGTTTCACTTTATATTCAGATTATATCACCACTATATTGACAGCAATGATGGTAGTTCTTAAAAGGAAGATTAGAGATTTCCTTGAACACATGCCCAGGTTCTACCGACTAACAGAAACTTTCTCCTCTAATAAGAATTACTACTATAAATAACAGCTATCCTTCCACTTTACTAGCAAATCCACATTTTAGAAAATGCAAATAATTTATAAAACACATACAAATGTAAAAAGTTGCTCTCATCTTTAATTTATAAGAATAGTAACTTTCCAGGAAACAAGACTACAAAGAATCTTCTCATAGCTGGCTGCTACCAGCTGCCCTCAGCTTCACGCCTTCCAGTGCAGTAACAGACACGGGACGGCACGTCTTTACAGCGGTACTACAACCTGGCATAGCCGGGCTTCTGGAAGTACCAGTGCAAAATCAGATTTTTAAGGCTCACATTAAAGTTAAAAATAATGATAATATTTACTAGTTAAAACAACAACAACAACAAACTAAATTAGCAAATATTATGTTTTGAAATAATTACTCAATTACAAACAACACTTGAAAAATGTTCAAAAAACAGACTAAAAGCACCAGAGTACGCCAGAAAGGAAACACACATTCTTTTCGCCATTAGATTACAGTACTCTGAAAGCATTTTACAAGGGAACCTACAAGTTTTCTTTCCAATATTGCATTACTTGTATTTTTTGTATCACTAGACATTAACATGACCTTTAGAAAGACTACAGAAAAAACTGAGGATGAGAAATTTTTCAGAAGCATTCTATTTGTAGATCTCTCCCTAATTTGTTTCCTTTCTCATAAACATCAGAAATCACTACTCCTGGTATTACCTTCCTTTGTGCCAAAATGCACTTATCCAGGCCATTAAAAACAAAACAAAAAAACAAACAAACAAAAAAAAACACATTTTCTGAAAAAGATGAACAAGTTACCCAGCTATACTATAGACCAAGAATTCTGAAAGCAAGCACTCAAAATTTTGTTTTCATCTCCTGAGTTAAATCACCCCAAAACAACTAATCCAGTTTGTCAAGTATCAAGCTGCGTTTCATAGGAACATGAAAAATAACACAACTTAAAAACACCTCAATATTTCTGTTTTCTGTGTTTAAAAAAATAACTAGTGAATGAGACATTTAGAATAGCGCTTAAATATACTCTTGACAGAAATCGTGCTTGTCAGCTTTGTCAGAGAAAGTTTTATAGGTTTGCTCGCAGAAAGTGATGTAGTATGGAATCACTGACTGGGAAGATAATGCATTATCTCTACCCAAATGGGACACGTACTACAAAACATAATTATTACATATAGATATGTTGTCCACAGACTCGGTCTAAAACTGAAAGGTTACACCTATTCTAAAATCACAAAACCTCATTCACTGATTTTTCACTCAGAAATTTTGGTTCATTTGCATTCGTGTTTCTTAATGTATTCAACATGATGCTTCCCCCGATAGCATCTTTATTTTATCTTGAAAGAAGCAAGTTTTACAAACTCCTACAGCTTGCATATTGTTTTACTGAGTTCTTCCAGACAACAGATTTTAGAACAGAAAAGAAAAGTGCAAGCTCCACAACTCAGGCAAAGGAGGCGGCTTCTCGGTGTATGAGACATTGTTCAGTACTGAAGAACAGAAAGTAACCTGGATTCTGATTTCTATTTATTGCCTGAATATGTTTCAAGAACTATGCACGTTTACAGAAGTTAAGCCCCTGTTTGTACTTCCAACAAAAGGACGGTGATCTATATGCTATAGTTTCTCATATAAAGTTTGTTTTCCGGTGTGGCCTGTCTGACTACAAAATAATATAAAAAAAATATTTAGGATTTGAATTTGTATGTCAAAAAATATCAGCCATCCAATGAAAACCTACAAGACAAATATATAAGCTTTTTAAAAAAAATCATTAGGCACGATAAAGTGATTTGGACTCTCAGGAAAAGCTACAGACACCACTGATGCAGCTTTTTTCAGGATGCTCGCTAGAGATACCAGATTCTCTGTTCAAGAAACTTTCAAGTGCTTTCTCCTTTCTAGGGTCAATCACTCATTACTGGGGGCGTTATTTTGCAGAAAGGGGTGAAGCTGGGGAGGGGGAAGGCGTCCCGTAGGTGTCTGTAGTTGAGAACCGAAAGTCACAATGCCCATGGAAATCTTTAGCCAAAAGTTGTGTTCCCATAGCATCCTACAGTCACTACAAAAAGTAGGATAGGAACTCATCCATGCAACTTCCTCAAAAAAGGGTACCAAAGAGGGGGTGGAGGTGGGGGGAACGGCCCAACGCAGGAAAGTCTACACAATAAAAATAGAGCAGGCAACTCAAAATTACACAAAAAGAGCCGGAGGTAAAGAGGATCTTGCAGACAGCACCGACCGAGCTTCAGGAAAGTTTGCACGCTCCCACGGGGAGCGGGAGACGATCCGATAAAGGCATCTCCGATGCTCGCCTCTCCGGGGGGACCGACGGGGCACGGCCCCATTTCCCCGGCGGGGGCCCGGCGCAAGCACCGCCGGGGGCCTGCCCCTGGAGCCGGGGGCCTCGCGAGGGGGGCTCGGCGGGACGCGGGCCTCGCGGAGGGGGCGATCCCCCCTCCCTTTCCCCACCAAATTTTGGGGGAAACGGGACTCGCAGACAAGGGGGGGCGGGTCCTCCCGGCAAGGAGGGAGCGGCCCGGGGCGGGCGGAGCGAGCGGCCGCCGTCGGCTCGGG
>VXAA01007452.1:4701818-4723193 GCA_013399115.1 Anseranas semipalmata
CCGGCAGATGTTTTCCGAGCGTTTCTAAAGCTTTACTATTCCAAGCAAGCGAGACCTTCGCGACATTTAGTTCACTTGTAACAGCTCCCAATTCACTCCTTATTTTCCTGGGTTACAGTGCATTTTCGCCTTTTCTGTGCAAGTCTTATTTCTGAGCTCATGTTGCTGCTTTAACTTTGCTTGGAGTCTTGTTGTAAATCTTTGCTCTTTGCATTTAAATTAATAGTTTCTTCTTTTGCCTGGAGCAACTCTTCATTAAATCGTCTTAAGTTCCCTGAATTTTCATGTAGGTCTTGTTTTCAGCCTTGAAGCTCGAGATCTTTTTCTAAGCTTGTCCTTTGACCCTGCTTTAACTGGGCAGTTTTGCAGTGAACCTTTTTCTTTTCTTTTCTTTCTTTTTTTTTTTTTTCCCCCCGGCAATTAGCCGTTCCTGCTCAGCATTTTCAAAACCTATTTGTGGGTTTTGATGCATAGTTTTGAGTTGTGCCAGCGCTGCACTGAGCAGCATCAGAGGAGTTTTGGGGACTCCTTCCCAGCCACGCTGCTGCGTTTCTTGTTGCTAAATCCCTTGCATTCCAGGCACAATGACCCTCTGTTTCCTTTAAGCTTTCTTCAGCTTCAACATCTAAATTACCAGCTCCACAGCAGGCAGAATCCCCTTCTGTTTCCTCCTTTGAAATGTTTATCTTTGCACCTACTAACTTAGGTTTATACTCTTGAACAATGAGTTTGGGAAACCATTTTTTCCTTTTGAACCTTTTTTTATTCTAGAATTCTTGCAATTGCCATATTTTAGATTTCCCACCCTCTCTTTGCTCTCTCTAAAGCCAATTTTTCAAACATCAGTGATTCAGATTGATTGGCTTGACTAAAAAAGTCCAGTGCATTGAAATTAGGAGAAAATAACTCCTCCCTGTGTTTTCTCTCCATTCCTAGGGTTTGTTTCCTGTCAAATGAAAAAAAAAAGTTAAAACAATATCTTTACACTTTAATTTGAATGCTAATTGTTTTTATTATAAGAAGATTTAAAACTTTGAATACCTTTCTTTAGCAGTTCTCATATAAGGCTGCAGTAGGAAACTCACACACTAAGGTGGTTTTATTCAATATTAATAAGGGTATTAGCAATGTTACGTCATACTAACTAAACTAGACAGGAGTTTAGCTGTTTTAGCTGTTGATATGATATTAAAGCTGTTGGTATGATATTAAAGCTGTTGGAATGATACTAGTTTGTTGGAGGAAACATTTTAGAATTATATATTTTTAAACCAAATAAATGTGTATTTAATTCATGCATTAAGCAAAAAGTTGTTTTTTTTTTAATGTTTACATTTATGGACTGAGGACTACAAGCTGTATTTGTTCTGAACTCACTTCTTCATGTAATTGCATCATCACTTAACCTCTTCAAAGGTACTTACTTTGTTTTGACATTTGCGCTGGGATCCGACTCTACGAAACACTGCTGTGATATAGGTGCTAGGTGTTATTTAAGAACTGTGGAGGTGTCAAGCCTTATTACAGTGAGTTATTAAAAAGTTACACATAGTACATAGGCAATATATACTGCTTCTGGTAACCCTGACAGTTGCCCTTTAGTCCTGACCTACAATATTCCTGATATTCCAGTCATACTACTTTCTTTGCATACAAACTGAGCAACACACAGTTGTGAGGAATCACATAAGTTTTCCTAGAGAAACAAATTTCTGTAGGAACTTTGGTGGTATCTCCAAATGCATACCAATAAAAACAAAATCAGGACATGAGTCAAAGCCTGTAGGAGTGAAAAATTTAAAGTACCTCATTTACTCAGGATTACTTGTTCAGCTATGTTTCATTGCACCATAACTGCTGAATTGAGAAGATGAAACCCAGTTTACTTGATGTTAAAAATATAAAATAACAAATTTTATCTGGATTTACATTAAAGTCCCATAAGAACAACAGCATGAAGTGAAATATATTGGCAAAGGATTATGGTAAAAGTTTGTTCTCAGAATTGGATAATCTAAGCATCATTTAAAATTTTATAATTAGTATAAAATAGATGTGAACAAGATCTTTGACACAGGGTTTATATTTGTAAATCAGGAAAGGTAATTACTAAATGGTAATAAAAGCTGTAATATTTCACTTAACTGAAATCAAGCAATTGTGCAGTAATGAGTTCAGAGATGCTTTATTATATGTCAGGGATGAATAGTGTATGTTATGAGTACAAATGAATTGAAAAACAAAGGCTGCAGAGAGGATGTCTTCTACTTTGGTTTCCATATAAACTTCTCACTGACATTAGAGCAGGGTCAGTGTAAATTGAAGGAAGTTTGAAGTCCTCAATTTCTGTCCCCGTTGACTGAGGATTAATAATTATGGAATCTATCTTCCTCTTCCATGTGGTTTTGGTCTTCCCGATCTAGCCGCTGCTAGACAGCAGTGCGGTTGTTTCAGTCTGGATTCCAGCGAACAGGCATCTCCGTCTTGCAGCTTGTCACTATGCTGGGGTCAGCAACTGAACTAACCTAGAAAGGAGTTTGAAGCCATACAGGCAAAGATCTTATTAAGCATAAGAAAATGACACCCTCACTTAAAGTTGTCCTGCTAGAACAAGACTGATGTGCACAAAGACTGTGTGTAACAGAAATTCGCGGGCTATTGTAGTGAGGAGCCGTTCATCTTCAGGGCTACTAAAAGGGAATTTGCAAGAGTGGTACACTCACGTAACAGGTGAGAAACAAAAATGCAGTTGTACAAAGGAAAAAAAAAGGAAAAGGAAGAAAGGAAGAAAAGAGAAATAAAAACAGGAAGAGGAAGGGAGAAAGGAAAGAGAAAATGTAAATGCAATTATTTATCCATCATAATGCTAAGCTTTGAATCACTCCAATTGTGTACCCCAAAACTCAGCTCCAGACATTGGAAACTTAGAATTTCTGACTACATTAGCAATGAATACAATTAGCCATGACACGTTTGTTTCATAATGAAAGTATGCTGACTTCCAATGCAGCAAATAAACTAACACCAAACAGCAAATTTGCATTTAATTAAACACTGAAGATTTGAATTTTCAAACACACTGAGGATGCAATGTTGTGTAAGGAAAAGGAGTACTTCTGATTTCCAGCCACCACCCTCAGCTGAACTTTTCTGTATCCTTCCTTGTTCAGACTCCAGCCATCGCTTGATGCTAAAGTCAGCCAGTTCAGCTCACTGATCCAATGAAAAATTACCTTTGGAGATGTGTTGTTTTCTAACAGGTCAGCAACGTGAACCAACTCACCCCGTACCTGCGTGAGCACTCAGGGCAAGAATAAGCAGCTGCAAGATGAAAAGAGACTGAAGGAGAGTGGCAGAACCAGCGTTTGTATTGCCATCCTGTTCAGCACTGAATTGGGCATAAAGGGAACTGCCCTAAGCACCAACCTTGACCCTGCCAACCTGGTATGCCACAGGGACCTCAACAGGAAAGTAACCGTTGATCTCAAAATCCTGGATATCTGTCACATAGATCACTCTCGTGCTTATGTATGTGAGACCGAATATACAGAATGATCTACAGTTCTGAGTCCTACCATCAAAAGCCAAAGTTTCTGCCAATTAAATTAAATTGTCTTCTCAAGTGGTACAAGTCCTGTATGGGTGATGCAGGACCTAGCTGGCCATTGCTCCACCAATTTTCCAACAGCTCTCCAGCAACATGTTGATGTCTCTAACTCTGTAACTGCAACTACATTGGTCACAATATTCATCATTGGGACTGGCAGCCTGTCTTTCCAGGCTTGCACTAAAAATGGACTTTCTTACCTCTGAGCTAAAGTGGTAACTAGGGGGGCAGGAGAGGAGGGAAGGAGAAATTCATGGTTTCCTGCTGCAGCCTGGTCTCAGAGGAAGTCATTGTTTCCTGCAGCTTGGGCAGGGGAACAGTACAAGCCAGCTGCATAACTGCTTCAAGACAGAGATCTATTTAGATAAGTCAAAAGCTGGGTATGACTGAGCAAAGAGCAGTACCGAACATGGCTGGGAAGAGCAACACCAGTCCTACCACCGCATCAGAAGACACCAGCTCTGCCAGTGCTATGTAGTGGTATTTATGTGTATGCTATCATGACAGACGATCCCATCATCACCTTGCAAGAACATGGCGTATCCACAGTCAAGCCCTGTGTTTGTGGAGTCTCCTCTTCCCATCTAATGACAAGGATGTTGCAGAAGGGAACAGAGGGGGTCTAGACCTCTCTGATAAGCAGTGACTGTTTGTGACCTAGATACGTTTGACCTAGACACAGTGAAAGGGGAAGCACTCGGGTAGGTGTAGTTGTCTTTTTCTTAATTTTCATTTCTTCATCCTCCTCCCATACTTTACCTCAATATTTCCTCCTTTCCTAAAACTATCTTTTCCAAATGTCCCCAGGCATAGAGCAAAGAGATTGCTTTCCGAAGTGGCTGTTATACTTTGGCATTAAGATCATTCCAAACTGCATGCTTTCTTTGGTTAGACAGCTTTTCTAGCAACGGAACAAAAATTCCAATGATAAAAAATTACGGTTGCAGACTAGTAGTTGATCATTGGAAATTGAAATGAGGCCACAGTTTGCCATGTGCAGATCAAGAGAACACACAGCACACTGCAGAAGCTCTTTGCAGGGTGCTTTCTAAGACAGCAAAAGCGTTTCAGCTGAATCAGTGTTAGCTACAGCAAGTTTAAGGGAATGCTGCTGTCATCAAAGTTACTGCAGTTTGACAGCACTGAACCGAGCAAAACTTTACCAAGAGGAACACAAACACTTAGAACAAGCAATCAAACTACAAACAACTGGGTGGCAAACCATGAATATGAGCATCTTACTACATCATGTTTAATCACCTGTTTTCATAATTGGTAACGCTGCTTCCAAGCTCTAACAACACAAGACTGGAGAGAAAAACATTTTTGTGTTGCTTGTCTAGGACATTCATCATTCTCCATTGGAAATACTCTTCTTTGGAAACATGGGTGAACCAGAAAATATTTGAGACAAGAACTACTAAAATAAAAATAAATCCGGTATACTGATGGATCAGCATCTAAACTGCTGAGAGATCAGGTGTTCCCTTGACCTGCTGCTAGCACTGCCCATCACACGGGTACTGTTTTCCTCGCTGTGTCTGTTTTTGCTATTACCCTTACGCTGTGCCACTGTGCAAGCGTCGGTGCTGGCTGATGGCACACCCCTGTGTGCCTCCTCCACCAGGCACGGTCACCATTCCTGCTGGCGCAACAGTTTCAAATAAGCCCCTTTTTCTCCCCAGCTTTCACCTGAACCACATTAGCTGAACACATCTATGTACATTACTTAATTAAATGACTTTTCTTAACGAGGACTAGAGCGTGTGCAGTATGAGTTACTCTATCTTTAGATCGACAGAGTCAGTAGTCTTTGGCAGAGGGCTGAGATAATAAGCTGGAGGCAGCAATATCTTCAACTGCCCTTGCTGGCTCTGGAGGAGAGTATTTGTAAACATCACAAGATGTCTAAACACACAGTAAAAATAAATATCTCGTTACAATTTGAGGAGTGCAAGAGCTCTGTTGCCAAGAGACTGAGTAAAAGAAGGCAATGGGGTTAGCAGGCACAAGTGGACTCAGGAGTCGAGCTGTCAGATCCCACAGAAGGAGCTTGGCTGTCATTCCTCCAGTCAGTCAGTGCCCAGACTGATGTCGTATGGTCTGAAAATGCGGAGCAGATTGTCAGCTTGTTCTTCTGGAGAAAAATGTACATATTAAACAAATTACTTTTCAGATGCAAACAACCTCTGTAATCAACCTTGCAATCCAGCCCAACCTTGGTCCCAGCATCTTAAAAACACTAGTGTCCTGGTGGCTCCTGAACTCACTGGCGCAGCTGGAGCACGAGCTGGAGTGTTCTGCAGGAAGCAGAGCACATGCACAGCATCACATCCCTGCCACCCACAGACACCGGGACATTCACAGGGGTTAAAAAAGTGAATCCTCTCTAAGCAAGGTGGCTTTTCCTCCCCTTCTGCACCCAAAGTCCTTCCAAAAACAGTTCTTAGCAGTCTTAGCAGCCACAGAGGTAGCACTTCTTTCCAAGGACAAAGAAACCTGTCAGGTAGGCAATATTTACAAGAAACTGTAAATTTACAATTTAATTCTAAAGCGTTAGAAGGACAATGTCCTTAATTTCAGTGTGACATTGCCTTAGGCACTTATACCCACAAAAAAACCCGTCAAAACCACATAACAAAATCATATAGCAAGAGGAGGAGGAGGAACAGGATAGTACTGCATGAAAACACAGAGAAAGTTTCCAATTGCTTTAATTTTCCTTTTATTAACTCTTCCCTAACTCACATTTTCTGTCTGCACCATGAACCACATACGAGATATGCTAGTCAGTTTGCTTAATGTACTGCTGGGAGGTGCTCAGACATTACAAGTGATATAGATGGCATGAAAGCCTATCCAGAACAGAAGATTGTCTGCAGCTAAATTTCCTGAGAAATCACAACCAATTTCTTCTGCAGCTTTGGGTAGCACATGGCACAAGTCTCTCCTGGATAAAATGCAAGAGATTCTGAATTATCAAGTCACCTTTTTTTGAGACATTGTTAGGAAGCTTTTTGAAACATTATAACGGAACTACTTTTATTGAAATTTCATTTGAGACCAAATATATTTGAATAGTAAAGAATGCATATTATGTTGAATTTCACTGTAGATTTTAGACACCAGCAGAAACAAAAAACAAACATGTTTTGGGTAACATTGTAAAATAACTAAATGCAATTCAAAAACATCTCTAACTTTCATTATAATATATATGTTTACATCACCCAACCATGACTACCCTTGAGAATCAAAGCTGCACTTACCTGAGCTAGGATATCTTAATTACATCTGAAAAAGTATTTAGGAAAGCAAAATGTTGGATAGGAAGATAAGATATAGAAAATAAAGATATTATTATACTGCATACTGTTGTTGTTCTTAATCTGATTGCTGCAGATGTTTGAACAAAGCTATGAAGGTCAGGGAGCTGCACGTATGGATGGATACTATCCATCTCTAGGTCTTCCAGTCCACAAGAGCTCAAGCTCACTATGTAGATGCACCCGCTGCACCTTCCTAGAAGAATTGTGTTTTGCAAATCATCAGAAAACCAAATGCAACCACAGGACAAGCACATTTTCTAGAGCTAGTGGGGGCTCTGAAAACTTTTTCCAAGGTGGATGAGTTTTCTTGCACACCTTTCCCCAACACCTAGGAAATCAACCTGAACTTTCCATTGTACTGTGCCATCCTGGCCCAGTAAATACTTGAAAACAAAACCAGTGTGGGTTTGCAAGTCAGTTTGCTCTGACATTGGGATTGGCACTGGGGTGTCGTACCACACGCTCCTCTCCTACTAGCTGGTTAATCTCTCGTTCTCCAAATGCATTCACGTAACAGCTCTCCCCACCGTATTGTACTAAAACATGATTCAGCCCCTTTCTGAAAACCAGCTGTTCACTGTGACAATTCCTGCTGCTAATCAATGTTTCACTAGTTACAAGGTTTTTCTCTTTTTTTTTTCTGGACTTAATTTATCACTTTTTAGTCCTACCAGAAGTTACATTAAAACTCAGATATATTTTTATCCACAAAACCACACGTTTTTTTAACTGGAAATGGGTGGGAGAAGCAGTTTTGATTTGGAAAGCATCCCTCACCTGACCCTCTCAAATCAGACTTGTGAAGAGCTGGAACATTGTGTAGGTTCCCAGATTTCCCAGTACAGCGGGAGGTTCAGCACTGTATGTTACGAAGGGGTTGTACTGGTGGTTTGACACAGGTGTCCAAGTGAGCAGTGGAGATGGCTGTACTGCATCCTCCTGGAGAACAGCCCAGCACGAGCTTTTGACAAGGTTAATGGAGGAGGAAGTGTCTTCTGTTGCCCTTTCACAGCTGTATAAATTGCCCAGGAAATCAATTACAGCTCTTCATACTAGTAGCTTAAATGTGTTTTGCTTTTCATCAGATCAACTAACATAAAATACATTTCTGAGATATGTAATAAAGAATGTTAGTTTATGTAATACAAAGCTTTAAATTTGAAATTATAGAAATAATATTTACAATTTAATCATGTCGTTTAAAATGTATTTTATATGTGCCTTTCTTGTGTATGGTGGTGTTTAATCCTGTGCATATATATTATGTCATGGAAATGTGTGACATATATGCTATTATTTTGTGTTTCAGCCTCAACATTTACTTAGCCAAGGACAGAATTAACACCTTGATAGGATGAAGGACTCCAACTCGCATCAAGTAGTGAGTGATTGTTCTGTGTTCAGCAAAGGCCAAACCTACAAATATTTAATGGAATAAGCTTTCCCTTTCAATTGTTTCACCTTCTTTCATTGTGTTAAATATTAGCACTGAATGAAACAGAAATTAACCATAGTTATCCCCAAAGTTCATTCTTCATTTTGATTTTACTGGTCTAGTGGTGACTCGCCGTTCTGGCGTTACATGTAGCCATTATTTCAGCATTCCAGTGGCTGATAGAGAAATTGGTTTAATTTAGTTCTGGTAAATTAGAAACACCTTCCATTTCCAAGGTAACAATAAGAACACAGATGTCCTTTGGACATGGAACACTTCAAAGGGGTTATTTTTTCTGTTTCCAGGTGCCCTCCTTTTGGTCTTGGAAAAATCGGCATTGCACCTTGAGAACACAGGGTTGAATTGTTTGACAGGGAAGGGAGTATAGGGCAGCCATAAAATACCTGAAAAACACACTATCTTGTTTTCCAGGGAAGATTTAGAGGGCTATGGTACACATTTCAGTACAAAAGGCATTAATTTACAAACTGCGGTATTTATGTTGGGAAACGCATCCTGCTCTTGTGTCTGTAAGCAAAATGTCTTTATTCTGATGCACACTTTTCTGAAACAAAAAAACGAGAGAGAGAGAGAGAGAGACAGTGCATCACAGATGCCTCTGCCTGCCTCATGGGAATTTGGCTAAAAAGGGAAAATGAGAACATGAGGCAATCCACTGACAGGTGCCATGAAGCTTTTCTGAATCAGACTATTTCAAGTTTTGCACACCATTTTTTTTTCAATAGGAAACTAAACAGAACTCCAACACTTGCTCAGAGATAATACGCTTTTAATGGAACATTTTATGTTGGGAAATACCTAATTTTCTATCTTTAAGGGATGTAATCAGCCTTACTTCTAAAGCACAGAGGACTCTGATGCTGCACCACCGGCTCCAGCGCTTAGCATCCATAAATGAGTCAGGTGTCTTATCTCAGCCTCCAGTATCCCTCAAAGATTCTCCTCCATTCCAGCCCATCTCACCCCCAATACAGTCTCCCGTTTGATCGCTTCTCCATCTTGTCCAGCTCCACTCCAGGACTTCTCCAGCTTCATGCAGAGTTTTCAACCCAGTAGCTGCTATTGCTCTCACTCAGACCTTTAAAACTACGTTAGACTACTTAAACGTGCAGTTGGGAGGGGAGAGCAACCAGCAGCTTTCTTCTGTTACAGTATTGATTTTATCCAGGACATGATACTGTAAAGCCACAAATTCTAACAATTAGACACTGGGCTGTATCTTTTCTTGAAGAGTCATCTTGTAATAGAAACATATATAAAAACTGGAACAACGATGCAGGAATATTAAAGAGATATAGTATTAAAAACAACAATATTTATTTAGTATAAATAATTTTATTTTAAGCATGAGATACACATACGTAAAAAATGTGCATATTTCCTTCCTGAAAAATTCCAAAGATGGGCTTTTGAAAACTATTAAGTTTTCTAACAGATACTCAGTTTTCATTAGTCTTTTTGAAAGAGTAAAGGGTCCCTAAGAGCTATGATTTAACTGGAACAAAAATATAATAATTTGTCAGTGTTTCTCAATAAAATTACAACTACATACATTTAAAAAGACACTAGCAAATTAATTTAAAAAATCTAATTATAGCTAGATATTAAAATAACGTTGGATTTTTGTTGTTTGGTGATCCTTAATTATTTCAATGCTAAGAGATGTTCCAGGATTAATTCTGTGACTTTATGAGCAGATATTTGTTAACATTTGGATATTCTAATGATATGTTTAACGATATCTTCTCTCTTGAACTTTAATCCTAACTATATTTTAACAAAGGATGCAACTTAAGTTCTGCTGCACAAAATACCCTCCATGCCTTAACCAACTTTAGGGTCCTTTAACTGCCTTTTTATTCAGAATTTTAGGCTAGGAGGAACAAAAGGATGCACTTTTCACGACCCTGGAACCCTGTGACCACTGGGAAATCAAAAGGGTGGTGACACGAAGGAAAACTATTGTCCACAAAAATAAGCTCTTCAAGGGGCACCAGGAATGCACAATAAAATCCCAGTTTCCTTTGTGTAGCTGTTTATGCCTATGTCTTGCATCATCCAAAAGCTCAATAAAAGATCTAAACTAAAAAGGAATCTTGGTTTCTAAGAAAAATCAATATTCTCCATTAAAAAAAAAAAAAAGTGAAATAGAATCTTTTAAGATTTCATCATCTCTTCACAAATTAAATATGTAACTCTGAGGTAAAGAAAATCCTTTTGCCTGCTCTTCGGGAATCAGAGAGGGAGATTTAAAAAGTTATTCTAGCAAATAGGAGCAGATGGGAAAATAACCTGATTTGTCAGGACTGGAGGATTTAGTGAATTTGTTGTCTTCTAACTGTATCTTTACTAGAAAGTAGGAGCATGTAAGAGCTTAATTAGAGATCTACTAAAATCTGCTTTGACATGAAAATATTTCAAGTAAAAGGAAAAAAAAAGAAAAGATGACTGGTCCTAAATTCTTAATTAATCAAAGCTACTATTGAAGCCAGTAGCCTTTTTTTTTTTTTCCATTGAGGACTGCAAAACATGGAAAAATAGCCATATCTTGCAAATAAAAAATGTAGACAAATAAAACTATGTGTGAGCCCCATGTGATAGTCTCTCAAAATAATCTGTCATATATTGTTATACAAAATAAAAAAAATGTTATTGTTGTTAAAGGCTTTTTCAAAGACTTTTTCTAATTCAGTTTGAAATCAGTGGAGAGAAAAAATTCCATTGACTTTATTAAGCTTTCTATCAGAGCATTGCCTGGTAATTTATGCAAAACATTTTTTTTTTCTAATAAAGTCTATTAATAAAAATGTGTAAAGGGATAATATGTAGTTAGGACACTTGTTTGTGTATAAATATTAATCAGTGATTTGCACAGCAAAAATAAGGTGCTGTACTTGCAGAGCAACTTTAGACAATGAAAATGATTAGATACCACTTATAAGCAAAAGTGAAATCAACTGATTTTTCTCATTTCTTCTTAGAGACTTGCAAAAAAAGGTAAGCAAAAGCATATTTGGAGGAAAAAATATGTTCAAAAGGCTGTAGTTTTAACAGGCTACGTTTATGTAAGGAAAGTGGAGAAGTAACTTTTTTTTAAAGATTATTTTAAATTGTGTAATTCAGCAATTAAAGTGATTGTGAAAATTTATTTCTGGTGAACAATGCCAAAAGAACTGATACATTTTATGTTGGTCATCTCTACAGACACATGTAAAATAATCATTTTAATAAAAGGCAATTAAGCTGTCCTGAAAGCAATAATTTCTGAGTTGCTGATGCACACAATCTTTTTAACTATTATTTTTTGTTGTAGATTTTGTAGTAAGAATATGTTATACAATACTTCTAAAACTGATTATGCAAAAGCTGGAACAAGCAGCACAATAAGAGACTGCAGTTTAATAGGCATTCCAAAAACTTAGTAAAAAGCCCAAACCTACAAGTGACCTCTTGAGCCCTGAGGCACGTCATGCAGACTACAACATTTTGAAGACAAACTGTACTTATTCCTAGTCATGTTTTCAAACAGTTTGTGAAGTGATTTAATATATTTCCTACAAAGTGGAGAATAAGTTTATATAGGATTCTGTGAAATCTTGTAAAAACGAGTAAAGAAAAGTTTAAGAATTGAAACAGTCTTAAGGGTTGATGTATTTTTTCACATTTAATCAAGACTTGATGTTACAGAAGTCAGAAAGAGGTTGCAAACACAGACAAATCTCAAGGGAAAAAATCATGTTAGAATTCATATTATTCTCACTGAATGTTCAGCCTTCATAAAGTTTTGTGCTTTCTGGTTAGTGCTGAGAAGAATGATTTATCTTTTAGGCAAGCCAAGCACCATCACAAAATGCAGCGAGCCAGTAGTGGTGATCAACATTTTTTAATGCAGCACTCCTCAGGAGGAATGTAAAAGAATAGGATCTCTCAAAATGAGTCATTTAGAAAGGAAAGGAAAAGTCTACCTAAATCAAAATAAACAAAACAGACAGGCATATTGTTGCAATGCTTTACAACTACAATATGTGTAAGATACAATATCACTGATACATTGAATGTTTAAATTATACAGAGGTTCACGTGCAAAATCCTGCTGTAGAATCTGCATTTCTGTTTTACATGGGAATGCGTGGTAAATTAAATATATATATATATATATGTACTGAGTATGCTCTTGTAATTTACCTTTAAACTTTTAGCTTCCAAATTACTCAGTTTTTAAGCACAACAGCCGAAATCTACTAGAGAGGTACATGGCAGAAAAATATACTTTAAATCACTAAACAGAGATCTTTTTCTGCCTTTTTATACAAAATTCTGGGTCCATTATAACAAAAGGATGCACTTTGCACGACCTTGAGAGCCTGTGACCATTGGGAAATCAAAAGGGTAGTGACACTGAGGAAAACTATTGTCCAGAAAAATAAGCCTCTCCAAGGGGCACCAAGAATCCACAATAAAATCCCTGTTTCCAAGAAAATTCAGGCATTTCCATCAAAAAAGACTGGTAAGATAAATAGAATGTCCTCATAAGCCACAGATTCTTAATAATACAAAATGTCTAAGTCCATGGTAAACAAAGCCCCAACGAAAACTAACATCTACTAACTCGGGCTTCTCAAGACCTAGGTCATGACCTAGTGCCTTGTCACAAGGTACCTCAAATGCATTTCTTAGCTGAAATTGCATAGAGCTTGTTTTACATAATATATATTTCAGAGTTTCACTCCTGTGCAGAGCTCATAAAACTGCTACAAGTATCTTCTTGATGACAAATATGATCTCAGTGCTAATAATTGTTGCTGCCAGTATCTTTTAAGCATTTCAGTTTACATGAGACCACATGCTGACCTGAACGAAACCCTATCATGCTAGTTGCTTTCTTGCTGTCTGCCCTTAAATATTGTGCCTTTTTGTTTTTTTCCCCAAGTTTTTCAATTAATCAATTTTGAAGCTTTATAGAATCTGAAGTTAATGCATTTTGATATATTTAACACAAACCCTTAATGCTTCAGTTACTTTTTTGTCTTGAATTCTCTTCAGTTTTTTTCCAATGATTGTATGGGAGGAGAATATTTGCAACAATTTCAAATGTCAGAATGTAGTATTTTGTGAAAATTAAGTGTGGCTATGATGACGAAGTAGTTTGGAGAATGTCTGGTTTTATATTGAGCCATGCTTGTAGTAGTAACCTCATCTTTTTCTCTCTCAATCCTGTAGGAGGCAGAAGTCAACAAATCTCTCGCTATTTTATATGGCATGAAGGCATTTTTGTTACTGAATGCCATGTTTTTGCTAATCAGTACTGGCAAGAATTAATTGAACAGGGACAGTTATACCTACCAATGTTTTTAGTTGATACATACTTTTAAAGTCCCTGCAAATATTTACATGCACAAGTTACTTTACCCACATAAATAAAGCTACTTGCATGTTTAGGTGCTTGCAGAACTTGCCTATAGTTTCCATGAAAATCTGAGGAAAATAATGTGTAATTTTTCTGTACGAGTTAACTAAAGGGCTTGTGTAGTAGGAGGACTTGGGAACTAGATGACTTATTTATTAACTCAGTTTACTGTAAATTCTCAAGAGTTACTGCCTCCAAGAATTTCTATACATTGGCTATAATTTTATCCTTGCAAATGACGGTGGGGAACATTATTAAAGGGATGATGTAATGAGTCTGTTTCAAGGGCTGAATCACAAGAATTTGAATATTTTCACTTATTTTTGCAAAGCCGACAACTCTGAGATGTAAACTGCAAATTTGCCTCAACTAGTTGCATATGGCTCATGTTTAACCAGAAGATAATTTAATGTAATTAGGTGCACAGTAAACCGTTCCTAAATATTAACAAAACTTGGTGTCCTGAGATAAGTAATTTACATGAAAAACTGCCTTTTATCCACATCAATCCCATGTACTCTGTCCTATTTAGGTTAATGAAATTACACCACAGCAAAAACTCATGCAAACATGGGGAAGGGATTGTCTTTCCAAGGCCAATAACTTTAAGTTCTAAAAAAGGGACTATGGCAGGAGGGCTGATTTTTGCAAATCTGATGGAGCAGGAATTGGTTTTGTACCCCTTGCTAGAAGGGAAGGGGAGATAACAGTGACAGCGTAGAGGGCACTGTATCCGCTTGCCTATCGTGGTGGCTGGGAGCCAATCTTATTAGCTATGCGGAGGAGCTTTTGCTGCGGTGCTGGATCTGGACTGCCATCGCGCCGCTGAGATGCTGCGCGCCCTCGCTGCGGCCGGCGGACAAGCCGGGGACAAAACTCCATTCCCTTCCCCGGCACCTGGGCTCGTTTGGTCCCCCACGCCCTAGGCTGGGGACTCTGCAGCCTCTGCCTTCACCCTAAATGTCCCCCTCTCTCCCGCTATTATTTAAAGTGGGTGGATATTATTCAGGGTTTGGAGATACTTTCCATTTCTTTCTCAGTGATGTACTTCGACCTGTTTGCAGCTTGGGGGCAGAGCCACGCTAGCTGGTGCTGGCAGCAGGGAAAAGCTGCTTGCTGAAGTTTTTCGCAGCTGAGACAGTTTCTAGCGGGGGAATTCCAGCCTCCTCTCCTCACCTAGACATTTCGTTACTGCATTCTGATAAAGAGCTCCCCTCCTAGAAAGGATTCTTTTTTTTCCAGAAAAGAGCATCTTGAATCTTTGTATGTGAACTCCAGTATTTATCCATCCTTAGTCTTATTTCCAGGCTGGCTGAATCTGTGGACTTCATTCCTCAAAGAAAGCACCTTTTCCCACTGTGCTCAGCTAGACTGCACATTCTTCCTAGTGCTAGGGCTTGTTTACCTCCTATCATGTTTTTCTTTTCTAGCAGAAAATTTGGGGCATACAGTAACAGGATCATCCTTTAAGTATGCACATCCACAAATGTGTTACGCTACTGTTAATACATTCTCAGTAAGGACCTCAAGCATGCACGACACATTCCCTGAAAAAAAGCCCTGCCTCAGGATGAGAGGTGAGATTTTGTTATGCCTCTAGCAATAGCTCTGGGAACATATAGCAGGTTTAAGCTGGTTTTATGCCCTTCTAATCATGAGCTGCTCTGCAGGCTGGAGTAGACCCTAGTGTTATTTAGTCAGCCTGAGGTCTCAATGTGTCTTAACCACACTGCAAACTAAGCTCTTACCTGAATTTCCCAAGTGCTATTGCAGGAGGCAACAGCCTCTCTTGGCTACACCTTCTAGTGCTGCCCAGCTCCTGCACAAACGTTTGGAAGGGAAATCACTGAAGGGAAACTTTGACAAGCTACATAATGAAATGCCTCTCCCAAATGGAAGTAAAAACTACTTTGCACCACCCTGCTCTGAGGAGCTCAGCCTAATTGACAGGATTTTGAATTTAATGGCTACATAGTCGAGGACGTCTGCTGTCATGCAGTCAGTGCACTTGAAGATGTGCTGATCATCCGTGCTCTTGAAGAACAACAGGCTCTGATGTTGCACGGAAGAACAGGGCCTCAGGGATGCTCTGGGTGCTGATGGTACCACATGAAGCAGGTGCACCTGGCAATTTCAGGTGTTTTATACAGGCTGCCTGGCATCGATGGAAGTTTTGTACATTAAACAGGCAACCTGAGAGCTTCTGTCTGCAATGTGCTCATGTTTATTCTGAAGAAGAAAGAAAGAAAGAAAGAAAGAAAGAAAGAAAGAAAGAAAGAAAGAAAGAAAGAAAGAAAGAAAGAAAGAAAGAAAGAAAGAAAGAAAGAAAGAAAGAAAGAAAGAAAGAAAGAAAGAAAGAAAGAAAGAAAGAAAGAAAGAAAGAAAGAAAGAAAGAAAGAAAGAAAGAAAGAAAGAAAGAAAGAAAGAAAGAAAGAAAGAAAGAAAAGAGGAAAGAAAAAAGAGAAAGGAAGGAGGGAAGGAAGAATCCTAGCAGTACATATTGCATGCAACTGTAGTAATTTAATGTCAGAATAAAAGTATCAGCTGTTATTTTGGCTGTGCATGATTATACAATGTGTGTGTATGCTGCCAGTTTTCTCACATGTACAAATATCTATACCTCTGCCTCCTTTTAGAGGCTGCCTGCCAGAAACAGTTCTCAAAATCTAGCATTAACTTGGCCTCGTAGAGTGTATTCAAGTTGATCAACCGGGGAAAGGTAAATGTGTTCCCTTTACCTGAGAAGGAACTTTTGGATAGAGAGCAACATTTAGACCACGTGACACAGTGGAAACAGGAGGGCAAGCCTTGGGTCTCTGGGTCTTCTCGTCAGGTGCTTACATCAAACATTGATACTATATGTAGATAGCAGAGAAGAATGTAGCCAATATTGTACCACATCCTACAGTAACAGTGACAGAGCTCAAAAAAAATTTTTAATTTTATGTGTAACCTGCACTCAAACAGTAATTTATTGACTCATTTCTAAAATGTCACGTGGTGTAAAGGAAGTATATTTTGGAAGTACATGTCTCATCTAGAAATGACTTGAGCATACTTTTAAGTTTACACACTGTGAAGTTTAAACAAGTACTATTCTGCTCCACTGACTCGAAGGAGGAGTTAAGCGTGTACACAAAATTCTGTGCAGGATTGGGACCAAAGTCTTCCCTGACCTTGCACACTAGCCTTGGACTAGGCTAAATTATCAGTAGCATGGCTCATGTCTGTAAGTTACCCGGCAAATGTATAAAGTGTCTGTCGGATCAGTCACAGCGTAGCCTGCCTTTGTAACTCATTTTGATGGAAAGATGATTGCTCCTCCAGACAGAGCTTTCACGGATTGCAAATTTATATAGCCCTCATTTAAGCTATTTACACAGTTTTAAGGGCCTGAGCACATATTGAGAAATGTGGCTCATCATGGGTAATATTTTCTATCTCTAATGCCAATATTGATTCTTACAAAAATTAAGATTTACACAAAATCTAGACAGTTCACAACATATTCTGATCGCCAGCTGTGCAGAAATAAAATCTATTTAGCAATTTACAAAAGGGGAAGTTGTGCACTGTTACAAAATAGAAAACTGTACTTCATAATTAATATGCAAGGATATATGCATGACATAAAATGTCGTTATCGATACGAATAATCAAAATATAAGTGATATTTGGCAAAATTGGGAACCTGTTTAGGAAGAATACATACATTTGGAGTGAAACAAAGTAGAGAAGCTGTAATACAACAAAAACCTTCTGATGAGAAAGGTAAGTCTCAAACTACAGAGAGTTAATAAAATAATGTCAGGTATTACATTATATAAGGGAAGGTGTAATCCATGATCTTACCAAAATGGCAGGAGGATATGTATCTGAGGATGTATGTGTTTAACAAGACTAAGCCTATCTATTGAGAATTTGAAAGAGAAAACACATGGCCAGATTGGCTGTGTATTCAAAACTCTTGTCTTCAAAGGATTGATTTTGACATGAAAAAAAGCGAAACCTGTTGCTGAGGAAGTTAATATGGGAAGCATTTTCAATATAGCAGTTCAATATTATATAGGGCCCTATCCTGTGAACACAACATGGGTCATTTACTCATGCAAGTAACTTTCTTTTCAGCTAGACAACTTATATCCAGATTTCAGGATTTAACCCATGTGAAACCAAAAAGAAATACATGAAGAACTCGGTACTGTAAAAAGATGAATTTCTTTAACTTTCCCTGATGTTAATGAAAGTGGCAGCGACTCACAGAATCAAAACCTATAGAAATTGCATAAAAGAGCTTGCACAGAAATTGAATTTCAGCCTGCTGAAAAGGATTGGAAAGCTAAATGTGGAATTTAGCATATTTACATATCTACTGAACTATGAAAATAAGTATGAGACAGAGATTTTATTCTTTACATTTATATTTTGTTTTAATAACCATGTCTATAATAAGTTGTCAAAGAGCTCTTAAAAAGACAGCTTTGAGACATTAGTATGTGGCAATCCTTTAAAGCATATCAGATATACAGCAAATGTTACATTATTTATAACAGCAATCAATACTGTAAAAGAAAAAAAATAAAATTAGACATGAACTCAATGCCATTACTAGACATTTGTTTCTCAGTGCAGATCATTTGTCATTTTATATGTAGATTGGTCTTATTTAGGAGCAGGTTTACTGGTTTTGTAAGCACATTTCACGTAACAAAAATGCAGAGTAACATAGGTTATCCATAGCTTATTTTTCTATTTTAAAGGTTCACAAATGAAGTAAAATAAATAACAATTAAAATGCGAATGCCAGTTTCAAATCTGTTTTACTAAGACAATGACAAAAGTGTGAAACCTTTTGCAATAAAAACTTTTTCTACTATCAGTTATTTTGCATAGAGAAGTGCAAATACATAGCTATTATTCAGAAAATAAACTTGAGTTAAATTTTTCATTGACATTGAGGACAAAATTAAATCATAATCTCAAAGTACTTATTTTTATTCTGTCCTCACAAGAAGAGAATAATTTTCATTCTACGTATCTTTCATCTGAATGCTTTAAAACAAAGACAGTTCAGCAGTAAATGACATGTAATCCACAGTTATATGAACAAACCAAAGTGTGCAGAAAACAAAATTAAGACAAATCTTTAAGGAACTCCACTCCTGCAAAGATTTACCAAACTTGTGACTGTGTGAGCATTCTCAGAAAAAGTTAGCAGTCTTTGTAGGATCAGGAGAGTAACTCTGTGGCTAATGATTAAAGTACTTTCTCTTAAATATTCCTTTGCATTTTTTGTTTCTTTTTAAGATGACCTGATCTGTGTGAACAGTCTCTTCCAAAAGTGTAAAGTACTACATCTGAAAGTCTCCAGACTTGGCTGTAAAATAATTTCTGGGTACTGATTTCATGCCGTTGTTTTGCAACTGTAGTGGAATTCCTTCTTAAAACTTTAAAATATTCCCAGAGTTTTGAGAAATAAGTTAGATTTTATTAGTCTGACAGAAATCTCTCCATACATCAATTTATACGCATCTTTGAATAGTTTGTTTTGAAAATTAATTTTGGTTCACAAAGATACATCCATCTTACTTGTTTCTGATTTTCATTTCATTTCTTTTATGTGTCCAGATAGCTCTGCACAATTCACTGAGCTTTCCTCTGCATGAAAAAGGTCAGACAATAGTTCTAATTCTTGAAGGAAACAGAAGTGGGAGAGACAGTCCAAGGCAATCCCTGACCATAGCTGTTAAGAGTATGAATGAATCACTAACCAAGATGAGATAGAACAGAATTATCTGCAACACTGAGAAGAAAAGTGCAAACGAAGGAAACAGAAATATCTTCTCAAAATGTATGCATGCACATGACTCAATTAGAGAAAAAAAAATCCAAATTTCTGCATATCTGTAGAATAAAAGAGTGAGCAGTTTAATTTCACCATAACTTCTGAAAGTGTTTTTCAAGAAAATAATTCTTCTCTCTGCCCCCATGTAGGAATTATACCTCACTTAGTCTTTGTAATGTTCCTCCCAACCTGGAACAAAACCTTACCACAGTAAGTAATGTGTTATACAAGCGCTACCTTATAAGCTATAAATCACGTGCATTTGAAAAGACCATCAACAAAGTGCAAAACTTTCTGCTTAGCTCACATGGCAGATGAATACTTTAGCTAGACCATAACCTTTAAAGTATTAAGAAATGTTCCAGCACTTTTTTTCTTTTGACTATTACTTTTTTTAGCAACCGCTGTATTTGCAGACCCCAAGACTCCCTTCCAAGATACACAAAAATACAAGTCAAAGGTCACCAGGAGGATGTAAAAATACCATTTAATCTTATCTGTGTAACACTTCATGTGGACTTATTTCACCATCTTCAGACTCTATCTGTTGAAAGACTAATTTATTTCTACACCGACAGAAAAGAGATAATCAATTTGCACCATGCATTGAGTAAAAACTGCTACACTTACACATAACTGCACTCTTTATATAACATTTGAATAATAGTTATGATCCAACTTTGCATATTAAGTAAACAAAAATATCAAAGTGTATGATTCTTTTCTTGTATACGGAAGTTTCATAGTACTGTGACATGTTTAATGCTTATTTGCTACAAGTTTTTAAAAAGTTTTGTTTTACACAGTTAGGCATGAAATCTCCTTTATTTGGGAATGTTTTCCATGCTGTTCTGCATACACGAGTTTCTGGGACATTTGTATTTTTCATTACCATGTTAATGCACTACTCTATTTCTGTGTAGGCATTGATAACAAGTTTACACACCCATGCTAAATTATTGACTTTAATGTTGAGCATTTTGTTCTGTTTTGCCATTCTCGGCTCAGGACTTCAGAAAGGTACTTTGGCAAACAAGGAAAAAATTTAAATTTTGAATATTCCTGAGCACTCCATTACACAAAATGTCCCCGCAGCTCCAAACCAGAAGTCGGTAAATTTGATATCCGAGACGTTAAAACGCAAAAGTTTGCGAAGAACGATCCGAACCGAACGTTTCCACTGATAACGAAGAAACGACCGGCTGTTTCTGGAAGAAATAATGAAGTAGCCTCCTAAATACTTCTGCCTGCGGAGAGCCCTCCCATCTTGTCGAGGAGCGCCTTGACATGGTCGCTTTGTTTTAGGCCTCACGCACACGGGCGCACGGGGAGAGAGGTCGGGCGGCTCGGCTCAACTCTCCCCGAAAACGTGGAAGAACTTGCCTGCAGAATTTAGAAAAAGAAATTAAACGGCAGTAAATACAGGCGGGACAAAAGCCCCTTTCTCGCCGTGTACCGAACGCGGTACTGATAGATTACTCCCCGGTTTCCATGGGGACCTTTTTGTTCTAACTTCAGATACCAGCGATCAGGGCGAAACGAGGCACCTCAGGATTCTTTCGCCGAACCCAGCGGCCGGGGCGGAGGGGGGGAGCGGGGCGAGGCCGTTCCCTATCGATCGATGGACGCGTTTATTTCCTAAAAGATGGTTACCTCTAATCCTTGAGGCACGGCGGCCGCTGGCAGGGCACAATTAGCACATTTTTAGCATTCCAGCGAGGGCCGCCCGCC
>VXAA01007452.1:4725371-4745750 GCA_013399115.1 Anseranas semipalmata
CCCCGAGCAAACACCCGCAGCGACCGGACTCGTGCGGGAAGCGAGGGGGTCCCGGTGCCTCCGAGCATCCCCGGCCAACCCCTTCCCACCCGCACGGCTTTGTAAGGCGGGGGCTTGACAGCGTGGCTGCGGAGGGAAATTTCAAATCCCCCCCCGCCCCGCTGCCGCGAGGAGGGTCCGGCGCTTTGTGCCGCTCCGTGGCATCATCTGGAGCGCAGATCCTCCCCGCTCCGGTGCCGGGGCGCGGGATCGGGCGTCAGAGCCTCTCCCGCGCTGCTGGGGGAGATGCTTGGTGGCGGGGTGATGCCAGGTGCTCGCTGCGGCCCCGGGAGGAAGGTCAAGTGAAAGGGCTCACGTGCCGCACCGAAGGCACAGGAGCAGGAAATCGGGTTTTGGTACCTATTGCGGTGCTTCTTAACTGCCATTAAAACCGGTGGAGGAAGCCATTTTCACCTTAATTAAGTGGAAATTAGCTGTAAACTCTTCCTTGTTTGGTGCACTCTCTGTTAAACTTCAGTCTCAAAAGTCCAAACTAGTTTCTGTGTCTGTGCTTCAATAAGAAAACCTCTACTAGATTGAGTAGCAAATCCATAATGTCATGCAACATTAATATTGGTCTTCTCTCTCGGCAGGTACCATTGGCTCCTGTGCTTCAGTCAAGATGCTTCTGCGATGCCTCAGCTGCACTGGAACGAGAAGACCTTTTAAGTGGAAGAGTTTCTGTCTGGTGATCGGCCTTGAGTTGTGCAAAAGTGCTTACAGTGCAGGTAGAGTTTAGGATCTACTGCAGTATAAGCACTTCTGGCATTACTGTGGCGATTCGGTGACAGTAGCAGGGCACGGACGTAACCGGGACTGGTGTTTTGCTGCGTTACAAATGGTTCTTGTGTTAAGGTGCATCTAGTGCAGTTAGTGAAGTAGCGTAGAATCTACTGCCCTAAATGCTCCTTCTGGCACAAGCTGCTGCCTGCACGTCCAAAACCACGCGTCCATCTGGCTTAGCTCAGCGATTACAATTTTAGTTAAAGCTTTTTTTCATTGAAGGCAATTGCTCAGGAAGTAGTTTTGTCCTAGCAGTATCAAAGTGCTCATAGTGCAGGTAGCTTTGAATTGGACCTACTGTAATGTGGGCACTTACAGTACTGCTAGATAAAGCGCATCTTAGCTAGTGGCAGTTTCTGGAGAAGATGGTGCTGATTACAGTCAGTTTTGCAGGTTTGCATCCCAGCTTACTAAAATTGCTGTGCAAATCCATGCAAAACTGACTGTGGTGGTGGTGAATCTGTGGTGAATAATGGGTTTTGAAGCTTTTTATTTTTTCCACGAAGATGTGAAGATGCCTTGCGCTGGTTTCTCCATGGGTGGGGATTTGTTGCATTACTTGTAGCTATGTGTAGAGTATTGCACTTGTCCCGGCCTGTGGAGGAAAGGAGGACTTGTCTTCAGGCTGCGCTGCTTAACATTTGCCAGTATGGTAAGCTTTGTTTTGCTGTTGTCGGGTGGATCACGATGCAATTTTGATTAGTTTAGTAGGAGAAAAATTGCACGGTATCCATCTGTAAACCGCAAGACCTTCATCGCTGACAACGTAGCTTTTGTCAGTAATCAATTCTCACGGCAGCGTCTGTAGTAATGTGCATAATGGCTTGCTGGTGACTCCACAAATTAAAAGGGATGGGAAGAAAGAAAACTTCTCCAGATACTAAGGTTTGTCTACCATTTAAAAAGGGGGAAAAAAGCACCTGCAATGGTTGCAGTGGTTCAGGGAAGGGTGTTCGGGGAATGTTTTTGTAATAACATGTAAATTACTGTGGCGTACTTATCAATAAAGAGATTTTTAAATAAAATTTGTGTTTAATAATGTATCTCAATCCAGTATGGTTGCCGTAAACAAGTAACAAAGATAGGGGACCCTTTTTGCTGGCTTCTCAGCCAGCCTTGTCCTACCTCCTCCAGTGATTTTAAAGAAGGTAAATGTGTAGCAAACCTCTTGCTGCTGCTGCTTCAAGGAGCCCCTTTGCTGGGAAGGGGGGGATGGATGTTTTTCCCCCAGGCCAGGAAAAGGACATCCTCAAGTGAATCGCCCTGCAGCAATAGTCACCTCCCTTTTTTGCTCTTTGCCTCGGTGAGCCTTGAAGCCAGGAGTGGAGCCGCAGCTTGCCTTGAAGCGCTGCCCCTGGGAAAGGGGGAGACCTTGGTTCGTCCCAGCTTCAGAGGCTGCCAAAACGCTGTGAGCTGCTCTGTTGCGGGAGCAGGCTGGATGTAGCAGCCTGGACTGTGCTTCTCTGCAGGGGTGTTGAGTGCTGCTGGGGCAAGCAGCGAGGGCCGGATCCTGGTGGGCAGAGGAGGGACCTGAACCCAAGCTGTGGTGGTGTGGGTGGGCGACTCTCGTGGCGCATTTGGGGATGGGGAGGGCTGTGGTGCCGAACGCACCGCTGCGCTGTAGTGTGTAGAATGGCTTTTGGGAGTTCATCCGCTAACAGGAGCCTTTTGAGTGTCTCAGGGAGAGGGTTGCTTGATGTTCACAAGCTGAGTTTTCTTCTGCCTTGTAACTGTGTTCACAAGTTATGTGGCAGGTTTTTTTTTTTTTTTTTTTTTTTTTTGTCTGAGACCTGCTCCAGACCTGCAGAACTGGCAGTCCTGGTGATCTGGAAACACCCTCCTTCGCCAGCTGAAATACCTCGATCTAAAAGGGTCATTTTGCTGGCATGGCTTCGTGGCCAGTGCATCTGGACTGGTGCCTCGGGGACGGTGGTCACGCATGGCAGGGACCGGTTGCAGGAGCTGGGGAGCAGCAGCAGCAGCCAGGTTTGGAAGCCCTGGAAGCCCGGTAGCTCCGGATTTCCAGGAGAGATGCTGAGCAGCTGTGGAGGGGAGGTCTGGAGCAGAGCAGCCCTTGCTTAGTGTAGGTGCCATCGAAGAGCTCCTGCAAGGGTTTCCCTGCAGCTGATGGCACTGGGTGATTTTATACCCCTGAATCTAATCTGAGGCTGAGTTGTAATCTTCCTTGTGCTTCAGAGAGCTGTAATCTGGACCTCAAATCCCTGCGCAAACAAACGGAAAAGATGTTCCCTGAGTGCAGAGCCATTCCGACTGCTCCACTTGTTGACAGTGAGGAAAAATGGGTTGGAGCTTGTGCTAATTGTGATTTACTGTGGTGCACGGTACCTCAGCTGGGTGAAAGGCATCGGGCTGTGCTCATGCTAGGAGCAAAACCGAAGTTTGCTACTGCATCAGCATGCTCCTGGGAGATGCTCCAGGATACGCCGCGGCAGTGCTCTGGCTTTGCATTGCCAATACCGGGTCAGTACCCAGCACTCTTGCTCTGCAGCGCGCTGATCCAGCTCCTGCTCGGGCTCGTGCGGGTGTTTTTTGGGTGAACTGGGCTTGCGCTGGCAGGGACACGGAGCTGCAGGCACGTGTGCACAGCCTGCACTGGGTGCAAGGAGCTGGCCTGGGGGCTGCAGGGCAGCGGGGGCGTGCAGGATGTCTCGTGCCATGCGGTGGCTGCGAGCGGGTTATCGATAGCTTCAGCATCAGCCGGCGAGTTACCTGGGTAAGAGGGGTGGTTGTTGTTGTTCCTGATCCTGCTAGTGACAGCTATTTATTAACAGCGTGGGTGTTTGCTTTTTCGACAAGCATCTACACAATCTGTTCCGAGTGACAAGTCTGTAGTTTGCGATTCGTGTGGTTTGTATGGAGTTTAGTGCTCGAATCGCTGAAATTTAGAAGAAGCAAGCAGAATGTTTCCACAGCTGGAAACTGGCTCAGGCACTGGGAGGAAGCGGGATGCTCTGCTCTGTCGGGAGCAGCCTCTGCAAACCGGTGCCGCGCGTGTGCTGCCTGCACCCGAAGGCAGCGAGCTGGTTCACGCCGGGCTCCGCTGCTCGGGCGCTGCGGACGGTGTGTGCCAGGGAAATGGCAAGGAGGGCTGACCTGCGGGGCAGCGGCACCGCGTGTTTGGAAGTCAAATGTGTGCTGCTGGTATCGCCTTCGTGCGTCTTTAAGGCTGGTGAGGAAGAACGTGCTGTGACCAGGGGCTGCAGGGGATTTCTGTGACAGCACGGTGTGCGTGCTGTGACCGCTCGCTGCACATCTCCCGCCAAGGGACTGTCTTGTCCGTGAGCTCTGCTGTCCTTCCCTGCTGCACGTGGGGCTAAACTTAGTGGCGTGAGCAGGCTGCCGAAACCTCCCCTTCTCACAGCTCGCTCCTGGCCCACCCGCACTCGCGCTGGAGTCAAACCCGCAGCCTGCTCGCTGCTGCCCCAGTGCCTGGATGATGACTTACATTTTCTGAGGTTTAAAAATGCCAAAACTAACTTTTAAAGTAACAAATGCCCCGTCTTTATGCTAGCAGCGCAGGAAGATTTTCCAGAGGGTTGGGATGCTCCGTACAGCCAGGTGGAGCCCAGGCGCGGGCGTTCAGGTGTTGCGCAAATGCTTTACTACAGCGAAGAGGAAAGTGGTGAACTCTCCCCGGGCCACATGTGTGCTGCTGCTGTCACGGTGCCAGCGCAGGGTTGCCGCGCTGCTTTTTAAACAGGTTTGTTTATTTTTTTTTCCATGGGAAGTGTTGCAGCCATGTGGACATTGGTGCCGAAAGGCCGAGGCTGTCCAGGAGCTGTCACCGTGGCTATTTCTGGAGCAGGACGTCAGAAAGGAGTTGGCACCGGCTGCTTTTTACTGGAAGTTTATAAATAGGTAGGAGCCGCACAACGCTTTCTGTTATTTAATATGTGAGCAGTTATTCCCAGCTCCGATCAGTGTTTATGAAGCAGAGCATCCCGTGGGTACTTGCCTTTTCTCTTAAAGAAAGCGTTTTAAAATCATTCTTAATACCTCCAAACTACCATTTGTTTTTAAAGCATCTTCTGCTGTTGTGGGTCTTTAGGGTGTTTTTTTTGTACAGCACGTCCATGGCTGTATCCGTGTGCTCAGCCCAGGTAAGCTTTCCTAACCAGCGTGTATTGCACAGCTCGTAGCCTGCACGTTTGCTGCCCTTCACCTGGGGTTGCTCCTGACGTGCGTTGTCCAAAGTAATTACAGTGCATGCCCGTGTAATTTGGGGTTCATATCCATATGTCATTAGGTTTAAATCACACCTGACATACAGAGTTAAGCATTTCTAACTTACGCTGTTGGTCACTGAACCAAGTATTGTCCAGATCCAAAGCAGGTTACGAGGTCTGGCTGAGAAAGCACTTGTGTTGCAGCCATCCTCGGTCCCCTCCCCAGCTGCACCTTCCTCCGGTATCAGATCCCCCACGGTGGTGCACCACAACGACACGCTTCATTCACTGACTTTTTGCATGTACCTATTGATTTAAGTTACCGTACTTCTGCAGTCAGTATTCTGGCTGGTGCAGACGGATTAGAAGTTGACAGTTATTTGGCTAATTCCCTTTCCCGTTGGAGGCACTGATTGTAAAGGTTATGTTTCATTTGCTAAAGGATTTTATAAAATGTAAGGATTGGCAGCACTGAGCCAAAGAAAAAAGGAAATCACCAGTGCTCCTTTTACATATAACAGTAAAAAAAAAAAAAAAAAAAAAAAAAAAGTCATATAGAAGAGGAAATTACCACTTTGTTATTCTCGTGATACGGAGATGGACTAAAGTGATTTGATTTATTTATTTTTAATGGAAATAGGCTCTTTGGTGCAAAGTGCCATTCTTGTGCTGTTCTCTGCTGGCGGAGGCACCAAGTCTGGCTCCCAAGTAGGTCCCCTGGAGCAATAGCAAATGGCTGGCAGGACAGATTGAAAACTTGAAAGAAGTAACAAATCTCTTGGGACTTCAAAGGGCACGCTTTGTTGGCCCGCCTGTCCGCTCAGAGCCTCATTGCAGCAATGAAGATGAAATTGGGATCTTCCTGCCCTAAAAACCCAGCCCCCTTCCCCCCTCCAGAGCTGGACAACTCCTTGTTTGTTAGCAGCACTCAAAGTGCTCGCTCCTTCCAGCACCCAGCAGCAGTGCTGATGCTCATCAGCGCTTTGTTAGCAAAAACATTTTTCCTAAGTAGTGCCAGCTCACAGAATGCCCACTCGTATTTATTTTTAGGGGGTGCTTAAATCCTTGCAAGTGGTTTGAATGTTGCAGCCCATGTCCCCGTGCTGAGGCTGGACATCGGTGGTGGTGGTCCTTCAGGTGCAGGCTGATGGAGGCGGGAGGTTGGTCCTGCTGACCACAGTCTGCTGCTCGGGGACCTGGCTGCAGGACTGCCCAAAATAGCTTTTCCTTTTCTTTTTTTCTTTCTTTCTTTCTTTCTTTCTTTTTTTCTCTTTCTTTCTTTCTTTCTTTCTTTCTTTCTTTCTTTCTTTCTTTCTTTCTTTCTTTCTTTCTTTCTTTCTTTCTTTCTTTCTTTCTTTCTTTCTTTCTTTCTTTCTTTCTTTCTTTCTTTCTTTCTTTCTTTCTTTTTCCTTTTAATTAAAAGGGTCTTTTGTATTGACTGAAGTTTTCTGGCTTGACTGATGAAAAATCTGGATTTGTGTTGATATGGAGTAAAAAGGATATGGAATGATGGGAAAAGAATTTAGTCTTTGCCCTCTATTTGGGCTTATGCAAAGCCCTAAATCCTTGTTTTGCTCAAAAAAGGACCAGTTTCTACCAAAACAAAATGTTTATGATTATGAAAGCCTTGTAAATCAGCCCTGCAGGTGAAGAATGCCGCATCTGAACATTAGTGTTCAATCAAGAGTAACGTATGAAAGAGCTTAATTTATTGATAAAAAATTTTTAAATTCTCTTTATCATGTTCAGTGCAGAAAGGAGTGTGAGATGGCTACTCACCCTCTGTTCTGGGGAGATTTAATCTGAGAATAAAAAGACAGTTTTACTGTTGCTTCTGGAAGTACGTTTGTATGTCCACAATCATCTAATTTCAGTCCCCTAGAAAAAACTTGTTAAATGTTCATCTCAGAAGTACAAGTCTTGGTAAGTGTGTTACCTGCTGTAAAAGCCTTGCCTAGCTCTGAAGAAATTAAATTTAAAGCTGGCGGACTCCGGGCTGTGCCAGGAGAGTGCGTTTCTTCCACCTACAGGCCTGCGTGTAAGCAGTGCGGGAGGTAAGGACATTGCTTGCCATTGCCACCTGCTTATGCAACTTTATTAATGCAGTAAATGCTGCAAAATAGCATTGCACTAACTCTGATTATTGCATTGACACAGCTGTGCTGATGGGCCATTCCCAAGGCAGCAGTGTGGTAAACAGACCTGCTCAGAATTATTTTTATGCACCAAACCCCTCTTTTACCCAGTTACACCGCACTCTCCAACTAAAACGCGGGTCTGGCTTGTTTTAGGAGGTGATGACAAGCAGATAAAATGGAATTAGAGCCTCTGCTCGGGTGCAGGCAGGGTTGCAGGGCTGCCTTTAATAGTTTCTCTCCTGCGCAGTTTGTGCTGCGATGCTGTCGTTCCAGCTGCTGGACGGTTGTTGGCCGGAGACGGGGATTATCTGGCCCCTGAGCTCCTCTGGTGTGCGTTTAGACCTGTGCAAGCATCCTGCAGCTGGCTGCTCCCGAGGCATCCATGGGAAGCATTGCCCGTCGGACCTGCTGCTGCCGCGAGAAACCGGGGTAGAAAGTGGGGTTAGGGTGAAACTTCACTGCTGCTGCGTTTTCAGGCTGTAAAAAAATACATGAGCGCCATCTAGACTGATGCTACTGCATTCCCCCACATTAGTGCATCCCCCCCCATTTTCTAGCGGGCTGTCACTACTCAGTGTCTCCGTGGATGCTTCGAAGCTGCGAGAGTGTGATGGGGATGGGACAGGTTGTTGGTGCTCAGCTGAGCCGGCTGCTGTCAAGGAGCTCTGCAAGCAGGAGGGTAAGTGAGGGGATTTGGGAAGGGTGGGAAGATGCCACCTCTGCGGTTCTGCGGCAGCCCACGGTGCTCCTCTTGGTGTTACAGCGTGAGGACCCTCCTGTCCCTGCAGGGGCTGGTCCCGGGGCTAGGAGCTCTGCACCGGGCTTGTCTCACTTCATCTTCCAGCTGCGGGGTCATGTCCTGATTTTTCCACAGGGCTGAGCTGCTCTTCACTGTCAGAACCAGATCCGCTTTGCTTATGTCCTACCCAAAGCCTGGGGTCCTGCCCTGCAGATGCGCAGGCTGTCAGTGCCATGCGTGGGCACATTACCTCGAGGGGTTTCAGGTTCCCAGGGGTGGGAGCTGCTGCAATGCGACCTGCTTGCACGGCGAGGGATTGTGTTTGAGCATCTCAGGGCTGGCTACAGGCTGTGTCACTCCTGGCCCCGCAGCTCTCCGAGTTACTGTCCCCGCTATCGAAATGCAGCTGGTGCATGCTGCTCCTCGATATCGCAGCCTGGCCTTGCAGCGCTTGCTCCTGCACCCTGCGCTGGCCGGCCCCATCCTGCGCCGCTGCGTCTGGCGTCAGCTGCTGCTTTTCTGTGCGCTGGTCTGAAAGATTCATTCACATCACTGATAGAAAAAAGATTTGGTTGGGTGAGGAAGATGCTGCTGCGGGAGGCTTCTTGTATCTGTTCCTTCTGGATCATGTTGATCCTGGGTGAAGCTTTTATCACCTGTCATGATAAGCGAAGTCTGTTCCTTGAGGCAGCCCAGAAGCCTCCTGCAACATGAGCGCGGCTGCTTTCCTGAGCCAAGCCTGCGCTCTCGTGGAGAGTGTTATTAGAGGTGTTTGATAAAAACTACTTGTTGTCCCCTTAAACCAAACAAGAATGGGTCTTTTCCCCATTTTGGATGGGGAGTGCTCTGCCAGCGCTGAGGGCTTGCCTTGACTCTGTGTGGAGTCAGTGCCGCGGGGCTGGGGCTGTGGGGACGTGGCTCTGCAGCAGGGACAGGATGGGTGCTGCGGCCCTGGTGCCACATGGGGCACCTGTGGGCTCTGCCAGGGCGTTAGAAGGGGGTGCTGTGCAGGTGGGAGGGAAAATGGGCACAGAAATGAGCAAGGAAAAGCTTTGTGCTGAAGGTGATGGAGCCGTGAGAGGCTTTCTCCAAAGGGCAGCTGGCCGTGGCCGCTCGGTGCTCGTGGTCCCCTGCTCAGCACACTCGCTGCACAGTTTTACTCCAAAATCTTCACTCTCCTCATTTTCCATTCGCCACATGAGGGCAGGCTGTTTCTAAATAAAATACAGAATGAAATCCCCTCCAGCTCACACAGCTGATCAACTCCAGCCCAAGTCTCACTCTTGCTTGGGAGGGCCAGACACCTCCACCCCATTGGGGTCTCAGCTCTCCCATCTCCAGGCTGCTGCGGCAGACGGAGACCAAGGTGCCCATGTGTGCAAAATCACCCTGAGCATTGCAATCACCCCTGCCCGAGGAAGTTTGTCGGTGTAGAGAATCATACTCACAGTTTTAAGAATCGGGGTGCCGAAGAGGGATGCTCAAGGCTTTGTGGCACGTGCCCTGGGCAGGCGCACCAGGAGCAAAGCACGAGGGGCTCCAAGGAAAATCCTCTGCACTGGTGCTCTCCAAAACCCTCCTCACTTGCTCACCCAACGTGCTTCGCTCTCACAGGCAGCTTGAGTGGGCAGACTGCGATTTATGGGGCTGAGGAAATCCTCCTGCTCATGATTCAGTCTTAGAGCAGCAAATATCTGTTAACATGTTATTAGAAGTGGCAGAATAACAAGAAATGAGGATAAAGCCCAAACCCCATGGTGGAGTGATGTGATTGCTGGTGGGGAAAAGCCTACCAGATATTATTAATTTTAAAGTGTCAGAAATGTCATAGTGACTGCAGTAAAACACATGTCCCTATCAGTTATCTTGAGAACGATTCAGCCAGGAGATATGATGTGAAACTCCCTCAGTGGGATGTGTCCTGCTCGCCAAGGGTGCAAATAAATCTTCTGCCTTTTGCAGGTTTTTCAAATCTTCACTTGAGGGGGTGGAAAAGAAAGGTGAAATATTTGTCCCTTTGCAAACAGCTCATTGCTGCCTCCAGTACAGAGTGAAGCCACAGGTCTGCAATAGGTTTTGTTTTGTTTTTTTCTTTTGGTCTGTTGATATGTGCAACCCTTGCAGCCACCAGCTGCCGAGAACCTGTCCTTCCCCAAACCGCGTGGGGCTGCTGATGTGAGCTGCGTAAAACCCGGGATTGAGGCCGCGGGAGCCGGGGGGATGCTGGTGCCATGGGGCGGGAGGGCAGCCGCCGGAGCTGTGCTGTGACAACTGGCAACTTCCTTCTCTCCCTCTGTGTTTTGTAAAAAGTGTTTTTTTTTTCCATCCAGAGTGACTTGAATAATTGCTGCTGAACTGTTGGGCTTTCACCAGGAGGGGAAGAGGTTGGTAATTTGGTTGCTTTGTTCTCATTGTGCATGATGAGTGGAAGTGCAGAGCGGCAGCTGGGCAGGGAGGTGGCCAGGGAGGGAACTCCGTGCCTCCTGCCAGGCCTGGAGGCCACGCAGCCCCAGTGGGGACAGGTAAGTTAGCTATCTTTTGAAACGATTCTTCTCCTCTGCTATTGCTCTCCTGCAGACCTAGAGGAGTAAGCAGCTGGCAGGCCATGGTGGAGTTTGAGGACTGCATTTGGAAAAAAAAACAGCCCCTCCATGAGTGTCATTATCCTGCTAATGACAAGGCAGAAAAACAGGTGATGTTCTCTGGGGTGCTGGGAGATTTTGAGATGAAGCCTTGAATCCCTTTTGGGTCTCCCCACTGTGTGTCCCTGGCAGTCCTGGCACCCACACCGCACCTTGTTCCCTGGCCAGTTTGCCACCAGTGGGTGCTGGCAGCCAGGAACTGGGCAGAGAAATTCCTTGCCCTTTTTGGCCACTTACGATAGCACTTACGGTAGCTTGTCAAAGGAAAGCTCCAAAATCCTGGCCACTCCATCACACAGAAAACATGGAGTACTAAGTTGAAAATCTGTTGTTATCACAGTGAATCAGCTCCTTGCTAAATATGTAATCATACACAGGCACAGAAATGAGCTAGGTGGACCGACCAACCAACCAAAAAACCAGCAGAATTGCTGGGTATTAGCACCTGGCTTGCAGTCAATGTTGCACCATTCCTGGCTTATGGTACAACAGCGACATTTCCACAGTTTCTTGGTACTAGTGCGGTGCACCAATTTCCTGCTGTTCTTTGCTATTGCTGTGCCAGGCTCTGACCTGACACCAGTCTCAAATCTGAGGAAATCCAGAGCAAATCTCTTTGCAGAGTTGCGTGAGGTTGGTGCGAGTGCAGGAAAGCTTTTGAGGAGAAATCTGGCCTTAGGGCGAAATGAAAAGGCTGAATGCCAACAAGAAAACTCCCCCTGACTTCTGCAGGGCCAGGACTTGGGCTGGGGGAACTGGGGCTAAAGGCTCAAAGCGCTGAGGCTGATTTGGCTCCACTGCCCCTCTTCCCGTCCGGAACCCCGAGGGCCCCCTCCGTTTTAGTGGGGTTTAGCTGCATTAAACCTGACAATTCTGCTGTGTGTCAGGTCTGCGGCTGTGTTTAGTGCTTTTCTGCGCTACACCAGGATGGTGTAGAATTTCCAAGGAGACAATCATTTTTTAAAATCTGTAGATGTGTGACCACGGAGAGGGGAAAAACAGAGCAATTTGTGTATTTATGGCTTGCCAGACAGGCTAGTATTGCTAATGTGCCACCCCTTTGATGACTGGGTTTAGTGACCATTTTTTAACATCATCCCATAATGGTTACATACAGTAACTTTCCTTCAGATCAAAAAATCTATGGCGATGATGCCCTTGAGTGCTTCAGGATTTGGCCTCATTCATAAAATCAGCTCAAAGACTTGCTTAGCACCAAGCCTGTGGTGCTTGGGCTTGTTTCAGCCAAGAGGAGCGAAGAAGGAGCGCTTTCACAAACCCAGCATCCCATCGCTGGGCCGAGCTGCTGCTGCTCACTGCTGCAGGGGTCTCGGGGGGAGCCCCATGTGCAATCCTGCAAACACAGGGACCTACCTGGCCCTGCCTGTGGCCGGGACTGCGTGGTGCAGAGGTGTTTGGGTGCCTTGCCCGAAATGCGCTGTTATTTGCTTGCTTTCCGGGCTGGTTTTGGCTGCTGTGTTTGCTGCTTGCTGGGCGCTGTTGGCCTCTTCTGTCTGTGGCGTGGAGGAGCTGAGTGGCAAAGCTCAGGACACCCACAAGTACACCCTGCTGCCTGCTGTGGTGGTGTGTTACTGCACGCTTAAAGGCTGCAAGTGGTGGTAATCATTATTCTGCGCTTCCACAACAGATGTTGACATTTCGCTATTGTCCCAGAATTAAATGTCAGGTTATTCTCGTTCAAAACTACCATTTGAATTTTCAGGGATTCCATCTGCAGCTGTATTTATGGCCGACTGGCTGCCTGCAAAGCCAGCATTTCTAAGCAGGTTTGTAAATGGGCTGCGGTGAGTTCACGTGTGTGCTAGAGAGCTGCCTAGGTTAATTAATTCCCTTTCCAGACATAACCTGTACAAGTAGTGCAGCTGGGGGGGAGGCTTTCTCTGAAATCAGTAATTACACACATTGTGGGACCAACTTCTGGATTTCTGCTGTCGTTGCAATCTTGGGGGGGGGAACAAGAAGCATTCAAGGGGGGGCTGCGAACAACCCAAACGTGACAGATATGTGATGATTTGCAGGAAATTATAGGTCTTTCCAAAATCCCATGCAGAAACACTGGCACAGCTTTTCACATCACACTGCTTCTCTCTGCTCACGCAGTTTCAATCTCTAGCTGTGGCTCTCGGCGGCTGCTGAAGCACTTTGCTTCCAGCCGGGAGGTCAGGCAAACGGCTCCATGCATCACCAAGCCAATGCGCGTACCCTTGTCCTCGGATACCCAGCGCTGCAAACCGGCTCATCAGAGTTGAGCTCTTCAGTGCTCACTGAGGAACAGTTTTTCAGAGCACCTTGCTCTGGCCGAGGAGTAAAAGCTAGTGAGCGATTTGGGGGAGGTGGGCTGCAGGGTGTTTCTGCCCATACACAGCCCCCAGGCTGTGCAGCAGCCCTCAAGCTGCTCTGACTTAGGTGCTGCAGTCTGTGCAACCTGAAAGGCAGTGGTGCTGCTTGCAGCCAGCGCGATCTGCTCTTTGCATCCTGCACCTTACGGAGAGGAACCTGGCAGCAAAGGGCAGGAGGTGCGGGGGCCATGCGGGCAGGACCCCTGTGGGTGGGGAAGTGGAGAGGGGGCATGGGAGCCCGAGGTGGAGGATGGGGAAGGCAGAGCCCAATTCTACATCCCGGATCATTTTTGGGTTGAGTCCAGGTGCCTCCATACAGATGGGCAAGGGGACAAAATTGGGCAGCTGTGTTGTACAGGGGAACAGATAACCCTCCCAATGCTTTTTTTATTTTTTAATTTTTTTTTCAGTGGGAACTTGCAGGGAGTGTGCTAGTTTCAACTGCATGAGGAATTGTTGAGATTGTCAGTCAGAAGTATATGCAGTCCCTCTTTTTCGAGAGTCTGAAAATGAACAAAGAGGTAATAAGAAATAATTTGAGATGGTTTTATTATTATTACATTTAGTGGTAGGGTTGTCTCTTTTATATGTTTTCCCACGCTAGATAGGTGAGCTTATATTACACAGTAAAAAGCTATTAGTTTTCTCAAAAGATTGTCGATTTTCTTTCCAAATTGCTAAATTACATTTTCAATTTTATGGGAATACTCTTTCATTTGTGCAAAATCCTGTGCTCAGACATTTAGGCCAATCTCATCATGCAAGACTATTAAATGAACTAATTGGATATGTGTTACTCATACATTTCTACCAGGGCTATCTAATAAATGTGGAAATCCATTTGGAAACGAAGGCTGCATCTTCATGTTCTCAGGACCTCGGAGATTTCAGGCATTTCAGCAGCAGCCTTAGCAAATGTAGTGGGAATTTGCTGCTTCCCCATTGCCAAAGCCTTTTTGCAAGGTATGAACCTGAGAATCTCCATAATTGTCAGAAGTTGCTAAATGATGCAGCTTCTCTGCGGTATTAAATGGATGCTAATCGCCTGGAAGATGCAGGGACATCTCTTGCATGTTCCGTTTGGGCTGTCATCCACATAGGTGCAAAGGTGACCTCACTGCTGTAATTGCTGACCCTCCTCAGTGTACTTACCAATTTCTCCACACTACCCCAGCAAAGCAGAGACAAAATGTTATCCTCATTGTGCAAATGGAGAAGTGTGGGAGCAAGGCCATGAGGGAGCTCCTAGGGTCGGCTGGTCTGAAGGCATCTGAGGTGGAGCTGCAGCACGCTCCATCCCAGCACCTGCATGCTCACCTCTCTTGCACGTCTGTCCTGCCGTGACAGCCGTGGCTGAGGCTGAACATAGCCATGCAAGGCTACCAGTAACTCTTCTGATGCTGAGGTTTTCCACTTCTAAGCCTCCTGTGCTCAACAGGTTTCATGTGTGATAGTGGTTCCTAGCTCATCCAAACCTCTTTCTCCCTAAAATCTTCCTTCCCGCTCTAATTTCTCTTGCCCAAGTCAAGAACTGGGACAAATGCTCAAGAAGGTGTGTAAGACCTGAATGCTGCCTGCTCCGCTCTGCCAAAATCAGCAGGATGTGTACTGCTGGCCTTGGAGAAGGTGCAACGAGAGAAAGGGGGACACAGGGAGGAAAATTCACTTGCTTTTAAGTGTGTATTGTTTAAATTATTCAGTTTCTCCTAAAACATCCCATTGAATAATACATCGTGGTCACTTTTCTTTCTAAATGCTTGCGCTTAGACTGAAATTAAAACGAAGCCCTGAAGTGCCACTAAAGTGCTGGGTTTCCTCTGGAGCTGCCCACCGAGCAGTGCCTCAGTGCGAGCAGCTCTTCCTTGCCCACGCTTAGGGCTCTGGGTCTGGGTCTGGGCAGCGGGTTGGGTCCCCGCACCTCTGTGAGTCTGCTTTTAACAGCCCCAAAGCACTAGTGCTGACAGGCTGGGGGTTGTTGCTATTTGTTTTCTGCATTGCTGGCCAGGCCCTCTGGAGTCATTTGTCAACAGCTTTACTCCTTCTTCATTAAAGTGGAGTTTTGGCCTAATTGCATTAGTCCCCGAATTTAGGGAAAACGTCTGAACTGCCCGACACCAGAGCCGCAAGAAGGAGCAGTGGTGGTGACTGAACGCAGCAGCTCGCTCCCCTTTTATTTCCCATCCTGTCCTGAAACACGCACACAAGGAGAGACTTCTGCATCTGAGGAGAATTTCTACTCGAGACGCCATTTAGCACAGGTGTGGGTTTGAGTCTTCTGTGAAAGGCTGGGGGGATTGGGAGAGTCAGGAGAAACTAGTTCTGTTTCCCACTTACCGCTCCTCAATTTCTGCTTAATGTTTAATAATAATAATAGAAAGCTACCCAACCCCCAGAGAACTGTTTGAGAGGCCTGACCTACGTGCGTTGTGTGTAGAAATGATTTAGCATTTAAAAACAAAATACATCTTCCTATGTAAGCTGGTTCATTACTGTAACTGATTGGAAATGAGACAAATGTGGACATCTAGTGAGGATGCTTTTCTAAAGAAAACTCCCTTCTGTTGATGTGCTGTCCTCCTCCGCAGAGGGTGAAGCTTCCTCTGAAACCTGACCGAGCGTCCAGCAGGATAATTAGCTGATGTTTGGAAAATGCCTTCAAGCAGGCGAGTGCTAAATCTTGCTTTGTCTTATTACATTATTTGGCTTGCGCGAGAAGGATGCAATCTTAATAGCAAAGCCCTCTGAGATTTATTACTGTCCTCGCAGATGCAGGCGAGGATGCTAATGATGAGAAGCCCAACACGCTGAGCTCCTGGTCCAGCCAGGCAGGAGGAGCACGCCAGGGCTCGCATGTGGCTGCTGCTGGCATCACCTCTGGAAGGATCGGGCCGTGGATGCAGCCAAAAAAACCTGATCAGCGCAAGGACACGGCCTCCAACATTGGTGGGCCTGGAGCAGGGACAAAGCAGAAGGGAGCTGCTGGTGGCGAGGGGCAGGGCTGTCCTTCCCTTGTGCTGATCTACTGGCTCTGGCAACTGATCCCTGACCTGTGTCAGTGAGGGATAGGAACACTGCGTCCCTAACGTTTCTTGAGTTACCGTGTGTAAAAGTCACCCACCTGCTCTTCCACCCACAAAGTGGTGTCTGAGGAGCAGAGCAATGCTTCTGATACCTTTGGAAGTGCCTCATTACCACATGGTCGGAGACAGGCTCTGCATGAGCCTAGCAGAAATACTCCTCTAATATATCTCTTCACAGACTTTTTGCATACAATATTGAGCATTAAAATAATTTAATAAGGCATAAATCAGGTTTTACTGCGGTGCCTCTGCATAGGAAAAAAGCATTCCTGGAAAGGCACCTGCATACATTGTGGCCTCCTTCGGAGTGGGAGCAATTTATATATCCAATATAAGTTCTGTTGGTTCTGCTGTAAATCCCATCTCAAAGTGTGTGCTCTCCATGTCGTGCAACGGGACTTGCTGTACAATGTCGTGCAGTGGTACAACAGGACTGTACGTCGCATCGCCTGTTGCTTTAGCTGCTTGTGCAGCTCGCTCTGCGCTATTGAGCCTGTGCTGGAGCAGGGAACGGGGAGCACAGCTTCTTGCCGGAATTAAATCCAGAGAGCCTCCCACGCCTGCACCAAAGCTGCCAGCTCTCTGTGCAAGCGGGGCTGGTGCAGAGCGGTGCCCTCTAATTTTGCATCCTAGCTCCCTTGGCGAGCAGGCTGCCCGTGGCGTGACAGCCCTGGGCTGGGACTTGTCGGCAACGCTTTATTTTCATAGGTGAACGCTCTGGGCTGATCCCTTTCGTGCCGTCTCCTGGCGGCATCTCTTCAGTTGACTAATCACTGGGAGATGATAAATGAAAATATCAGCTTGAGAGGTGTCTGCCCTGTGTTCCCAGCAGAGGCAGCAGCGCATGGTGAATAGTTTTCTCCCATCTTGTCTGCTTTCATTCCCTCTGTAGGGCTGCGTCTCAAGCGATTTCTTGTGCCCAGGAGCCCTGTTGATGGCTCTCCCGGTGCTCAGCCCTGCTCACCAGCTGGAGAAGAGATGGCTTTTGAGCCACATCTGCCGTGCCTGTGCATTTTTAATTTTACAAAGGATGCAAAACTCTTAGGTAACTGGAAGGTTAGCTGTAAACCTAGCTGCCCCCTGCAAAGCCTGTGTCTTATCCATGGTAAAGAGCTGGTTTGGAAAGGTCTGTCTCTGGCTGGGATTTTGTCCCATGAAATATTCTGCAATTTCAGAAGGTTTTCTGTCCTACAGTAGGAGAGAAGACTTTTCAAACTCTTTGTAAGTGAGGAAGGCTCCCAGGACCGAATGCAGAGATTTTCCATGGCTCTGGCAGGCATTTCTGAGGCGTGTGTGACTGAAACTGGTACATACTTGCAGAAAAGTTCCAGCTCTGAAGAATCTCATTTTTGGACAGGTAAAGTGATTTGTCTGGGCACTCCTGATGTACAGCTCTATTGGCATCTGCAGTGTCTTCAAGTGATGCATCTCTTTGAAGGCTTCGCTGCTTCTGCAGTGCGATCTGCTCCCAACAAACCCATAGAGCTAGTGATTTATCAGCCACTGCTTTTTGGGGTGAGGGAAAGGCTAATGCTTTATGGATCTATCAGCATACCTGTATGGTGCAAGGAATACAATATCCTGCCAAAGAGGGGAGGGATGTTTGCTGCCTGGCAGTCCATCAAGTCTCCCAGTGCCCCATGGCAAATGCACTTTCCTTTTTTCCATCAGACAAAGTGAGAGTACTGTTATATTGCAAAGAGCTTCTCCCTTCTCCTCCTCCATAAATGGTTATGAAACCCTGAAAATGCAGCTTCTGCAGGGTGCAGAATAAGATGGAAAGGGTCGTTTTGCCAGGGAGAAGCCATCAATGCCTGCAGCTCTTGGTTTCAGCAGGGCATGCAAGATCTCAAGCAATGTAGCTGGGCCAAAGTCAGCACAAGAGGATCACAGCAGAGGTGAAAAAGCCTGGCCACAGTGTGCCCACGCATGCTGTCCCGTATGTGCTGACAACACGGAGATGTGCCAACAGATGCTGCAGATTCTTCTTTTCTCCTCTGCCCCATGGTGGTTTCCACTGCTGCAGGCAAGGCTCAGGTGGCCGTGTCGCTGTGGGGCTGGAGCTCGTCCGTCCCTTTGACAGGGGAAGAGTGAGGAAAATGAGTTGATAACCTGGTGAATGTCTACTGGGGAGTACGGATCCCTCTCCTACATCTCTCCTTGTGTTTTAATTGATTCAGGGTTTTCCCAGTGGAGAGCTTCGTAAGAGCGTTTGATAAAATCAGCTACACATGATCCTGCCTCTCATTACTTACAGGCTTGAGGCAGGTAGGATGATTAAGTGAAATTTTTACAGTGTGAGCAGTTGTAACAAGGGAAATTATCATCCTGGATGCGAGACAATGACTTGGCTCTTACTACGTCTGCTGGCATAAAACACACCCAGTGACTTTGCCTCTGATCTTGGAGCAAGTCGCTTGCTTTCTCCTCCAGGACAAACCCTCACACGTTGGAAGGACAAGTCCTATGGTCGTGCAGCTCTTGGGAAATAGCTCCAGACTTTCTCAGGGCTGTTGCAGTGCTAGTGGTGGGGAGAGCACCTGCAATCGGCAGTGGAGGAATGCCTCTGCAGGCGTGCACGGTGTCCTCTGGGCTCAGGGTCAGGGCTAGAGGGGCTGCAGAACATGACAATATTTTGGGTCCATGGACAGGATGGGATTCACTCCCATCCAGCCGCATCCTTGGGACCATTAGCCCAAGGAAAGTCAGTAATGCCAGAGTGAAAACTGGGGGAAATGAGTGAAAATCACTTGCTCCATTAGAGAATATCTTTAGTTAAAGTATGAGATTTTTTCTTCTGTTGACAGACTTTGGGTATAACCTGAAATGGAAGCTGAAGGAAAAGCTGCCACTTGGCTTTGTTGTATGTTTCCACAAGCTTTAACTCCTTCCTGACATACCTCCTTGTTGATAAATAAACTTTATTTTTGCAGGGAGTCATTGTCAAGATAACGACAGATCCCACTGTGAAGCCAGATCCAGTAAAGAGCAGTAATGTTTTCTAATTTGGTTTGAAATCTTAAAGCACTCCCTAGTCTTAGCAGATACCTAAATGCCGCCTATTTGGCACTGTGTATAATTCTTTGCTATAATGGCATGCTTGACAATATCTGTGTACTTACCTGGAACAGTAAAAGCCTGCTGTACTTAAATGAAATGTGCACAACAGGTTTGAAGATGAATACAGGATATGCTTGAATGCCTTTTAGACAACTGTTACTCGGACCATAAACATAATATAGATTGCAATAGTGCATATAAAGGAGTGCTTCAGATACCAGCCTTTGTGTTTTGCATTTCAGTCTAATTGATTCCTAACCTAAAGCAATACTGTACCCAAAACCCAGACTGTTGCATAAACATAGCAAATCCATCAGTGAGTCAATGGAGAAGATGCAGAAGAGATACGTTAACTATCCAGAGCAGCACAGCTCACACCAGCAGACGCTTGCGTGGCGGTATTTCATTTAAGGAACCTGCAGTAATGATGTGCAGGATGAATCCTCATCCGTGTCACCGAGCATACACACACGCTTCGCTCTGCTGAGATCGGGCACAATTTGCACTGGGGAGCACCTGCTCCTATGAGCAAAATGAAATTTCTGGATTCCTTGGAGTTCCTGCAAAGCAGGACTTTTTGCTGCCTGGCTAATGGGAGTTTTGTCAGACGCGCTTACTAGACACAATAAACCTGTAATAAATAGCGCAGTCTGTGGACAGCAACAGGCTCAGACAATCCATTAACCAACAAGACATGTTGCACATTCCAGCTTATTAGTCTCATATCCATAATATATTTTAACAATCTCTCCCTGGCAGGCATTTTCTTAGAACAAACACACACGTTGGACTTCCATTCTTCATCCCTCTTCAAAATTTCAGAGTGAAAAAGAGCTGGTAGCAAGCTATTAGTGATAATTTGATCCTGTGTTTGCACTGGAAATTTTAAATAGATTTTTTTCTCGTCTTCTGCTTATGCTTGCTCCCTCCTTGTTTTTCTCCACAGAAGCAGCATTGTGCAGCTGAGGGCGAGCAGCAAGGAGACAGCCTGGGGAAACTATTTTTGCTTTTTTTAAAACAAAGCTTTCCTTCACCCCACATTGCTTGCTCTTCCCCCTTTATACAGCTGCTTGTTGTGTCCATATCGTGGGCCCCTTCCAGGTGAGCAGGCACTGCTGGCATTTAGGGTTTTCTTCAGCTCCCCTGCTCCCAGGGAAGGCGGCTGCCTGCGGTGCGCGTGATCCAGTTCTCATCTGCAGCTCAAACTGGGGACCGTCGGGGCATCGGAGGTGCGCTACTTATTTGTGGCACAGCACAACGAACTCGTGCTACGTGAGTACACGAGACACTGCCACCCTCCGAGCCCCGTGCCGGATGCACGCGTGGTGCTTCGCTGCGCTGCCGGCGAAGG
>VXAA01007452.1:4748962-4784237 GCA_013399115.1 Anseranas semipalmata
GGTTTCTTTGACCAGGAAGCATTCACCAGGAATGCTTCTGCCCTGGGCTGTTTTTTCCAGTGGTTTTGGGGCGATGCTGTGCCCCCTTCCCTCTGCAGGATGAGGGAGCGGCGAGTTATTGCCTTGTGAGATGGGGAGAGGGGATGGATGTCCCTGCCCTGGGCTTCGTGAATGCTGAAGAATACTTGTCTCAGCAGAAATATCCGTGGGTGGGTCTCTTTTCCTCCTCCCACGGTGGAATTTGGTTTCCAGCTTTGTGTTCATTCTCTTTGAAGGAAGCAAATATAGATCCACCCCAAGAAAACGGAGATTAACCTCTTGCTTCTGGAGCTGAGATGTAAAGCTGTACAACTGGCTGGCTCAGTGTGTCAAGCTTTCTTCTTTCCTTTTCCTTCTCTTCGGCAGTTGGTGTGTGCCAAGGTACAGTTTGAAAAAAAAATAGGTCCCAGCTCTCCCCATCGGACGCGGTGCGCCTTTGGCGAGCTGGGTGCCTTTGTGCTCCCCTTCCATTCTGCTTCTCTGAGGGGGAGTGAGGGCCCTCCTCCCCAGGCAGCCTTTCTGTTCAGCTTAGCGTGGTGGTTTAAGATCTTGGTTTACTAGATAATTGAGTTTTCTGTTCTTAATTATTTCAGGCCTGCAAGTTGCTCTCTTGATAGTTAAGAGAGCAAGAGCAGAACCCTAAAATTTAGTAACCCCCTCAGGCAGTGGTTTTATAGTGAGATCATTAATTTTTTTTTTTTTTTGGGGGGGGGGCGGTTATTTATAACATCCTGAATAGTGTTCTTGAGAGTCTTTGGAATGACTGTAGCATGTGTGCATGTGACTGTAGTAAATGTGTATGATGAGTGGATATCCACAATTAACTCCGTATTTTTGATGAGTGTTGTTGATACGTTTTTACATCTGTTGGGAGGAAACTCTTACAAGGCAAGACCTCTCTATTTTCTTCATAATCTCTTCTTTTAAAAGATGTGGTGGTATGGAGCAGTTATATTTGTATGGCAGTCATCTGGCCAACTTTGCAAGACTTCAGGAAGAATCCAGTTGTGAAAGACAGGATGGAGCACAAGATAAAGGATAATTAAGTAGTAATAAATATCCCATGTAGTACCCATACTGTTCCAACTTTAATCACCTATTGAACGAGGTTGGTTTATAATTTATATCTCTTTAATTAGGTTTTAAAAAGATCAGCTCTTAATCTGGGTTCTGAGCAGCCGCATTGTCTCCCCCACAACAATAAGCATTAAAAACGAGTGACAGATGCTTGATCACAAAGTTGCATAACATTTAAAGAAAGTTTTTAATAATAATAATTAAAAAAAAAAAAAGTATTGAAATAGCTGGGGGAAAATCCACTGTATTTAAAGGTTGAATCACTTCTTTCATCTGTTTAAAGCATGCTGCTGGTTGTGAAACAATTAGGGAAAGAAAATTAGCAGGAAGCAGCAGCTTTCCTATGGGCAGTGTTAACAAACTGGTGGGGCGAAGCCCTCCGATGTCGCCAGTCCGCAGACCACGAGGGGTGCTGCCGTGCGGGACAGCAGAGCCCTCCCATCGCACCAGGAGGCTGCAGTGGTAGAACATTAACCAGGGACAGGTTCTTATTTTGGCAATGCCTGGGGTAAATGTTGTGGGAATGTTGGTCTGATTTAAGTTGCTGTTGGATCTGGTAGGCTCGTGTGCCCCAGGGTGACACACAGCTTGTCTGCTGGTATCTGGTGACAGGGCTGGAGCTATCTCGGGATGCTTAAAATCAAAATACAATCTTTCAGCCTTGCTAAGGAGTTCATAGCTGCCTGCAGATGATCTCTGTCCTTTGTTTGGCATGTAATCCAGTGAAATTATTTTCACTTCTGCTGTACTAACCACCTATCTGTGGGAATCATTTGACTTGGGTGTACAATTTAATGCTTGAAATTCACTACTACCCGTTCTTGGGTTGAAATTTCCTGCCTCAGAAGGAGGAGGAAGATTCAGGTTGCTCCTGCAATTACTGCAGCTGTAGAGAGATTAGTTGTGTCAGCTAGGAACGTATGTAAAATTACTGGAGCATTTACACTGCTGTTCCCCAAGATGGCATAAATGGCACAGTGCTGTAACTGTGCCTCGCGTCCGCGCCGTGCCTATGGAAGGGGCCGCATCCAGCTCTTCTTGCCCATGGGAGCTGTCTTTCAAAGGCTCAGGCTCCTGGGCGTAGCATTGCATCGGTGTCACTGATCTTGCAAAGACTGGTATGTGGGCATCCAAATGCAATTTGATAAAACTGTTGGAGTAACTTGTGAGGTATTTTCTTTCTAAAAATGAAATCGTAATCATCTATGGCAAACAGAAGAGGTCATTTGCAAGGGCTGAGACTGGCATTGTGAGGTGTAATGGCTTGAAACTTTAAGAGAAAGGGGTGTGTGTAGGTTGGGAGATAAAAACAATCTTAACAGTAAGGGCCATTAAGCAGTGGAATGGGCTTAGCTATCGCAAGTCAGAGCTATAGAGCTATCACGGGAGGTGTTTGCGTTAGATAAAGTGCTGGAGGGGGTGGATTGGGAGGCAGGGGTAGGATTTGATGGCTTGCAGGATCTTTTCCACTGCCTTTATGGAGCCAGAAATGTGCGGCAGCTTAATTCATGCCAGTGTCCGACTCTTACGCTTGCAGTAAGCTTCCGAGCGTTGGTGTCTCCGCGCGGGTTGCACGGCTTCCAGCAGCTTGGATGCGGGGTCTGGGGCTCCCGGGTGGTGCTGCTGCAGCACGAGTGCAGAAAAGGGCCCTCCAGGCAGCAGCATGAATGAAACCCAGGCTTACCCGAGGTCAAAAAGTGCTGTCCCTGTTTCACTGGTGTCCCTGCTGTGGCTGGGGCCATAGGCTGTGCTGCTGGCTCCTGGGCATCAGAGTCCCCTCCTGGCTGTTGGGGCTCGCGAATGGGACTGCTGGCCTGCTCTCCATCTGGGAAAGCTATATACAGAAATAGGTGGCAGATGGGAGCCTGGCCCCCTTCTGGGGCGTTCTGTAGCAGCACTTTGCACCAAAAAGGACCTTGTCCCTCGTGGCTAATAGGAGCCTGTCCTGCCTGTAATGACCTGTTGCATTTACCATGACGTTTCTGGTCATCGATGTTAGTTGGCTATCTCTGTAAAACATTTTAAGCTGTCATAGTTAATTCCCAGGCTCTTTCCTCCTCCTCCATGATTGCTCTGCTACAGCACGTGTCTGTCTTTTTACTTACTTCACAAAAATAAAAATCCATTTAAAGGGAGAAATTGGCTTAATTGCTAAAAAGAAGGATGGGAGATGAGTAGGTGACCTTGCTGCTTCCTATCCCTGGCTCTCGCTTGCACAGATCTCTTAATTGCCAACTCTGATTTTCTATATCGGTATTTCCATTAATCACGGAAAGCTTTTAAAAAAAAAATTTGAAATGTGTCCTAATATAATAAATGTAGGAGGAAATAAGCTTTGTATTAACAAGAAATTCATGGCTGTATTGTAGTGTTAAAGGGACCATGCTAAGCCTTTTTGCGGTGTAAATTGACTCCGATTTGGTTTTAAAATACCTCTTTAACTTGCTGTTATATAACCACTTCTTTGATTAATGCAGTGTCTTGCTGCTACGCGGTTTTGTGGGCTCTTGTTATTTTCAATGTGTGAAATACCTGTCACCGGGCTCCTCTGGAGCGGGTTAGCTCAAACCACTGAGACTCGCTCTCTGGGTGCCAGCAGTGCTGGCTCTGTGCAAGGGCTTCATCAAGAAGTTCATGCTGTGTGCCCCATTCTGCAGAAGGGGGAACTGCGGCAGTGGTAGGGAAGGTGTTGGGGCTCCCAGCATGGGCGCAGCGTCTTTCTGCCCCTTTGCTGTGCATTATTTTGTAGCAGCTGCAGGACTTGGTCCTTGTATGCTCCTTTCCACATGTGAAATGCATGTTGCAGATGAAGGGTTTCGTGAGTTTCCCCCACAGGCTGTGATACAGGAGGGAATGGGGGCTGGAGGGAGGAGGGTTTCTGCTGTGAGCCCTGACAGCTGGTTTTCCCTCGGCACTCTGCATGACTCTTCTTCAGGAGGTACACGATTGAACTGACATTAATATTAACCCTGTTCTTCAAAAGTACACTTAGAAAAGTGACTTTTGACACTTCATAGTAATTAGAGAGAATGTGGTAAAAGACTCTTAAGGAAGGAACGGGAGGGAAACCTGGAAGGATGCGTAATCCTCCCAGAGCAAAGGTGTAAATTACCAAACTTGCTCAACTGCCTTTTCATAAGGCAAAAAGTCTGTAGCAAAGGGGATGACAAAGCGAGAGCTGAGGGGTGCATGGAGCGTTCAGCCCCATCTGGGCTGTCCGTCACTTGCTTTGGGAACAGTTTCCTAATCCTGTTTTTGGGCAGTGCTGAGCCTAATGGGGAACTGCTCCTGCTCTGATGTGCCTGGAGCATGCTGCAATTTAAGTGGCAATGACTGTGAAATGAACGGTTCTTGCTGCTATCTGGCCCTAGATAGTTGTGCCTCAGTGTTTTAATGGAGTTGTTGCTTACTGTCTGAGTTTATAATAGCATCATCAAATTAGATGTGTTTTGCATGATGAGGGCTATTTGCTCTGATATGAGCTTGTTGCCCTGTTTGTGTTTGCAGGACCACAGTTTACTGCTGAAAGTCGATTGAGAATGTGACTTTTTGTTGCTGCCACTTACAGCTCAGCTCTTCCACCTTCTCCTGGCGTCTGAACCAAAAAGATGAATTTTTTTTTCTACATGTTATTTATGACCTGTTAGGTAACACCATTTTTTTCTAAAATGTGAGCTAACCTTGCCTCCTATCTCCAGGAGTGAGAGCTTTGGGAAGGCTTTTGGGAATGTCAAAAACCAAGGTTTAGCATTGCTGACCAGTGCTTTGAAGTGCAGCTTGAGGTGCCAGAGCAAGTGATGTTCCTCTTGCTTTTGTGCCCTGGCGTTTGTTCAGTGCTGGTGAATGGACAGAGGAGCTGCCCATATGGCCGTGCAGTTGCACATCCGCCTTTTGCAGTGCTCAGCGTGTGCCTTGGGGTCTGTCCTGCTGCAGTGGGACTGGCAGAGGTGAAGCGGTGAGCCTTGGGCTTTGCCTTTTGCAGGGGAGGAAGGGTTGGGTGGGGAAGTGGTGAGAGGACTTGGAGATGCATACACCTTAGAAGTCTGTACTTAAAAAAAGAAAAGCAAATCATTGTTCTTGTGGCTTCCTATTGTTACTACTAGTGCTGTGGATGCAAAAGGATGGAGATCACAGGCAAATAATACAGTTACTTGTCTTAAGCTAGTTGTTTTAAGTCTCTGTGCAAATTACAAGCATAGCCTGCGTGTTGGGCTACATGCGTTGCTCTATTGTAAATCCACTGCTTCAAACCCTGGCTCCTTTTTCCATCTCCCACTCCATCTCTTTTGGCTGCCTGCGGCTTCTTACCAACGCGGTCATGGGCACACAGGAGGCAGCAGGCCGATGCTCTGTATCGCTCGGCTCAGCACTAGCACGTCTGTGGATGCAGTGCGTGGGAGCTAAAGCAAGCATCGTGTTGGCATGCATGCATAGCAAGCTCGTGGGGGTATTGCTCAGCAATCCTGGCTCTGCCTTATCAGTCTTCTCCTTTGGCTAAGCTACTTGCTCAGGACAAATTCCAGAAGTGTCATCAGTTTGCCCAAACTGTAATTGCAATGGTACCAATGCATGGAGTTGGTTTCTTCTCTGCTTGCAGCAATTCTACCTCCTAATGCAAGTTTTCTGCCCTTGTGCATCTCTCCAGGGTCAGATCTGCAAGTATGTATCCCAAAGGGTTTGACGTGCTGCTCAAGGAAGATGGAAGAAAAGTACCAGGCAGCAGCCCGTCTGAACATGGAGCAGCTCCTGCAGTCTGCCAGCATGGAGCTGAAATTCCTCGTCATCCAGAATGCTGCCATCTTCCAAGGTGAGCACTGGGGGGTGGGAAGTATCGGTGGCTGAAAGTCTTCCCTTCACTTTTATTTTTTGTGTATGTATTATGTATATTTATACATACATTTAAAAAAAAAATCTCTTCCCATCTTCAGGGATGGTTTGCATTTCCTATCTTAAAAGGAGAGACAAATTTGTGTTTTGGCTGTGCACTGCCTGAGGTTTGTTCCAGTGCCCCTCTTGCCTGTGCCTGCTGGGACCCCCAGGCCTGCGGCTGAGCACTAGCCCAGAGCCAAAGCTGCTGCCTGCGAAAGTCTTTGCTCTTGATTGCTGTCTGCTGACTTACTCGGAGCACGTCCTGTGCTCCTCTTTACCTTCCCCAAGGTTTGTGTGTGCTCCCTGTTTTCTCTGTCCTGTATCCTCCAGGCACGGGTAAAACCACTCGCAGGCTGGTTTTGGAGGGCTTTTGCCACAAGAGGGGTGTTTGGTTTCTCTCTCTGCTTGGGGCTGCCATGGGGGGGGGCAGTGGCAGTGCTGTTGGAGGACTGTCCCTTATAGGTTACCCACACTCAGCCTGCATGCGTGCAAGCTCTTCCCCTCTGAGAAGCCAAAGCTGTGGTGTGGGCATTGCTGCATGTGAAAGAGCTCGCCTTCATCAATAAATAATATACCTGTTTTGGTGTATGGCAGCTCTACAGAGCTTGTCCTAAATATTCCTGTAGCTGAAACAGCAAGTGTAAAGTTAAAGACCAAGCCACTTCAAGTGCAAATTTTAAAATAAATGGAAACAGACTTCTACAAGAATTAAACTATCTGTGCAAGTACAGTCTTGTGTGATTCTGCCAGTCCCAAAACACATGTTGCAGCAATGTGATCTGGTTGTAACCCCAGTGTAATGCCTGGTAAGCATCTAAAAGGTGTGTATTTTTTAATTGGTATCTGTCACAAAATAAAGTTGGTTGTTTGATGTGAAGGGGAAGAGACTGCCATGTTCACAAGTGTGGTCTGTTGTGCTTGCCATGGGGTATTTAGCATGGCATGAGGTGACCAACTGCTTACACGTAGCAGTTCCTTCTAACAATAAGGTGATGCATTGTCTTTTTAGCAAAACTGACCTTTGACAAATATTTTCTATTCTGGATACATGCCAGTTTGTATTACTTAAATCTGTAATCATTTTTTTAGGGCCTTTACGCAAGCAAAACTTATTCCATCCATGGTTAATGTGCAGTAAAATGATTGCTTGTTTGTTAAGTGCTCTCCTATTGGGATTCCATCACTCTATATTAATAGCATTTTTGCCTATATTTAAAAAAAGGCACAAGCAATCAAGCATTTTTTCCCTCGTGCTGATATTTTTGTAGAATAGTCTGACTTATTCATGCCTTAGCAACAGCAAGACCCAAAGCCTGCTGGATTCCATAGGATCATGGCAAAGCTCTGTTCTGGTCCATGACTGACTGATGCAGTCTCTATTATGTTGTGTTTCTTTCAACATAAGATCAAATAAATTGCTGAGGAGGTAACAACATATTTTTTTGAGCACTTCTTAATGCAATGACTATTAAATTCCAATTCTGCTAAACAGAATGGGGTAAAACTAATGAGAGATTGGTTTCCTAGGCACTGAAAATGTGGACTAGCTTCAGAAATGGCTAGTAAGTTGGCTGGAATACAAGTCTCTACCTCCTCCCTACCATTTGACATACATTGCAATTTTAGAATTTATTGTGTGTAGGAATGATACCCTGTGTTATATAGGTTGTGTTCTAGCTTTGAGCTTCTTGCTTCTTCTTGAGAGAGTTGAATCCCTTGCTCTGATTTTTTTTTTTTTTTATTGTTATTATTTACTGTGATTTGCATCCTGGCCATGAAAGCCGCTTCCCTGTGCAGGGGCTTTGGTGCTGATGTTACTCTGAAAAGCCTTGTTTGCTGAATTGCCATTCTTCTCGGTGAGGGTGGCAGTGGGGAAAAGCATTTAATTGAAAATTCCTGACCACTTCTGCTAATAAAAATATCATAACTAATAAAAATACATCTTGTAATCCCATTGTAGAAGAGGAATTTCTAACTGGCGCCCTTGTGCTCCCTTCAATTACATCATATCAAGTGCTTTGGACTTGGAAGGGGACAATTCATTAGACTTTTAAAATCGAGTACTTTTGTTATCTTTAAACTTTAGAGGCTTGAAGTCTGTAGAATGCTTTTTTTTTTTTTTTTTTAATAGATGGATCTTTTGCTGATTGTTTGTATTTTGTCAACTGTCAGAGGCTGTTTCAGCTTTAGAAATTGGCTGGACCCAATGTATGGCAGTCAGATTTTGTGTTTCTTGGCACTGCTCCTGACATGGGACACGTCTTAGGACATTGCTAGGGGTGCTGGCACTGCAGTGGGGTTTGATGGGAGACTTCCACCCCTGTGCTCTTTGCTTTCTCCCACTTTGCCAAGGCAGGTGTCAAGGACACCTGGCTGGTTGCAGATCAGAAAATTTCCTTCTGTACTTGCACAGCAGGGATGTGCACGATGTCCCGGGCTGTGCAGGGCTGTTTTCGGTGGTGGTGGGATGCTGGAGCAGTCAGGAAAGAGACACTTGTGAGCCCCCATGTCCCCCAAGCATCTCCTGCAGGGTCCCACTCCCAGGAGGTGGCTCTGCTTGACCTTTGGGACAGATCTGTGCATGTCCTGTGACTTCAGGATTTGGGATGCATCCCAAAGAATGGGATAGCTGAAAGCAGTGCCAGCTCTCACAGCTGTGCTCTGGTGGGCAGAAAGCTCTCCGCATGTCTCGTGGAGCGTTGGACCCCAGCGTCTGCTGGGGATCATCCTGCACTGAGGGTGGGTAATTGCACCGCTGTCTAGAGCGGGGTAATATGTTGGTATGGAAACGCATCCCAACCGCTCATATTAAAAACGCAAACGTAAAACCCTTCAGAGTTCATTTTAATATTTTTAGCCTAGCATCTAAAGGGACTGCTAGTCTGACAAACAAAATCTCGCCCAGATGTTATTATTTTGCACTAAATTTAATTTCTTCCTGCTGAAGCTAGAGCTGCATCTCTGCTGATAAAGATCAAGGGAAATTGTCTGGCATTTACTGAAAATCTCATCCAGACCTATCTGTTACAATGTTCACTTAGCAAAGTTTATTAGATTATTAGTTTTAGACCCTTGGGCTTCCTCTTTATTGCAGTTGAGAAAGAAAAATCCCAGCAAAAAACCTTTTCTTCACTAAATTTAAATGGTACAATTAGCGCCTGGTCTTATCTTACAGGCATTTTTTAAAATTATGAAGATGATTTAAGTAGTGATTTAATCCTTTGGAAACTTGCTGAGTATGACAGTGTTAAAATTGATTGTGGCTGCCTTGACTACAGTTAAATCTTACTCTAGGATTTCTCTGCGGGCAGTTTTTTTCTTGCTTTCACGCAGTGTAACCATGCTGCTATTTGTGTGCGCGCTTCCCAGCTCAGGCTCTCAGCTGATGGCAGCTACAGCTGAACTGCATCAGTTCAGAACTTGCTCTTACCACTTTCTTAAAGTGACATTTAGTGTTGCTCTGGGGTTCTCATCCCAACTAACTAGTGAGTCACTGCAACAAACTCCCTGTCGCAAACAGGGAGAGCCATGCCACAATATCCTTTCTCTCCTGTCTACTGACTTCAGATCTTGGCTTTTCAGTGCGTGTGGGTTTATGGCTCTGCCACCATTTTATTATGGATGATTAAAAAAAAGCCCTCAAACACTGATTTTCTAAATATTAAATTTCATTCTGTGCATATTATAACTTTGTGGAAGGTAAGCTTGAACAGAGAAATACCAAGGTTTGTTCTCTTTTCTTTTTTTTCCTTCCCCCCCACACACTAAGGAACTCTGCCTGTGGTTGGGGTGGGGAGGGCTGTGTGCATAGCATATTTGTTTGTCTCCTGCTTTCTAAGTTTGGGAATTTTCTTTTGAGTGGTCACTTAAATTCTCTTCCTGCATATTGACAGTGTTGCACTGTGGATAATAGAAAATTAAAGCTGTGGTAGGTGCTCAAATGCAACTTTCATGATGCACTCCTCCTAGTTCTTTGTCCAAGGGAAAAAGTACTTTTTTAAAGGTAAAGAATGCAGCACTATTAAGCACAGAAGGACTCCCTAGGGAAGAGGAGCATCTGCACTCATTGCTTTGTGTAGGACTTGCTAGTAATCTTCCCCATCCAGCAAGCGTGACACACAGTAGTTAGCACTCCTATCCTAGGGACTGCTTCTGTGGGAGTAATGCAGTGTGCTCATGGGGAACGTTTCTTTCGTTATTTTAAATGATTGCTTAAATAAGCTATCAGCAGGATCTCACGTTGTCCTTCTGCAGCCTCTCCTGTTGGTGCTAGACAGATATTGGAGTGGCCTGTCTTTGCATGGTGCGAACTCTGGGTTGTTGGAGCATGTTGGGGCCTGCTCTGCCACCTCCTTACAGTGATCGTGAGGTCACTGGAGCCAGCAGGGTAGCAGTGGTGTAAATCGTGAGATACACCATATGCCCGTTTCTGACTGAATCTAGACTCTCTGCTGCTTGTGTGGGCGCAGGGCATGCTTCCACCCGCTTCTAAAATAGCTCCCGTGGGGCAGCACGTGGCAGCTCCGTGCCGCAGGGCTGTGGAGCCGCTGGGACAATGCGCGGGCTATGGGGACTTGGGAGCAGAGGTGGGGGAAGCTGGGAATGTGGGGGTGCAATTAACTGGGCTGGAAACTGGCCAGGAAGCTGCAGTTGAATCCCCCTTGATGAAAGCCTGTGGTCTTAAGTTAAGATCTGATCTGTTCCCTATCAAAGGTGATGGCATGTAACCCTCTGAAAATGGGAACTGGAAGACAGAGCTCTGTTGGATACCCAAGGGGTACTTGCAGGGGCTACACAGATTTGAGGGGCTTTTGGGATGCCTGTTTCAGAGTAGTTTCTAGGAAGACTGCTCAAATCAATAAGGATAAACCTTCCTGTATTTGTATGGTATTTTCTTATTCATGGGAGAATCCTGTTTTTTTTCTCTCCTCTGGAGCTGAGCCCTCAGTGGTTCTGGCAGAGCAGCTGGTGTGAGGAGGACTTCGATTCATCTCCCCTCTTGTGCTGCAGGAGGATAAAGGCAGAGCTGTAATTCTTAGTCTTACCAGGCAGCTCTGAAGGCTGTAAATCCTCCATTAGGCATAAATGCAGCCATTTTGGTTATTTATAGTTATTTACACTATCCATTCATATCTGTCAGGAATGAAGGCAGTTCTGACATTGCAAGCTTCTATCAGGTTATCTTTAATCAGTTTAGAGGCACCTAAACCACAAATATATCAAATAGCCAATCCTAATGTCAGAGTCCTCTAAAGTATGACTGAATTATTTATTTTGTTATGATGAAAATGTCTGGGCTTTATTGGGTTTTCTTTGAAGAACTTGATTCTGCTTGAAGTCTGGAAGATAAAAGATCAGCGATTGTCTCTCCAAGTTTCTTATTCCGAATCCTTCAAGGCTTTTCATTTTTCACGAGCTGCTGTTACTACTTTAGAGTCAAGGTGAGGGAGTTGAGATTTCTTTTCTTCTATTAAAGAGGTTTAAGTATATAAAAACTTTTATCTTTACTAATTATGCTTTGTACATGTAAATCCAGGATGCATGCAGCATCAATTAGGTGAGAAGAGACTGGCTATGTGGTGGGAGCTATTGCACATTAATATCCTAGAAGGATCCACTGATACCAGTGCTGCTGAGCAGAGCTCTTGTCTTATCATTTGGAATAGTTTAATACTCCAGAGTTTTTAAGCCAATTAAGTCTGACAGTGCAGGAGGGTCTTGGAGGTGTCAGCTGAAGGAGGAGCCTTGGATGGGCTCTAGCACCATGCTAAAGAGAGAAGAGGTGATACGGAGCAAGGGGGACAAGTCTCTAGCCTGAAAAATTAATAACTTCTGAATGTGTAATGCAGCAGAGGTGAGGGGTGCTGGGAGCTGGGAAGTCTTGGAGCTGAACCAGCCCTGCAGAGTGGGGATCTGTCCTGTGGACTGAGTGGCTCACTGTCATGGTGTGTGCATGGGTACAGATGTCTATCTGATAAGTAGGCTTGGACCATTGGCCAGGCTTCTTGCACTGCTTCTCTAGTGCAGGGGAAAAGCAATTATGGTAAACGGAATAAAAGTAAAAAAGATTCTTAGCAGTAGTCAGATGTGATGTTAGTGGGTGGTCAGCTCAATAGCCGCAGTTGTGTTGTGAAAAGTACATGTGAAAATGCTAGCTCTTGCTTGTGGGCCTGTAAAATATTAAGCTGACATTTTAGAGTGGACTTGGAATCAATTCATTTTTGGGAGAGAATATTAAAACTATAATTGAACTTTGAGTAAATAAGCCTCACAAACAGATCTCTGTACCATGTGATAATTCCTGTGCTTATTTAGTTCTCTGTTAACTAATGTCTTGATGCATGCTTCTTTGAGTGTCCACAGTAGCATTTCTCTTTGAAAACTTCTTGTTTTATTGTATGGAATTTTTAAAAAAATTTTATTAATGTATATTTAAAATAAGAATTGTCTCATTCGTTCAGTTCAGGACAGTATTCTGCCTTTATCAGTGGTTCCTTCCAGATGCTTTGGAAGCCCATAGTTTGTAGTGGAAAAATATGGTGATATGTTTCCCCGGTTGATAACCGTGTTCTAAACTGATGATTACAGGTAGGTGGAAAAAGCTGTCTGCATAATGAGATCTCCAGTTGTCAGTATTGGTCTATGGAGGTAATGTTTCCTTTCAAATAACCAGAACTTATTGTTCATAAATCACAGTTAATCTGTTTATTACACTAGCATATGAAGCTAGAAGTCTGAAGTGTGCTATAATGCTTAGCTTTAGGAGCAGAGCAGTAATAGTAACAGCAGTTTCAAATGATTTGAAATTAGGGGATCAGCAAAATGCAGAAGTTTGTGGAGGCTCTGGGCATTAAAAATGACTGCTGAGGATTGATGAGTTTCTTTAACAAATTGTAAAATCCATCATCCAGGAGTTAGGGCATGAAACTACCCTCTTGAGCCGTATAAACCATGGGTTTGGAAGTATTGCATGACAGTGCACATTACCGGGAAGGGAGATTTTGAAAGATGCTTGTTTTTTGCTTTTGTTTCTTCCTCTTGCTGCCTGGAGTTTAAATGCCACCATGGCATTGGCACACAGCTTGCAAAGCTCTGGGTGTGCTGGATGGACGTTGCTCCCATGAGGAGCCTGTTGGTGCTGGAGCCCAAGATGTGGCTGGAAGAGTCCATGCAGGACCTGGGCAGTGACGTGTGGTGTGAGATGCCTTTCCCATGTCCTGCCTCTCTTTAATTCCCCTGCAATTAAATACTGCTGATGCCCTTCCACTCATCAGTGAAATGAGGCTTGGAGGTTAACAGGGGGCTCTTCATAATTGCCTACATGCTGCTTTAGCAGTTTTTAAACACTGTGCTTGGTGTCTGGGCTTGGGGGTCCCCAGTTCAGGGTGTCCGGGGGAATTCCTGGATACCCGTGGGCCTTTCTTCTGCTACTGGGGAGCTGTACCCTGCCAGCTCTGCTGCTGCTTTTCTGCTGTGCAAGGGGATGGTGCTCACCTGCTTCTGAGGGGCATAGGAAGGCATTGCCCACGTGCACCCTGGGGCTGCTCCTTGGGCAGGCAGATATTGCACCCATGTCCTCTCGTGTCCATGGTGCTCTGCTTCCACAGGAGATGTGGCCCTCTTGCAAAGTGTGCAAATGTAGGGAATTTGTTGTGCTCCTTCTTTTTTTTTTTTTTTTTTTTTCCTTCCCTAAATCAGAACTGGTGCTTTGAGGTTGGTGTTCTGCCCTCGTTGTGACAAACTGCAGCGTGGCAGGAAAACTGCCCTCGGGGAGGGGACCCTCGCCAAGGCACGGGGAGGTGTTCAGGCTGGGATCTTTGCAGGAGTAGCATGGCCTTGACCAGACGCCTGCAGTGTCCCCTGCAACTCTGCACCTGCATTTCTTCCTTCTCTCGTGCGCTTCTGCGTTGTGCAGTGCCGTTGTGCTGCCCTGTCTCATCTGCTTCTGGACCCATGCTGCAAAACGTGATCCTCTGCCTGTGCTGCCCTGGAGGAGCACGAGTTGAGAGATAACCGGAGAGAGGGCTCACGTGTTCCTTCGAGCCTTCTGCTTCTGCAAGGTGGGCTGTCTTCTGTAATTATGTTTTGAGCTGGGAGTTATCTCTTGATAGTTCAAGCACTAACATTCTCAAAATGCCTCCTAATGATATGAAGTAGTCAAATTACATCTTCAAGTGCCGTGTTATCCTTGAATGTGGTATTCATAGAAGTGCTTGGTGCCACTGTAGTCTATTCCCCTTTGTAATTCCAGTACAGAGATGGGCACACCAGTATCTTCCATCTCTTGGCCTGAAGGCATAAATAGAGGCATTCTCATTGCACAAAGTATTTTAAATGCAAATGAGCTGGTTTGCAAGCTCTGGGGAGGGAAGGGGGGAAGGAACCTGCACCCAACAATAAAGGCAGGGGCCTGTTTCTGTAAGGAAAACGTTTTGCTAGATTGTCATCTACTTTACTTTTAAAGGAGCAATAAGATATAACGATAAAACGGCCAATAGCGCATTTCATCTGAGGGAAATGAACTCTTGCTGAGCCAATTAAACTGTCAATACGCTGCGGTTTCAAATTCCCTCTAGCAAAGTGGGTCACCTCAGGTGTGTTACTCACTTTGACTTTACCACTGATGTGAAATCAATTTTAGCGATTTATAATCTTTCATTTTACTATGAAAGTATATTAATCTTAAAAAAAAAAAAAAAAAAAAAACACTGTTCAAATAGGGCAGATGAGAGCTTTCTACATGAGTGCATGTAGCCAGCAGCACCCCCTGGATTATCTGGTCTGTAGAAGCCTGTGTAATTTTTGGAAGCACTGGAGGCACTGACAATCCAGTTTTCAAGCTTTGGGCTTTATCTTCAGAAGTTCTAAAGTCACAGGAGTGTTTTAGTCTAATCTTTCACGACTTGACTCTAGTAGTTTGAAAGTAGCTTTATTCCTTCAGCACAGAAGAGGCACACCTTCCTGTACTCTTCCCACTATCAAACAGCAGCAAAGAAGCGAGTGTGACAGACTCGCAGTATGTTCTGCTCGTTCGAAAGTGAAGCAGGTACGTCTAGCATGAACAACGGGGAGATATCGCTGGGCTTGCATCCAGTTCAGACCGGTGTGTCTGGGGCAGATGTTACCTAGAAACCTCCTTCCTTCCAGTTACACTGCGATGTTGTAGCTGGTGCTGTGTCCCCCTGCAGCCCTCAGAGTGGAGGTGCCTGTACTGAGAGATGCAGCACCATTGCCCTGGGTGACCTCGTTGCTCACTGCGTGGACATTGTCTCTCTCTGAGGTAGGTTTTGTTTTGGCAGCTTCTTGGATCTTCTGTTGTTTTATGGGGTGTTGATGGATACTTGGTGTGCCTCAGAGACGTATTGTCCCTGTGGTGGTCCTTTCCCTGTTCCACCAAGCAGGGTGTACCAAGAGTTCTGCTTTTCTCTGGAGGGCCTTGGAAGCTTTACAGGTTCAGACAGCAAGGGTGACCACTTAAGTAGCATTTGAGAGATACAAGCCTGAGCAGTACAATTGCCTGACAAATGTGGTAAACTGAGCTGCGTTTAAAACATCTTGTCTTCCTCTTAAAATTAAATTTCAGCTTCAACTCTGTAAGTGTTGGATGACCACATTGTCCTGTGCACTGAGTTGCATGGTGGACATCTCTGGGCACAGCAGGAGGAGGCATGTGTCCTGTCTTCCTCTAAAAATGCTGAGTTTTAGAGTTGCTAGAAGGGTCTTCAGCCCTGTTTTTTTACCATGTAGTGACTTTGGCCAGATTCCCACCCAAGTCAGCTGTGACCTCAAGGAAGCCTGGTTGCATCAACAGGTATGTATCAACAGGGCTGGAAATGCTCTGACTGGGAGCAAGCCCTGGGGTGTGTGCGTGGGAGAAGGCTTGCCTAACAGGGATGAAATGCCTCATTTTTAGGTTGCTGAAGGCACACTGCAGGTCCTCTTTCTGTAAACTTGATTACACAAGCTGCTGGGAACCTGGGAGGCGTTGTCATGGCTGAGTGTTTCAGGGTTTGTGGGAACTCTGCTGTGGTCTCCAGGTGGACCCCCACTTCCTAAAGACTGACCAAAGCTATGTGGCTTCCAGGACACCCTTAAACCTCCATTTTTCTGCAGTAGGGCTGGATCCCACAGCAAGGCGAGCGGAAGAGCGTGGCATTGCATGGCAGCAGCAGGAACAGCGTTATCTCCTGGGCTGGTGACCAGCAGCCACATCTGGTGTTTGTGGTCATTCACTAGAGGCTTACAGCATGGCTGTGGGCTGGGCAGGCGCTGTGCCTTTCCCTGCTGTTGTGGGGTCACAGGCAACCCTGCTGCAGCTCTGTGCTATGAGTACATCTGTGTTTTGGCATTGGCTGAGCTTGGTAATGGTCCATGTGCTCACCATTGCAGCATGGCAATGAGGTTTCTGATAGTGCAGCTAGGTGACATCACTCCAGTTTGACATGACAGCTTCCCATGGTTGATGGCTTAACTGATGGGCACAAAGGAGAAGAGCAAAGGTGCAAGTTCTTTGTTTGCTCTGAAGCGGAGTTGGATCTTCCTGCCAAAAGCCTGGATCCCAAAAGCTGTGCCAGGACCCTGCTATTAGGGAGGGCTTTGTCTCCCGAGCCCTCACTGGTGTGCCCTGCCTGCTGAAAACAGCAATGTGATAGTTACGGTCTGGGTCTGTTGTGTTCTTTGTGGTGGGCTTTTATTTTTTTCTTATAGTTAAGAAGATGAAACCCTTCTGTCTTTCTGATAAGCACAGGCCCAACAGTTTTTTTTCTCACAAAGGGAAAATACTTTTGCTCACAGTCTTGATGCAAAAATCTTAATGACACTGCAGCTGATAACTGCTTCTGTGCTACCTATGGGGTGCTGATGGCATTGTGTGGATTGAAGACTGGAGTAAAAATCAATTCCAGTTGCTCCACAACGAATTACGGAGCTGGTTGCAGCATGCCCGAAAATGTTTTCAGCTGTTTTGCACTGTAGATCAGTTCAAGACTACAACAAAATAGAGATTGGTGACCAGTATGCTGAAACGACTTTTTTCCTCCGTTCCCTTTTTTGTCCTTACTCTTCCCCCAGCTGTAGTGCCTGGAAGTGATGTTGGCAGGATGGTGGTGTCTTGGCATGCTCAAATCTTTTGCTAAGAAGGCCCAGGAAAATACTTGAGTATATTTATGCAATGAGCTAACCAGCGTACTTTTGATTCTGGATCTAGCAATAGTTAGACTGAGTCTGTAGCTGTTGCAGTTTGCATGTGGGCTTGCATTCTCTGCGTGGTTTTGGTGTGATGCTGGGGTTTGGGCATACTTGCCCCTTGTAGCAATGGTAGGTGAGTATTGTGCTGTGAGCTGGACAGCTGGGCTTGTGTGTGGTGGCTGGTGCTGCGCAGGGGATGAGTGACAACTGGCATGGGGAAGTAAACGCATTTCCATGAAGTGATGCATCTATGAATCAATGCATCTTTTCTGACAGGTGAAATGTAGGAAGCTCTGCATAGTTAATATTAAAAAAAAAAAAAAAAACTTAATTGGAAAAAAAAAAATGATCCGAATTTGTGCTTGGGGGGGGGAGGGAGGGGAATCAGAAGTCTGTTGGTTAGAAAGTGAAGATTAAAAAAACTAACCCTCTGAGGCGAGGCAAAACAAACAGCAGTGTAGATCAATTGTAAACGAATTCTGTTGCTGCTTAGCTCTTCCCAAATTTGTCATCTTCAAGTCAGAAAATCTATGATTGAGTGGCATAAAAAAAGGCAATTCTAAAAGCGGTAGAGAACGGTAAGGCTGCATCTAGGATTACAGCTCATGGCTTTGGAATTTACTTTTTTTGAAGGAATTGGTGAGTAACAGATTGTAGTAATACAGCATATTTGTATTGGTCAAATTCCTATTATGACTGCAGTGAAAAATGATGTTCCTTTTTTTTAGGAGAAGGAAATCAAATAATGTAGTAATCCATGTGAGGAGATTAGTTTTCACATTCTTTCCTCTCCTTTTAATGTAAGCCAATCGGGTCAACACATTCTTGTGAATCTACCTCATAAAAAAATAAAATCAAATTGCTACTGAATTCCTGAGGAATTATATTGAAATGACATGCATACTTTTACTGCCTTTTAATTATAAAATTATTTCGGTCTGCTTCAGTCTCCTGTGTAAGTGGTCTATCAACTAGTCTTAAATATTGGCTCATAAATCCCAAATTCTTCTTCAAATGGAAGAAAATATTCGGCTGAAGGATCAGGGATACTATGCCAGCGCAGATCATGGCAGTGTAAGAATTACCATTTGTGCCATCAAAGTCTTCACTGGCTAATTTAAACGTTCAGCTTCCCTCTGGATGAGGCTTTTAAGACTGTTATTTATGCCATTGTTTGTCAGGGGAGTGCTCAGTCTCTGATGTCCGGCTGCACAGCTGGGATTGACCTTCTTATGAAACCTTTGGGAATTATTATGTACTTAGTGGGAACTAGATGGAGGTCTTTGAGATAGCCTGAGAAGGATTTTCACTTGTGGTGTAATGCATTGCCTGCCTCAGCTCTGCTGGAAGAGGGGCTAGGACGTACGGCTGTACAGCTTGTGAAAGGTCCTGCAGTTAAGCATCTTCTTGTGTCAAAAAGATTTTTTGAAGAAAAAGTCTTTTCTGAAGAAACAAATGCCCAGGAAAATACTGAATTTCTTGCATGGCAACTCTTATAAATGAAATGTTTGCTGTAAGGAGGAATTGGCTCCCACTATTGGTGTATCAGTAAGAAATGTTGAAGATGTGTATCTTTTTTTTTTTTTTTTTTTTCCTCTGAGAGGCTACCAGGAGCCCAGTGCTGGGTGGTGGTCTTCTGCTGAGCCCCCTGTGAAGAGCCTGGTGATAAACCAAAACCACTGCCATGGATGCTGTGTTTAAAACAAGTGATACTTGTGAGAGTGACTGGCTGTCCCCAGGATTAGACAGTGACCTGATTTTAGGTGAGGTTAGTAGAGGGGATGGTTATGCTTGCCTGTGGTCCTGCAGGAGGGTGGTGTGGCTGCTTGGTGACCTGTGTGTTGGGCTTCACCCTCTGTAGAAACCAGGGGAACAACAGGAGGAGGACAGCTGGCCTCTGGGCTGGTGGGGTGTTGCTGTGGTACGTGCTGGCGACTGAACACTGGGAGGCTTTGTGGCTGTCTGGTGCCAATGAACAGCCCAGCAACCCTGGTTTGTCATAGGTTTGCATCTGCACAGCTGTGCTGTGTTCTTGTGGCAGCTCCATACTGGGGCTGGGACCTAAAATGGTGCTGAGATGCGTCCATCATGCATTGACTGGCACCCAGGGAAAGCACATAATGCGGTGACCAGGAGGTCACGCGCTTATCGCAAGTCGCGTGATGCAGTGCTGTAATAAATGAAGAAAGTGCCTGCATTTAAATGGGTAGTCTTGAGAGGGGGGAGGAAAGGTCTGCTTTGTAGAGCACTTGTGCTCTTATAGCCTTCATTGTCCTTGGGAATGAGCTGTACGATTTCTGAAGAAAGGTTAAAGGTGTGTTTCCATACAGAGTAGCTTTCCTCATCTGCTTTTTGGAAGGGCTGTTTTCTGGCAGGGAGGCCTAGGTGTTTGCAGAGAGGTGGCACTTGTGTGTTGGGATTTGCAGCTTCTTTAAAGCAGAGGGTGATAAGCAAGCTGCTTTTTTCCCCTCTTGCCTTGTTTGTAGGCTATTTGTTTAGATAATGGCCTGGAAATGATATTAGTAACCCTGTCTGTCATGTTCTGCTACCAAGAATAAGCAGTGCGTTTGACATTTTGGGGAAAGGATTCATTTTCTAAGGGATGTGGTTCAGTATCTACTTCTTGAACTAATGGACAGCGTAAGATTATTTTTACTATGTTGCATGGATTCTTACCTTGATGATGCACTGTAAAGTGCACTGCATTACTAGTATTAAATGAAAGCAAACACTTCACATCAAATGAGAAGGTAGTCTTTGAATTGGTGAGAGGCTGAAAGCCATTTATTTCTCTACCTTGTGATGCTTCACTGACATAAGCATGGAAAAATAATTAGACTCACTGGTAAGTAAATATTTGATCCTGAAACGCATCTGGAAGTTACAGAGCTGGCAGAAAGTAACCTCTTCAGATGCACATTGATCCTCCTGGTTCATCACCTCCATTGTCTCACACCAACAGCTAGATTGCAAAATTGCATTCAGAAAACTACATCGGAAGAACTTTGAGGTTGAAAAGTTTATGAAGGCTGTGAACAAACCAGGCAATCTGTGCAACCTCAATTTGGTTTCTTCTGTCCTGTGCTTTAGAATACAGCCTTTAATTATAGGATCATGTGTATTTTTCCACAAGCTTTCTTCCCTTCTGTAAGGGCACTGAACAAACACTGCCTCTTAATGAGCCATTTTCTTTCTCCTCACTGTTTGATGCCTCATTCTTAATACTTTCAAATGACACCAAAGGACAGAATTCTTCAAAATTTCAATTGGGTGTGAATATTTTCCTCTAATTTTGTGTTGTTTCATGATGCTCAACACTGAGTACCAGTATGTCTGTTCCACAGATGGAAAAACTGAAATTCGGAAAGAGCCTAGTTAAGACACTTCTTGACTGCATTCACCACAGTGTAGCAATATGTATTCAAGATGTAGGTCTTGGCTCTGGGTACAGCCCCCTTCTCTAATGCTGGCTTTGTGCAGTCCACACCTTTCAACTTCTGGAGCTGGCAAGGCAAGGGTCTGGAGGAGCTGTGTCCAACTTCCAAGTACTTTGCCTTTTCTTAAGTTAGCAGAAAGGAGCAGTAATGCACCAAAATCTATGTCCTCTTTTAAAAAGCAGGAGATTTCAAGGTTGAAAACAACAACAACAACAATAATAAATTTCAACTCTGATTCCTTCACACTCCCCTCAAATATATCTGGATCCAACTCTCTTGTACTTTTTGGAGATACAGCAAAAAAAACCCAACTCAACTGCACCCCCTAAACAATGACAGAAAAGTTCATGTTTATAGACTCTCACAAAATCCTGTCAAAATTCAAGTTCTGTTTCTAAGCTTGGGAAATGCTTCAGCTAATTAAAGAAAAGGTCACCAGGATTTTGTACTGTGGGCAAAAAAAAAAAAAAGCTTCTTTGCCTTGTTCTCGGAAGCAGTCGAGCCATTTTGGCTGAAATTAAAATTTGCCTCAGGCAGACAAGAGGCGTACAAAGTTGCAGTCCAGATGGTTAGAGCTTGGCAAAATTATAGGTAAGTAGGAATAGGGTCTAAAGATCAGAAGCATTAGGCAACTGTAATATGCAGGGCTACCAGCTCTGCCTATAATCAGTTATAATATTTAATCTAAATGTCTGTTTTGGAAAGCTATTGTACTATTCTGAAGTGTGATCATTAATTCAGAGATTTGGAGGAGACTCAAAAGCTTGTAGTTAAAGTGAGTTTACTTGCAGAATGTTGGATGGCTTTTTATCCTCGGTGTATATATAATGTTAGGAACGTGTCAATTCCTAACAGCTAGATCTGTGTAAGCAATATCTGCTGTGTTCATGCAAACCTTCAAAGGTGTACCTGTAGCTATTTTTCTTTTCCTGTAATCAGTCTGTTTAACAGATGAACATAACAAATCTCTCATAAACAAATCTTTCATAAGTCTTAATTTATTACTGATTTGCTGATGCAAATTCATAATGCAAATTTTTGTTCTGATCCTGTAAACTGCTATGCCTTTTTATTCATGTTAGCAATGCTGCAAGAGTCAGTGTGAGCAAAGTAAAGCATGTGGGGATATTCTTGCATGGAAGGCATTTCAATACCAATTTTTTAATCTCTTTGGGGACCAATCCAGCAAGAGAATTTAGTTTTATAGTTGAGTGGTCGCCTGTACAAAGACTTGACTCTAAACACTATGAATTAGCCAAAAATATTTCAAGCTACTTAATGTGCTTGGAGGAGAGGGGGAGAAATGGAACAAGGCGGGGGAGGAGGGGGGTTGCAATTTTATCTGTAACAAGAGCTGAGCCTGTTTTAGTTCTCAGGAGCTGCAGAGAGGATGTTGCAATAGTCCCAGCTGAGCCCGATGTCAGTCTTGTGGATAAAGCATTGCTCAAATCTGTAACATTGCTGATCGTGGTTCACTGGCAGGCTGGAGCAAAGCTTCATTTAAATTGTACCAAGACTATGCTTTTGAGTTACTCTGGGTTGGGATGGGGAGAGTGAATACTGTGGAGCTAATGTGCTGTGTTAATGCCAGGTATCAGTACTAAAGCCAGCTATTAGCTACACAGAGTGATGAAGTCAGGTGGTGACCTGAGCTTTTAGATCTTTAGTGCTGTAAAACTCTTGTGAAAGTGGGGTTGGTGTCTTCCTGAGGCCAATGCCCGTTGTTTCCCAGCCTTTCTGCAAATGCTGTCCTGGGAAAGCAGAGATACATCTCCTCTTCCTTGCACATAAGTGTTTTTTATAGAGGTCTGAAAGTGCACATAACTCATTGTGATATATTTGAAGGCTCCAAGAGGAGTGTTTGTGCAAGTAGTGGAGCTGAGGTTGCAGTAAAACAGCAACAGCTAAGCTCAAGGGTAAAAGGGGACAGAATATAGGAGTCCTATGTGTTACTTCTGTAGGTGACCCTCTGCCTGCAACGCGCTGAAGGGAGGATCCCACAGGATCTCTCTGTGAGACAGGTAGTGCCAGTGCGCAACACTGGTCTTCCATCCTCTTAGGTTGCTGCCACTGCGTGCATCAAGATTTGGAGAAGGAATTTAAGGTGGGATGGGGACTGAAGGTCAAGCCTTGCTTCCCTGCTGGCCTCTGGGCTGTGTGCCCCCTTTTTCCTGAAGAGCCACCAGCTTTTCAGCCAGCTCCCAAGGCAGAAGGACTTGGTTCTCTGCTTTATATTTTTAATGTTTTCTTTTATGACCTGCCAGTAGCTAATACTTCATATAGCAGTTGGTGCCACCTTGCTCACTGGCCTTCCTCCCCTTCTTGGCCAGGCCTGCTGCCTCCTTTGCTCTCTGTGGAGCACCCAGTCTCCCTTTCGCGGAGTGAGATGGTTGAAGAGGTCATGCAGTATTAATAGGGAAGCAGATCTCTGATTTTGTTTCTGCTTATGTACTCTGACATTTCTGACGTTTTGTGAAGTGTAAAATGTTTTAGAGAAAACAACAACTTGGCTTTTACTGAAAAATTAATTACCTTGGCACTTCCCCTTTGGTGGTGGGCTTTTGTCAGAGGACAAAGCCACTAATGTTAGGGGGAATGGATGAGATGGTAAAAGGACAAGAGTAACATTAAAGAGAGAAAATCTACATTAAGGTAAAAAGATCTAATTAAGCGTTGATTATCAGGGAACGATGTAAACTCTTCAGAAAGCATTACCTTCTGTGCACTTATTCTATAGAGCTAATTTATATACCCAAGTTTATCTGCTTCATAAATTAGTCTTTCCTGTAATTACAGTTAACGGACTATGACTTTCTTTGCTCTTCAGCAGTATTCTTTCTGCACTCCTTAATGCTCAAATGCACCTGGTACAGCAAAGCATATACTGCTCCTTGCATGCAGGAGTTGCAGGTAGGGGAAAAACAGATGGGCTTTGTGCACTTAAAAGCTTTTGGAGATCTAGTTTAGTAAAAAGTACAAGGGGAGGTAAAATACCAGAGGGCTGTCCTGTTGGTTCTTTCTGATCTTCTTAATGTTGATTTTTTGTTTGCGCTTGTAAAGGAAGAGCTTATCAAGGAGCCTCAGTTTAAAGATAAGGAGAAGATGGTGTAGGTTCTTGCTGAAATCTAGGATTAGGGGCTGCTTGTCCACCTCAACAACAGTGATGTACAATTGGGTTATTAAATACACAAGTGTTAGTACCCAGCCAGGGCGCAAACATAAGCAGCAGTGGTGCTGTAGCATCTGATTCTCTCTCTCTGGGGTTTGCAATCCAAGTGTAAAATGAGTGGCAGCAGTTGGGTACAGACAAAAGGGAATGCAAAGAAGCGGGCACAATGATAAGCGAATGTAGAGCTGTGCTTTTGACATTCCAGCAAAAAAGGTGGGAAGGAAAATTTGAATGCATAGAAATAAGTAGCTTTGCCCATGTTTCTGGTAGCACTTCAGACATAGTAGAGCATGGAAGAAAATTAAGTAGTCAGCCAGTATATTCAAATTTCTATTTCTTCAGTCTTCAAGAAGAAATTGAATGAGAACATGGGCTGATAACATGAGCTGAAAAAGGGAATACTTGGAGCTTGCTTGGTCATTAGTATTCTATTGAATTTTCCCTTGCTTCTAATGATATGAGGAATACTGGATGCACTTAAAAGGATGCATGTCATTAAAAGGATATCTGACAACAGTTCTTTCACTGCTTATGATGCTTTTGATTATTAATATAGACCAAATGTAAATGATCAGAATATACAAACTCCCTTTTTGTCTTTCTAATGTTTTCAGCTGCCTATTAAACAAATTATACGGGGAAAGTGAATGGTCTGTTTCTTAATACAGCAGTGTTCACCCAGATACTTCAAAATGCGTAATAGCATAAAATGAAGTGTTCGTGGTTTGTTTGCTTTCCTACTAACAATGACATTTGGGACTGAATCATAGTTGCTCCTTCAAAATGCAGTTGCCTTGTCCTTATGACATAATTGCATTTCTCTTATACATTACGGTACTGTCTTGCAGAGTATTAAGTCAGCTTTTTAATAAAGCTTATAAACCCCTATAGCATGGGGATGATTGCTCTATTGGGCTGAATTCTCTTTTACAGGAAATATTAGTTGTTTTAGACACATCTGTGTGGTTTTGTGTCTTTATTACATTTTGTTTATTGTTCTTGAGTCTAAAAGCATGCAGAGAATGCTGTGCCGGAATGGTTTCCTGCCCAGGACCTTACAGCATGTGCATTTTTCAGGTTACTGTTGCCCAGCTGTAAGAGGTAGAGGAGAACAGTTGGGGACTACATCTGTTTTCAGCCGTCTGACTTGTTTTTTTCAGTGCTTGCTGTTGCACGAGTCAGTCTGTAGGTTTTACTCTCTGCTTCTTCCTCAGAGGAGGAAATGATGACAGACATTCATTGACTGTAGTAGGGCTACAGTAACAGGGACTGTAATAGTTGCTGACCAACACCATGTATATTAATGGCACGTATAGGTGCAGTTGAACACATCCAGTGGTTTACAGTGGTTCTGCTGAGAGGTCCTCTGCATGTAGAAGGCTTGGACTGGCTCAGCTGGGATGTAGTTAGTCATTACAACTGCAAAAAAATGGAAGTGTAGTTTTATTTGTGCACCACTTGCCTTGCTCATAACCAATTTGTCTTTTTAGGCAGCTTTCATCTCTTTAAGGGGAATGTGCTTTGTTCCTGCTTGAGTGCTTTCATGGCAAAGGGTCTGTTCCTTTAGCCACAGAGTTGAAGTGTTTGCTCGCTGGCGGATGGAGGTGTAAGCTGTTGTGTGACTGACTTTGAAGCTGACTTCGCCAGCTGAGGACGTGGTCCATGCCTTTGTGCAGCGTGCAGCCTTTGGCTTGCACAGCCCTGCAGGCAGTAAGGAGAGATGTTCTTCTGACCTCTGGCAGAGGCATCGTCCAATTGCCTTGTGGCACTGGGCTGGGAGTGTCTCTGCAGTTTCATTGACTGCTCTTCTGCCAGCTGAGTAGTCCTTCTGCATAACTTTAACAGCAAGGCATCTTGTACCAGCCCATCCTGCCTTCTGCCATCATACGTAGCCATTGGGCAGCGCTGTGTCTTCCTTTGTGCCATTTGGAATACTTCACAAACTCAGACATAATGTTATTGCTGTGGAGGCCTGCTAATTATTTAAAACCAAAGGTTAATGAATGATTATGATAAGGGTTGTGTAATATGATTGCAAGAGCTAAATGATTAAGATTTTAAAAAGCAGTTTAACATGTCTTTGACATGGTGCCTGGGGAGTAGGCAAGAATCTTGTTTTAATCACTTAATAGCAATTTAACAAGCAAGGCAGCACAGTAGATTGAGGGGAGTTGGTGAGTGCAGAGATGGAGAATTCCCTAAGATGAAGAGCAGCTCAGTAACCAGGAGCTAGTTAGCGCTAGCTGGAGGCTGAGGAGGGGAGGAGCTGGGAAGCCAGGGAGGTCAGTGTACCTGAACTGCCCAGGGCTTGCTGAAAACTGCCTAGCAGCAGTTGGCAAAGGAAGCACAAAACACTGCAGCAGGGACTGGGGTCTCTGAAACATGCTGCTGGGGAGTCTGAGCAAAACCATGTGCAGGGTGAGAGCAGCCGTGGGGCTTGAGCTTGGTCAGGGAGGAGGATGGGGTTGGTTTTGTGCATCCCCTTGCATGGTGGACATGGTAGGAGAAATGAGCCGCAGCTGTATTTGGAAGCTGTTTGCTTTCCAGAGCAGAGTGATAGACTAGGGCCATCCATCTGCTGCTGGTGGTGTGTTGCGGCAGCGGGATGTCTTATGGGTGTTTGTGGCTGCCCTGGAGGCACTATCTGGACTTGCAGGGAGATGATGGTTGTGCTGTGGACCACCAGGGTGAGTGGTGAATAGCATGGTGTGGTGAATATTAAGGCAGCAGTTATGAGGTTTCCTTGTTCAGAAAATGCTAGATTTTTCAAACTTGAAAATGCTGTTTTGAAAGGCAGTTCCCTAATTCTCCCAATGCTAGATTTGCCCTTCTTGATACAGTGTTTTTGCATGCAGTTCCCTGAAGCATGGACATTTTCTTTTAGGAAAGAGAAATGCCATCTGTTCTTGCATCATGAGCAGGGTCTTGGGCAGATGTAATTGGTAGCTGTAAGGTCATATGCTGGCACTTTCTTTTGCTTTCATTTTTGTTGCCTCTTTCAGGAAAACTGCAGAGATGTCCCTGAGTGCATGGGACAGCTTTTTGATACTCTGTTTCCATTTTAATAAGGGTTACATCCAGACTGAGTGAAGCATTTGCCATCCACCCTCCGCAGGCATTAACATTTCACACTTTCAAGCAGGAGTCTTCCTCTGAGAATTGTAACTGTGTGCTGGCCTAGATAAACATTAACTGCAAGGATTATCTTTCCTTTGACATTTAGGGTGCATGGAGCCTGTGGGACCCTGCTTTGTGTTGACATTGGTAAGTGCACAGTTGCAGATGCTCAGAGGAAAAGACTGGTTGTCAGCTGTAGGGATGTGCCGGTGGCTGCTTTGCAGTGGTGGAAAGTTTAGGGTGGTCTTTGGCTTTTGGCTCAGCAGCTGCTAGCTTGTCTGACTGGTCAGTGACGGACATCAGCTCCTGGTAACCGTTTTTAAAAAAGCAACTTTGCATAGCGTTCAGTGCAGCGAGACGCCTCACTCTCTGATGCTTAGCCGCTCCTGGTGTCTTTGCAAGTCTTACTTTTTTTTTTTTTTTTTTTTTTTTTTTCCCCGTAAAAAAGGGTGCACAAATTGTTTTTTTTTTTTGCCCCTGTAAAATGAGTTGACCAATTGTTCTATATTGACAGCTGGCTTGTAAATCAACCACTCAGTTGCCGGACTAGGAGAACATTGAAATGCCTTATCAGCACTTCCCTGTTTTGTGATCGTTTTAATTCAGAATATTTAGAGCCTCTTTACGTTGGTGCAAAGTAAAATAAAACATGGTCTCTGACAGGTGCCAAGACAGGCTCAGAAGGAATCGCTTCTGTGAGGGTCTGAGGAGGGGTTTTGCAGAGAAACTGCTTCAGTCTCTGGGGAGGGGGGAGCACCGACTTTCAGCTGTTAATTTCGTTGTTTAAGGTCAGATGATGTTGTTCAAAATCATGCAACTAATTCCATCAACAAGCAAGATTATTTACATAACAGATGGAATTTAATTTGGGTGCTGCTTCTCCAGCATCTCTCCCTGGTTTGGTATTTAGGTTGCACCTGAAAAAACACACGGATGTCCATGTTAGGAGTGAGTTTATTATTCTTACCTTGCTGGAGAGGTATTAAGCCAGGGATGTCCCTTATGGCAACTTACTTTTTATTGGTGTTTTTATGGCCCCTGCTGTAGTTGCCATTCATCTTATCTTCCAGTTGCTACACTTCTTTGATTAGAGAAACGAGGCAGCCTCTTCTACCCATGTATAAGGGACAAAACTGCTTTCCTTATGCCTCCCTCCCTCCTCGCCAAAGCCCTACCCAGACTTAGTTTTGATACCTTTGTAAATATTTTGTGTGTAACACAGCAACAGTGGCACAGTGTGAATCCAGGAAAAAATCAATTTCTGAGAGTTCTGTAGAGCTAGACAGAAAAATACCTTTTAGCTAAAACCAGATGTTTCACCAAAAAAAGAAATGTCACAGCCTCTATTTTTTCATTAAAAACCAAGCTGTTGTCTTCCAGCTAGTGTGGCTGAGGATGTCTGCGAGCTGCCCTCGGCACGCCTGGGTAACTGTTTTATAGCTGGGGATTTCACTGGGCATCCAACGGGAGGCTTCCAGGGAAGGGGCTGAGCTCTGGGCACACTTTTTACTTTTCTACTAATTCTACTAAAACCAAACTTTCTTCTCCCACCACCTGTTCCCAGTGTACCCAAAAACGTCAGGAGGTCTTTTCCCCAGCCTGGAATGGCTGTGACTCAGAACAGTCTTGTGCACATCTCAATCTCTGTGTTTGCCCAAAGGAGACTTTGTTTAGAAGAACAAACTGTACTTGGAGCTATGTGTCTGTACTTCCTCATGTGAGCTGTTCTGAGGAGAACCTCTGTGCTGCTCGCAGGTTAGCTCCATTGCACGGATGGATGGGGCTGATGTGCAACCTTCTGCACCTTCCCCAGGAGCTGTAGTAGCAAAGAAGCTCTTTTAACTGATATTGCCATGAACTTGGTAGAAGTAAGGTTAATCCTCCCACAGGCGGTGCTGAGGGGAAATTGTCCTTTGGTGATAGCTTAGCACCAGGTCTGAATTTGCTACATGGCCTAGGGAAGATGGGTACGATAGATGCACTCTAAAGTCCTAAGCATTACTTCTCCCCTCTGTGAACATCTCCCTCCAGAGCTCAGCACTGATCCTGTAGGAAATAGCTTTTTTTCTTCTTAGTTATTTTGCTCTGAAATCCAGATTTTGTGTGGCTTGCACCCTTGCAATATTGCTTTGACTATACACAGCATAAGCATCTCTCTATTCTTTGCAGCTGTTTCTTCTGGAAAAGACTGGGTCCCTTTTACAACCCAGTGAAGTATTAAGTGAAGAATCTTGTAAGTTTTGATATTTTTCAAAAAACTTTATGCTGTGGTAGGATTGGGGTCTGTGACCAGCTCTTCCATAGTCCTTTGTTCATCTGCTAATGAAAGCTTATCTGAGATAACCAGTGGCCTGATAAGATCTGATCTTTCAGAAGAAAAGTTGACTCTAATAATTGCTTTACTATTAGTAGAACTCTCCTTCATCTTCCTCTTTGTGTTTTCTAGTTAGAACAGCCTGTTTTCTCGGTGACCCCTCCTCTCCTCCCCCCAAATAAATAAAACAAAAACAACACACCACAAACATTTGCAGTGGTGGTAAAGATCAGTTTCTTGGATGAAGGCACTCCAGTCCCTTTGGGTCTGCATTTCATGTCTGCCAAAGGAAAGCATCAGGCTTGGACCAGAGACGCTGTGCAGGAGAACTGGCACCAGGAAGTGGTTTCCCCATGACGAACTGGTCACCTGCCCAAAAGTGCTTGCCCTGCAGGAGCTGAGAGAATCACTGCTCTGTTCCTCGGAGGGCTGCTGTGATGACATTTCCTTGCCTGTTTGGATTTCCAGGTAGATAAGATGTTAAATGGAACTAAAACAGCATTCTGCTCCTGAGAGCAAGACTGAGATTTTTATCTCACTTGAGACTGTTGTCTCTGGTATTGTCTTTCTGCTGGAGCCCTACTAAGTATTTAATAGGTGCACTGGCTTCTGAGATTACGAGCAGTTTGCTGGAAACCCCATTTTGTATACTGATATCCCCTGAGGGAGAGCAATGCTCAAGTGTTAAGAGGCTGGGTTCTGTTTCACCCACCTCATATTATTATTACAAATCATATTATCTTAATGAAACAGGGATCCATGTAATAAAGAATCCGTTGTGTTGGCAAAAATTAAAGATGCATAGGAATTGTGATCATGTTACAATAATTGCCTCAGTAGTAACATTAATGCTTTTTCACTTCAGTTGCTCCTTGTTGATTGAACAACCTTTTCTGTAGGCTATAAATCTCAATGGCTCTACTAATAAGGAACTAAATAGCCTAATAATGTTTCCAAATGTAGCATTGCTTTGCTGTTTGAGGAGAAAGCAATTTTTCATCCAAACCAAAACTAGGAAGTGTGACTGTATCGTATCTATACTGTGAGTTACAACAGTGTCTTCAGTACTTAACTACTCCTACAGGAGACAGGTTCAAAATTCAAAAGATACAGTTTCCAGTAATGGAAAAACTATGATTATTAATTTAAAGTGGGAGATCAAGAACCCTAGTGAAACGTATTTGGAGGTGGTGTTTTCTTTGCCAAGCATCCAGTGCAAATAATGAAATGCTTCAACACATACATGGCAAATGTTTGAAACCTGTGTTTTACATTACCAGTGAAGTACTCTTTTGCTCATCAGTGTTTGCACATATGATGCTGCAGGCAAAGATGTCAGGTTTGGATGCTGGAAAACTACGGAAGATGGGTTTGGGGCAGGAGAGCTCTGGTCATGCAGAGACCAGTGCTTTGCTCATAGACCTGTGCCTTTCTTTGAAGTACAGAAAAAAAAAGTCTCCTGAGCAGGCATGCCATCTGCCTGAGCACTTGCTGGAGAGGCTGTAAAGACGTTTTTCTCCCTGAAATGTCTGTTATTCCAATTGGTGAATAGAAACATTTAAAGTGTTCTTTGCTTCGTAGCTGGTGTTGAAGATCTTATGAATGTCTTTTTTTTTTTTTCTTGCAGCTGTACCCAAAGTAAACCCCCCAAAGTGTTTAATGCTGCTTTTTAGCTGTCACATGAAGGGATCAAAAAGTGTAAAGTCATTTGTAATTGCTGAGTTTGTCAGATTGTTAAAGGACAGCTTCTTGGGGAATTGGAGGAATAAGACACTTGTACACATAGCTGCTGGTACCATTTATTTTCAAGTCCCGTTGACATCCTAGCCTAGCAGCACTAAATGTAACAATCTTTTTTTTTTTAAATGGTGTTGCTTGTCTTAAGGTTAAATGTTTACCAGTTCAGCTGCTTACTAGAAATGCAACAGGAGTTCAGTCTCTCCGGAGATCCATAGCAACTTGCAGCGCTGCTGTTTGAGCTCAGCATTTGTATGGTGATGGGCACGTTTATCCTACAGTATGCGTTCTTTTGCAGAGTCAGCGAGACGTTTCTGGTGACGAAGTCACTTCGCTCTCTGAGAATTTAGACTACTATAAATTATTGTTAGTTGCTGAATTGAGAATGCAGTGACCCTGAAGAATAACCTGCCTGTAGGAAACACCCTGATCTTTTAGCCCTGTGAAAAGTGTTTCTTCTGCAGGTAGCTGCTGTCTCTTCTGAAACTTCATTCTGCAGCCTCTCATGCGGGAGCACATCCCGTGGTCCCTGGGCTTGGGACTGCAGCCTAAGTCCCATCTTACCAGAATAGGTGCTATACCCTGTTGTGGAGCCGAGATCCTGGGAATGCAAAAGCCTCTTTATGCAGGGGCTTTGATTAAACTGAACTATTTTCATACTATTTTTTTTTTTCAATCTGAAGTTAGAAAAAAAAAAAAGTCAGGAGCTTGGGAGAGGGGGAAGATTTGGGGACCTGCTAAAAGATAGGCTAAAGTGGCAGATGCAGAGAAAGATTGTGATAATTGTAATATCTGCTGGCACGGTATGGTTTCCTTAAGGCAAACAGTACAGTAGCTAGTTAGTGCTGCTCCTTTCTCCCTCAGGATGGGCCTCAGCTGCACTCCTTGAACTCCGGTTAATCTGTTAGGTTCCCAGCTTGTTAATGGACTGTGAAGCCCAGCTCCTGAAATCCTTCAAAAGTCTGGTTATGACCTTTTTGTGGCTTTTTCTTTCTGCCTTTAGGATTTAGCAGCTTTCCACATTGTGGCAGACTAGAAGAGAGCTGATGTTTTTCCAGAAAGCTTATCTGAAGGTTTTTAGGCTGCAAAACACAGGCAGTGGTGAGATTCAGAATTGGGCTGACAGCTTCGGTGGACTTAGTGGGATTTTGTATGCTGTGAAACATTTGTATTGCAAAGACAAAACACTGGAAATGGACTTAACCACCCAAGCACAGAGTAACGGGAGAAGCTGGACACACCGCCTGCTATGCAAGCCTCCCTTTGGAGTGTTTTCTTTGCATCCTACTAACTATTCTGGCAATAGATGATAAACAAATGGGGCTTAACTTTTAAGAGATAATATTAAGCTTCCACAAACGAGCATTGTGTTGTGAGCAGCTAAGCAAAGGGAGCTGTCATGCCTGCATAATAAGGTTTTCACTCTGGCAATGTTTACCATTGCTCTGGCACACTTTAGTGCAGACTGGCAGGAAAAAAGGGATTGGGAGGGGATCTGGGGTCGGTGGAATCGGTGCTGGGCCGTGAGGGGAGGCTGGCTGGCTCCCATGTGGCTGACAAATGGGGCAGGGGAAGGGGCTGAAGAAATGACCCCACGGAAATGGAGCAGAAGGTGACATGTGGGAGCTTCCCTTGAGGTCTTGGGTGCAGGGATATGATCCGAGCCCACTGGTTTTACCAGGCTCTGCCAGAGGCTTGACCTCAGATGAGCTTTTTGTGCCTACTGCCTTTTTTTCATAGCTAAATAAGCTTCTACTGCAGTATCCATGAAGGCACCTTTATGTTGATAGATTTTTTTTTTTTTTTTTTAAATTCAGAAACTTTACTGGTAAAGAACACATAAATAAGTTAGAGACCAAATGCTTCCTCTCACTCCCATTCTCTCCAGACTGCCTGCAGAAAGCAAGGTAAAGCTTTGCAAACATAACTTCCATTCCCCATCAATGATACCACTGTAAGCCCTGGAAGTTGAACACCTATGTCCAGATAAAACTTAGTGGAGAGACTGGGAAGAAGGCTGGCCACTCTAGCAGGGGCTCTTTACAAAGTGTTGTGACCAACTACTGTTTTATGAGCAGTGCAAAATGCTGAGCTGGCTTCATTAGCTGAAAGGCTTTGGGTGCTTTTAATGTTTTTGTTGCTTACAACAGACAGAAGATAACTTGTTTGTTTTTTTGGGGGGGAGAGGGAGGAATTAAGTACTCGGGGAAATGCATTTTTTATATGTACTTGAAAAATCCTTTTTGTCTGAATTGCACTTAAGTCTTAGCTTTACTGTCAATTTACATCCTTTCTGATAAATGCCTTCTTTATGTGTAAAACAACCTGAATATTTAAAACATGCCATTTTGATTAGCTAAACTATAGATTTGCTTTGACATGTCGTTTCTTTTGTTCTGAAACATCCTGACAATTTATATCTGTGGCAGCCAAACAAGCAAATCTATGTATGAAGATATTGTTCATTCCTAAAGTGTCACTGCTAAATGAGGCAGAGTTTAAGCATTTGATTCCCTACCCTTTGCATGATGGGAGGTCCATTTCTCAATAATGAAAACAGTTTTCTTGCAAAATTCAATTAAATGAAATATCAACCATAAATCAGAACTGAGCTCTCATTGAGTTCCCATATGTGCCTATTGCTGCAGTGATAATACTGCAAAAAGCATTCATTCTTCAAACTTATTTTTGTCTCTTGATCTTTGTTTTCTGAAGGGGAAAAAAATGCACTCAAACCCAACAACAGCAACAAAAAACATTTAGAGCAGGTTAGTGGCCTTCAAAGCCGGTCTTGATCGTGCTCCGTGACTAACATCCAAAGCAGTAGCGTGGAGCAACCTGGAGAGGCTTTCTGGTCCCCCTTCTACCTAATGGCAAGATTAAATTTGCCTCCATCATCTCTGCTGGGCACTTGTACACTTTCTCTCTTGGAAACTTGGAGGAGTGGCGATCTCTTCCAGAGTACGGCAGGGCTCCTGTAAGCAGGAAAGATTGTTGGAAGATACTGTGTTCCTGACTCAAACCACAGTTGTTCTCCATGGGTTGGGAGCTCCCACTACCATGTCACGTTTGTACCTTTCTAGGCTCTCTAAAATTGCCCATTTTGTTTTTGAGACGTAATTTCAGAGAAGTGTTCATGTCTTATTTGAGACTGATCCATTTGGAAGATTTGGGAAAAGGTTGGGACTCCCTCAAATCCTAATTTCTGAAATCTTTTCTGCTAGAAACAATGTTTTTAAAACAAACATTTTTGTTTGTTTGTTTTAAAAGGCTGCCATTGAAGTTCTTAGAGTGAAAATACTTCTTCCTATGTTAGTATAAGATTATATGAATGGCTAACAAGGAAAGGTAGGTTAAAATAATCCAGATACATTTTGGAAAATCTATGTCAATTATGTTCTGTGTGCTTTTAGTGGAGACTATAAATTCTAAAGAATTAAGAGCCATAAAGATAAGTGTTACAGGAGAGTATGCCTCACATTTCACCTTCAGAAATTAAAATATTCACTGTGAAATCAGATGTTAGAAGGGTCGCTGCGTTGCTTGTGGTCATTAATAGCAGGAGGTGACTGTAGGAAGAACCAAGGGAAACCATTTCCCATAACGTGGAAATTAAATGGGCAATTTACTGAAAATTCCCCTCCTATGAAATGGCTTGCTAATGCCAGATTGTGTGCTAAAGGGAACTTTGCTTTATATTTCAAATTTGCATACGGACAGAACATCTAAACTTGCATCTGCCTTGCATGAAATTATTAATTAAACTAGCTTAATATGAGAATGCTTTTTTTGCCCAGTGTAGCTGGGCAGAAAGGAAGACAAATGGGTGGTGACTAAGATGTTAGTGTTTGTAACTGAGAGTACGTGGTAGCTCAGGTAAGAGGTACCACTTTACCATGCTGTGTACTTGAGTGTTTGTGTATCTCTAGGGTTGTCTGTAAGTCTGTTAAATGATAGTCTGCTGCTGTTTAGATAAAAACTTGTGTGACGAGTAACAATTAATTTAGACAACTGCTTGCATTGCACTCAAAGCCACCCCCAGACTTTAATGTAACAACATTTTCCAGTAGAAAGACAGTAAAACCAATGAGGCAGAGCATGCCTGGCCTCCTCCTTGTGGCTATCAATGGGGTGGGGGGTTGTTGTAATAAATTGCATAACATTTCTAATTGTGAGAGTTAACGCTGTAGCTGATTATGCTGGGCTTTTGGATGCCCCCTTTGGCACTCATCTTATTTGCTGGCTAACAAATTTCTGTGGGTTCCCCTTCCGTGGAACATAGCTGCGGGTGTTCCTGTACTGTCAGTTTACTCCCCCCCCCCCCCCCCC
>VXAA01007452.1:4784244-4908476 GCA_013399115.1 Anseranas semipalmata
CCCCCCTATATTTTACATGTGGCTGTTGGTACCCCAGTTCCCTCTGCATACATACATACCTTCACTTGTTCCCAGTCCCTGGACTGAAGTGGATCAGATGCTCCTGGAGGCAGGGAGCAGTGAGCACTTGGTCTGGGGTCTGCGTGCAAGCCAGTCTGTGCCGCTGAGTGCGAGGACCAGGACTGGTTCCTTCACCCAGATCACCCAGCAGTGTAGATGAACCCTGTGTGTTTCAGAAACTGTTTAGAATTTAACTGTGAAACTGCTTATTTTTCCTCTGTCCTACAGGATTTAAAAGAAAAAATCCAGAAAGAAATCTTCAGCATATAAAGACAATGCAAACATCTGTGCTTTGCTCATATGGCAGCTTTCTAATAGCAAGCTTTTACTTCTGAGACCCCAAGGTGTTGGCTGTAGTGAAGTGTTTTTTTACATCTTGACATTTCTGCCTTGTTCTGGTAGAGGAGCGACATCCAGGAACACAGCCAGGATGCTCTAGTGCCTTTTGGCACTGAATGATGTGGTCCCCAGGGACTGCATGGCAACAACTGGGTTGATAGATGAGCATCTGAGCCCCAGGAGTCGTATGCCTCTGAACTACCACAGACTGGTCAGCTAATACAACTGTTGAGCACTGTGCTTGCCTCCCCTGGGAGGTGGAAGCACACTTACTTCAGCCTGCTCCTCACTGTGCTTTGCCAGGGAGGAGGGGAAGGAAGAGATGCAGCAGCAATCAAGTTTTTCACTTAAACTGTCTTTCCCTTTTGCTTCATGTGTCTTAGAATCATTTCTTGTAGGTCTTTACTCATACTTTTCATTCTGTGAATAGAAACTGAAATTTTTTTGGCTGCTGGGGCAGTACGTTTCCAGAGGTGATACTTGGGAGTTGCTAACCTCTGGATTCTCTGTTCCTTACACCAATAGAACCATCACACAGCTTCTGGTTCAAGGATTGAGACCAGGGAAGTGGTAATGTCACTTTTTCCCCTTCCCCTAGCGTCTATTAGAAACAAAGCTGTTAGGGATCACTTGTTCAGGGAAGGAAAAAAGCATGAGCTGCTGATTTGGGGCGAAGAGCCATCTGTTTAACCTGGTTTAAAACTGCATCTCAATGGGGTGAATGTTCTCAATAGAGACTTCAAACCAGCTTTATTTTAGCCCGATTTGAAGCCTTGTGTCAATCCTACAGTTTGTTTTCTAAACCACACCCTATTTTTGCAGCTTTGTTCTGGATTTCTTGGGGTTCTTCTGCATTTTCCGTAGTCTAGCACAACAGAATGGTTTTGGTACTCAGTTGAGATTTCACTCTTTGATGCAGAGCAGAATAATTTCCTCTCATCTTGCACATGGCACTCAGTGTCATCGCTTTGCCTGCATGTTCTTGGCCCATGAGCAGCCCCAGATGCTTGTTCTGCAGTGCTCCTGCCCGTCCTGGTGCTGGTCAGTCTGTGTGGCTTCTGCTTTCCTGGTGGAGGGCTTCACTGGGCTCTCGGTAGAGCTAATTGAATCATCTCTCCAGTTTGTCAAGATGACCTTAAATTCTAGCCTCATCTTCCAGAGATATGAAACTTTAACCTCCCTCCTCTCTGGTGAGACAGTACTGGGGCCTGGGGGGAGTTCTCCCTTTTGGCAGAGGAGGTTGAGCGGGACTGCCCCAGGACAGCGTTGCGGTGCTGTGCTGTCCCAGCTCCTTGTGCGGGTGGTGAAGTGATAGCGTTCCCCACGCCAAGGCGATGTCTCTACAACCTCCCTCTTTGGCAGTTTTGGTGTCTGCTGTTCATTAAGCAGTAAGACCAGGGAGAAGATGATTTGCAAAAATCAGCCAATCCTGTTTTATGCTGAGGCTGCTTTCTTTCCTTCTTTAAATGCTTCTAGCCAAGAATGGCAGTTTTATTGTGCAGGGTAATAGCCTGTGGGTTTTGTGCTGTCCTCAGACCCAGCCCTGTTTACCCGTGGGGACTCTCAGATGCTTTGTGCACCACAAGCTGTGTGCCCTTGGCCAGCAGCAGCCCTGGCATGCTTGTACCATGCTTTGGGGTCCTCTTCTCTGTTGTATGTAAGGTTTTCTCTGCAAGAAATAGTAAACCTCCTTAATATCTTTTTGTTTGTTCTGTCTAGAGCTGTGGATTTTAGTCTGTGGACCCCTTGCTGGGTTGTGGGACTGCTTCTAAGTGAACTGTGATACCAAGACTGACCACCTGATTGTCACTTAGCATAAATTTGCTGTCCAAGCATCTGTATCTTCTTTTGGGAGTTTTTAAAGTGCAGAAAACTGAACAACGTCAGAAAACATTGGGATAATGGGAAAGTTTGTGCCCAGTGTGGAGGGGGGGAGGAGAGCTGTGCCTGCTGTTCTACATGGTCACCTGAGGCACTTTGCTTTGGCAGCCCTGTCTTCATTTTTGTGCATACAAATAAAAACAGTGATTACAGCTGGCTCAGCCTGAACTGGGTTTTGTGATTTGATGGTGGGAGATGCTGTAAAATACTCATACAGTGAATATACAGTGTGAAATGCGGGAGACAATGCAAGATACTTGGTGTGGTGAATTGCTGGAGGAATGCAGAGTTACCGGGTCCTCTGATCCTCACATGGCATTAAACAGAGCCATAAGAGGAAAAAAGCCTGCCCCTTAGGAGCCTCCTGTCAAGGTATAACTGCTCCAGTCTGTTCACTGAATAGTTTAAGCTGGAAGGGATGCATGGAGCTCACTGGGTCCAGCTCCTTCTTGGGGTAGGGTCTGCAGTTTCAAAGTTACCCGTGCTGCTCCGGGTAATGCGCCAGTGCTCCTCCATAAGCCCTGGGGCCAGTTTCTCCAGTTGTCCTGATCTGTTTCATGCAGTGTGTGCCCCTTGCATTTGGCTCCCTCTCTTCTGTTATGGTTTCTATTTTTTTTTTAATAATGTTGCTTCTTTTCCAACTTGGTGTGTTGCTGCTTTCAAAGAAGTCGTCTTCCTAAATTCTGATCCATGTACAAACCTACAGGGTTTATACAAAGAGGTGATTTGTTATTGATTTAGCTGGTGAATGGCAGGGGGTTTTCTCTTCAACTTACGGAATTAACTTGGGTCGGTAAATTTGCAGGGGACACCGGTCAAACCAATAGAACCAGACTGCAATGATTAAGAGATGCCACGTGCAAAATGCATAAGTTAACAAAAATGATTTAGGGCATTGGGCTCACGGGGCATAGTAATATCCAACTGCACGTAACGGTGAAATATTAGCTTCATCCTGACATCATTAAATGTGATGAATCTCTGCCTCTGCCACCATTCTCCAATGAGCAATGCCGTGAACGTGCGTGACTAATGCAAAGGTGTTTGATATTTGGGGTGACACGAACATTTCAAACAAGTCTGCTTTGTGCAGTGCCCCTCCTACCTTGGGGCTGCCTGAGTTTCCTCCTCGTACTTGTTCTGAGCATTGGGATGTTTGTGTGCTCGGTTTCTCATTCTCCATTAATGATGTACACAAGTGTCAGTGGAGCATTCCTTTCTGTGTTTGTTATTTCTTAGTCATTGACATAGAGGCATGTGTGATAAAGACTCATCAAAGTCATCATTACTGTACACTTATCTGCACTGAACTGTCTGTAAACCTCTTTCTGATCTAAGTCTGCTTCTGGCTCCATGACTCATTATTTACTTTCCTAAAGCACTCCTTTCTGAAGAGCACACTTGTCTTTTCTTCTTGTGTTTAATTCATGATCAAAATATATTAGTGTTCATATTTGTCTTGCTTTTCAGTGCAGTATGCATAACGATAATGGGAAAAAAAAATCCCAACAACAAACCAACTGCTTTCCAATACTGCTTGCTTCTGTTCATGCAGACTCAAATGCCTCCCAGTTTATTTCCTCTCAAAGCCCCCGGGTTGGCTGTTGTGGAACAACTGTTGGTTTTGGGTCTGTCCTGGCTTGTCACCAGAGGGGCTTTGATCAAAGCCAGCAGAGAAACCTGGATTTGTGGTTGCCTCCTGGCACAGTACAGAAGCCATTCAATTAATTTTATTTCATGCATAGTTGTGTTCTGCTGGGAAAAATTGATAGGGAAGGCAAAAGCAGCTTGATTTCTCATTCAGTTGTATTACAAGGAATATGTTATACGTATGTATTTTGTGGGTGAAAGGAAGAAGTATGGTGGAAGTAAATCGCGTCCAATCCACCTCCTTGTTCAGACAGGTGTCCTGTACCTGTCCTGGGTGAGACCCTTGGTGGCCCATAGCGAGGGGCAGCAAGCTGGCACACAGCCCTGCTTGCCATCCTGGAGCATCGTGCCGGAGCAGCTCTCCCACCAGCCTCTGGTGGGCTTGAGGAGGTGACTCCCAGAATGTCTGTCTGTAAATATCACTTAAACCTAATTATGTGAAACAATTGCTTGGTGCTGGGTGCAGGGAGTGGTGGCCGCCCAAAGGCGTGGCTCCGAGCTCCCAAAAAATCTGTCGTATTTGCTGCTGTTCAGTGCATCTCCTCGCCCTGTATTGTGGCTGCAGTCAGCACTTTGGGCCTTCTGTGCGCTTTGTGTTCTGGGGAAAGGAGGCGGCTGCAGAGAATTGCAGGAGGCACAAGAAGATGATGTTGATCGTCATCATGTAGAGACCTGGGCGCTATGTTTTCTGTGGCGATTTGGCACGTCAGAGTGAGTTGGCTACACAATATTGTGAGTTTTCATAACTTTCTGCAATGAAAATAAATGAAAATTAACTTAAGGGATTTAGACAAGTGTAAGAAAGAAGTGCTATTTATAGTGTAACACCTGGTCTTGATGGTCTAAGGGCTTGGTTGCTGGTATTTGCATCCCCTCCTTTTTTATCCTGGTCTGCAGGCAGATAAAGATGTGGTGATTCTTAACCATTTTCAAGGATTAAAAAATATATATTAATATATGTATATTCTCTATCTATCTACTATAGGCTGTAAATAAATACAGCAACTAGTTGAGTGTTGCTGAATGCTGTGATAATTACAGAGTATTAAATGACATTGAGATAAAATCCCTTCTGAGCACACAACTGCTGTCAAGGTCAGGGTTTAACAAAGCCTGTCATTCCCGTGGTTTAAAATGCAGATTGCATACAAAGTCCCAACTGGCCCCCTAGCAGTGCTAAAGCCTTTTCCAGTCTGCAGCAGCACAGAAGTTTGAGCGTTTCTCCTGGAATTAGTGAACTGTTCATGACGTCAGGTGCTGTTGTGAATTTGGCCATTAAAACAATCATTTAATTCCGTTTGGACACTTTAAAGCTTATTGGTTAACAGCACTGGTAACTTTCTTACAATGCTTGGTATGCTGTTAAAAGAAAGTCCTTGCTCCCGGTTTTATACAATTAAAGAGGGCAGTTTTTTTCCCCCCCACATACAAAAGCTTAGCCTGTGTAACTGCAGGGGGAGGCTTGAAAACCAAACCCAATCTTGCCTTACAGTTGAAGATGTCAAGAGACAAAAATGAGTCTGCCTTGTTTTTATTAAACAGTCTTGATTTTTAGCCTAATGACTCTTTTTTATTGCATTGGGTGGACATGCAGTGAGCGTTGTCTTCAGGAACCATAAACCCTCTGATGCAGAACAATAAGGCTGTCTGGCTGCCTGCCTAGTCCTGAATCCAGCTCTCCTGTGAGCTGGCTCGCCTCCCTTTCCTGTTGCATTGATCTTGCCACCACCGGGCGAGGTTTCAGCCTGCCCTGCTTGTACCTTCGTCGCCTCGGGGAGCACCTGCTGTCTGTGCTGCTGGCAGGGGGGCTCAGGGCGTGCTGGTGGGCAGGTTTGGGCTGTGGAGGATTGCAGTGTAAGCGACTGTCCCCTGCCCATCCATCAGGGCTCTTCATTTCCTAGCTTGTTGAACCTGTTGGCAAATTCCCTTGCGATGCGGGATGTGGCGGAGGGATGACCAGATGTGTACTGCTGTGTGTGCTGCTCTCCTGGCAGCAGCACAGGGGCTTCTGCTGAGCGGGGCCACGAAGTACTGCAGGCTAGTGTGGTTTTAAGGATGACTTTAAGGTGATGATATAGCATGCAGCATATGGGTGCTTTGCGCTCCTGTCCCAGTGGCTGTTTCCAGCTTTGCTGCGTGGGAAGCTCTGGCTTGGTGCTTGCACATTTGAGTCCTACATGGCTGGGAGGCACTTGGTTTATAACTGGGTTTATCCCAGCTGAAGGGGATTATGCTGCTTCTGCTGTCACTGACAGTTGCTTGCACTTCATGTGCTGAAGGGACTTGCTGTGGTTATGTTTTAACTGAGGTATCGCATAAATAGAATAATTTAAAAACAAACAAAAACACAATAGCACAGCCTGCAAGGGAACATGGGGCTGGTACAGGTGGGGGAAGGAATCAGCAGCCCCAGACAGCATTTGCTTTGGCTAGCCATTACTCATTTTAACAGGGACTGTAGGTGCTCACTTTGCTGCTTGTGGTAGCACACTCATGCTTCCTGAGAAGGCTGCTTCATTACAGCAGTTTTGCTCATCTGTTTGAAATTTGATTAACAGGTATGAAATGGAATTGGATCTCTATGGAGCATTGAAGTTGCTCAGGGTAGAAAGTCTAAGAGGAGAAAGTTACTTTATAGTGGAATAATACCTGGGAAACTTTCATCAAACTTTACCTGGATTTATACCCAAATACCATTTGTGCTGACATTCCTGTGGCTGGTGTAAGACAGCAGAATGTAGACTGTAATTTGGGCTGCAGGCAGCTGTTGCGTGCTGAACCACTAGCCAGATGTCAGCTAAATCAGACAATATCCTCCTCTTCCTCCCCTTATTTTCTGGGCACTGCAGAATTGTCTGTATTGGACTTGTTTGAATAATAGCTATTAGAAGGGAGAACCTGTCCAACTAACCATGAGCATAAAACAGACTGTTTGTCCAAAAGTTGTTGCTTACTCTTTATGCTTAACAGCTTCTGCATTGTGTCCTGTTCTGTTCAGTGGTTATGGGACTGTGCTGGTCCAAAATCACAGCTCCACTTTCAAAAATACATCGTTTTGGTCATAAGAGGAAGAAAGCTTTTCAAATCAAGGCACGTGTTGTCTGTCTTGGAAGTGTTAGCAAAAATCGGTGCAGGAGACCAAAATTAAAGAGGGGAAATTACAAAATGACCCTTTTTCTTTTCTGAGTGAAATTAAAATATTGTCTTGTTGCAGATGGCTGACTGCAGTGGAATGCCCCATATGTGGCATTGTATGTGTGCAACTACACATTTCATCTTGATAAGTTCGATGCATTTATGTAGCTGGCTGTTTGTCAATCATCATCTTCAGCTCCCCTCCAAAGAAGCAGGGTTGTTTGTTCTTAATAACATTCTAGATCCACTTTCTTCTCAGCTGAATGACAGATATTAGCATATTCCTTAGGAAATGTGGCTTGGGTGTTTGTACACAGCGAAGAGCAGTTGGTAGGGCATCAGCAATCACAGCTGGTCTGTTAGTCATTAAGCTCGGTAAGAATGAATGTGCCTGAATCTGATAACGGAGAACACAGAGGCAATGCTGGCAGTGAAACCTCTGCTTTAGTCCGAAATCCGTTGTTTCCTAGTAAGGCCTCGAATCTGAAGTGTGGAAATACGTTGGAGAGGATCTGTCATTGGGAACTTGTTGGTACTGATGTAACACAGTGCATGAGGTTTGTTGGACTGAGTGAGTTGGACTCCTGTTTTGTGCCTTTTTCAAAAAGTTGAGAAAACAGGTTTTCTTTTTGAGTAACCCTGTCTGGGACAGCTACTCTATCTTGCGTTGCTCACCCATCGTTATCGGAGGTGGATTCTGGGTGTCTGTTGAAGTAAGCCTTGCAAAGGATGAGGTGGATTTTGGGGCTGGACTAGGATTCCTGTTGCTTCTAATGTGGCACATTTGGGTGGCTAACTGCACAACAGACCCATCCATTTGGGATGTAGAGGAACTACAGGGAAAAGCAAGAAAATGCATGCTATGCCAGTAATATAGTATTAGAACACACAGTGGGAACAGTTCTAGTCCATCAGCTGTGAAAATGATCTTTCTAAATAAATACCACTTTTCTGTGAACAGTATCTATTTCGCTCTTCATGCGTGTGCCTCCATTAAGAATTATGCTATTAAAATAAGAGCAAGCAGCGGTGTGTGTGGCCTGTGTGTAAAGGCTGTTTATGCCTTGCTCTGTGAAGGAGGCAAGTCTGCTCTCCCCAGGCATAGCCGGGTGGGCCCTGCAGAGCCTGTGCTCATTGCTTTGCTAGGCTGCTCGGGTTCGGTTGTCTGCTGGGCTACAAGCCAGAGACGAGTAACTCTTGTATGAAAGTTCCTGGTACCACTCCTGCTTCAAGCACAGGAAACAATTATCGATTGTAATTACAAGTCACAGTTAGCAGCACTGTAAGCAGGGCGGTGCAGCAGGGCAGATGAAGGTGGCTGTGGGATTGTCTGTTTTCAAGGCAGAGGAAGAGCAAGAAGCACAGTCTTTCTCTGTTGCCCCATCCCCAGCTGTATGCAGTGCTTTCTTCCTCTCCTTTTGCTCTCACCTCTTTGCTGTAGGCATCTTGTCCCACCATGATTGTTCTCATTCCTGGTCCTTTGCTAACCTGTAGGTGTCCCAGGGCTGGGGACAGTGTGGGTACTGCAGTGGGGCAGACGTGCTCCAGAGCACGTGTCTCTTTGTGACCTTCAGACAGGAAGACCAGCAGGAGCTTTAACTCAGGATTGTTAATTCAACTTGTTCAGCATCTCCTCGGGTGTCTTCCAAGCGACAGAGCTCGGAAATTACTAAAAAAATAAAAAAATATATATTTATATATTGCCCCAGTGAGAACAATAATTGGGTAATGGTTGTCTTGCTGCTTTTACCCCACTGTGCTCAGCCCCTTGTGTGCTCTTGAGCAGCCTTGGGCTTGCTTTGGCGGTATTGTGCTATCCTCCTGTTGTCCTACCTGCTGCGGGACCGGAGTGCAGCTGCAGGATGGAGGGCTTTGGGGATGGCCCCTGCCCCTTCTGCTGGGGTGGGTGCACATCCCTGTGGCAGTTCTGTGCTGCATAGGGAGCTTTTAGCTTGTATGCTCTGAGGTCCCTTTTGCAGCCAGAAGGATATTAAAGATCTCTGTGTATGGCACTGCTGGGCTGCCATTTGATCCATGAGCTTTTTTTTGTGGAGAGATGAGAAAGAGATTCCTGCCGAGGCAAGTTTCCAGTAATTCCCTTAGCAGCTTATTAGCCCTGGGCATTCTTCAGCATGTCAGTGATAAAATCATCCTGGTATCCCTCTGCAAGACTGCAAAACACTTATTTTTGAATGCAGTAGATCTGCAGTTGCCATCCTGCAGTGTTACATCCACCATCCTGTTCAGAAAGTCCTGAGGATGATGCAGTTGAAGCAAACTGGGTGAACGATGCCTCAGACCTGTGGCAACGCAGGAGTGAGATTCCCCCCCCCCCTTTTTTTTTTTGCCAGAGTGTAAAAGGCACGCTGTCTTTTTATTCCATGTTGTAGTCTTCTACTTTGCTTCTGAAATGAGCCCCTGGGGAAGAGGTGCAGAAACAGCAAGGGGCAGGAAAGGGCTCAGAGGTGGGGTCATCTTGGGCACGTGTCAAGTGGATGTGTCTTCCACCAGCAGGGCAGAAGCAGGATGTGGAGGTCAGAAGGAAGCAACTGGGAAGCACAGAGCAGATCTTGCAGGAGGCAGGAGCAGTGATTTATGGCCGTCTCCTGTGCTCTTGTTGGCAGCCACAGGTGCCCTACGATCAATGCGGTTGCTGCGTAGGTTCAGAATTGGGCTCCAAATTTAATGGGCTGAGGTCTTCCACTGGGGAACTGAGTAATAATGTATCTGAGACCTGGCTCTGCCCCACATGGCTGTCCCAACTTGCACTTTGTGGCATTGCTTTGCAACTGTTCACACATCAGGATTTTTTTTTTAAATCATCAGGCAGCCAGGATTCTTGCAAAATGCTATTAGTTGTTCTAATGCTGTTTTATTAATAAATTGCTTTAGCTGTAGTTTTTATCTGTAATACTTTGGCATTGGGGTGCCTGGGGAGGAAAGGAAGAATCCAGAAATCATATGAAAGCTTTTAATAAACTATCAACCCTCCTGCAGTTCAGCCCCATGGGAATTAACTGCTCTGCATGTGACATGAGTGCATGTTGCCTCAGTTTCCCCAGAGAGCATGCAAGCACACAAGGCTCCTAGTTTCCCCTCCTTACCCCTAGCTAACTCCCCTTGCAGCTGGTGTGGTCTGTGACCCTGGTGCTACTGCCTGGAAACATGTAGTGGCTGGGCCTACTTTGGGCAAAAATTGAGCCTTCCTTGCAAGGCAGTGTGGGGTGTGGTGTCGCAGCACCAAGGTGGCATGCAGCCTGTTTGGGTGGGTGGCACCGGTTTTGCCATCAGCTGGCAAAAAGTGCATGCTTGTTGCAGGGTAGCCTGAGCTGGCATGCTCTGCGTGCACAGTGTGCCCCAAAGCTGGGATGGAGCCGTTCACCCCGGCATCGCGTCACGCTGCTTGATGAATGGAGAGTTGGCGCGGCCACAACACATACCGTACATCTCTGTTGCTGTCTTCACGGGATGCGCTTTGCCATTTTCCAGGGACAGCTTTTATTAGAGGTTGACTTTTTATTTTTTCATGAGGGGGGAGAAATTAATTACCACCCTCGTTTCTGTTGCTGCCCTGCAGATCAGAAATAGCCAGGAACTTCTTAATGTTAGAATGGCTTTCAAAAACAATATTTCGAAATGTCAAGTTAATGTGCTCTGGGAACAATGAGATTCAAGGACCCAGTATGAGCATCAAATTGCATCTGCTGCCACAAGGACTTCTGGGATTCTCTGAGGCAAACACAGTGGGGAGACTTGGAGTTTATTTCATTTTTTTCAATCTTTCTTCTAAAAGCTAAGTTTTATTTTTCTCATGCCTGTCCTCACCACAAATGCATACCAAACCTGTCTGAGATGGCAGATTAAAAATGAAACCCTCATAAATGAGAAATGTAGACTGCATTTTTTATGATGGAGAAAAAGCAAACCCATTTAAAAATGTGCATATATTTTTTAAAAAAGTAAATGACTAAATAGGCGGGTTGTAGGTACCAATAAATATTTATTCCAAAGAAATAATCTATGAACAGAATAGGAAATTGTCTTATGCTTTTAGGCAACTAAAAATCAGTGTTTGCTTTTCAGAATGGAAGTAACATTTTCCAGTAGCTTTTGGAACATGGCCACTGTCAAATGACAAGTTCCACCACTGCATGGCATTTTTTTCAGAGTAATTGCACTAAAAGGACATGCTGATTTATAGGAGGGATTGTAATGATCTTGAAGTGAAGGGGAAGAAAAAAAATATCAGCATTAGCCCAAATGCTGTGTATGTTATAGTGAAACTGTTCTCTGAAAAAAGTTGGAAGTGTGTTTGTGTGTGTGTGTCTCTAATCTCCAGCTGGGCTGAGGGTGACCACTGAGGCTGGATTGTAGCTGCCCAAGGTAGAGAACTTAAGGATGTGGCTGATCCCTGTGTTTTGGGGGATTTTGTGGTGGGCCGTAGGTGCCTGCTGAAGCCAGTGGGTAAGAGGTATCCCCGATTGCAATTTGCCTCTGAAAATCTTAGTTTTTTCACTGTGGCATGCGAAAGGGAACACGGAGCAGAACCCCGATGGCTGTGCTGGAACTGTGAAATGCCTGGAGCGCCTCGTCCTGCACAGCCTCCGTCAGACCCATCCCGCACGGCTTGGTGGGGACGTTGCGTGGTGGGGCTGCCAGGTCCTTTGTGCCCAAGAAGGCCCATGCTGCAGCTGCTGTTGGTGCAGTGGCTGGTCCTCTGTCCTTCTCTGGGGACTCCTGTCCATGCCTGGCAGGTGTTCTCCAGGGCTGGTCACCTCTGGGCTTCGCTGCCTGCCCTGGGACGTGGTGACGTGATGGCTCCTGCCATGGAAGCAGTGTGCATCAGTGTGAAGCGTTCAGAGTTTTTGTTTTGAAAATTGGTGGAAGATGCAAGCAGGTCTGGCAGCTTCCTTCACCTTTTTTCATTCCTTGGTGCTGCAACCTGCACCTAGTGCTGCAAATGCATGGCTCTTTTCCCACTAAGCCTGCTCCAGTGGAATCTGCAGGACCGAGTCCTTCCTCTGCCTGCCATGCTCTGCCAGACCAGTTCGAATGTACCTGATAGCAAGTGCTGTGCAAAACACACTTGGCGTTAGGTAATGCTGCCGTGTTTCTGGGGCCTGAAGCTGCTTCTCTGTTCCTGCACCAGTCAGCGCTGTGTGTAAACTCGCAGCACTGGGAAGACTGTGTCAGTTGGGAGAAAGGGGCATTTAGTTTTACAGGAGTAATCAACAAGTCATTTGATTTCCTTCCCACTTCCCTTTTTTAATATTCTCTTGTTAACTGTGTGCATGGGCACAGACACCTTAGTTAAATGTGCTTTTACACCAGCTGTTCTAAATGCATTTTAAAGAGCTATGAGGAATGCATACACATCAAGGTCATATAAATTAATAATTATCTAAGTGCTTTTGCCCTTTTCTGCCTCCAGAAAAGAAGCAAGGAAAACTTTTTTTTAAATCTCCCAAACTAGATTTTGTGGATAATTTCATGGACCATTGTTTTGACGGCAGTCGTGAGCTGACTTGTACTTTGTCATCCATTTCACTGTCACGTTGCCTCAACACGAGCTAGCATGTGAATTTTCATTTCCAAGTGTGTTTGGGCTTGTAATTCATACGGTGCAAATAGATTAATCATGAGCTGTGCAGAACTTGTAATTATCAAAACTTGGTGTACAGAAGATGTATAAATCATGACAGCCCTGCTTTCCAGCTGCCAATTAAGAATGGGAATTTAAGCTGTCCAAACGTGGAGGGTTTAGTCTGGGAAGTTTCTGTTACTGTACATCACAGAAGTGTTAATGAAGAAAGGGCTCACTCATAACTTCTCATTAAGTAAAAACTGAATTTATGAAATGTTGGTGCTACTGGAATAATTAGGGGTTTTCTATTATTGATGAGTTGGACCGTAAGAGAGATGCATTATCTCTAAGAGCCCAAATCCCAGAGGCTGTGCCTGGTGCTTTATGCAGCTGCTGGAAGCTTGCCTGGGCAGCGTGGTGCCTGTCCGTGCAGCGTGTACCTGACTGCATTCCTCTTGCTGCCAGGTGAAACATGGTCCCACAGGTGACATAGGTCAGGCTGGCTGGGCAGCATCTGACAACTGCTCGTGCACGCTCCCTCCTTCTGTGTTGGGACAGTGCCTTGTTTGCCAAGGGGTGGGAAGGTGGCCCTGTGCACCACCTTCGCTGTCCCTGGGCCATCAGAGGAGAAGGATGAGAAGAGGTAGGAGGAGTACTCGGATGCTACTTGCTATTTCACCATCCTTTCATCCGCATGAGTGATGTTCCAGCCGTACCCATGCTTCAGTGGTGCCCAGCACGCTGAGGAGCTGGCATAAGGCTTCACTCACAGATGTGGCCGTGCAGCAAATGTTACCTCAGCTGCTGCCACCTTGGTGAGCACCGAGCTGGCGGCGGCAGAGTCGGTCTTGCATGCTCTCTGGGCAGCATGACCCTGCGAACGCCCAGGGTGGCAAGGCGGCACGGTTCCTGGGGCTGGTGGGGACGTGAGGCAACCTTGTAAGCCTGTTGTAATTTTAAACCATTTTGATAATGTTCCCCTCAGCTTTAATGTTACATATCCTGTGTATGTACCTTAGTAATTGAAAGGGATATCGGGCAAATTTGATCTGTCTGGCTTTGACTTATGCTGTCCTTATCTTGGCCTTCGTGTCATTAAGAAAAAAATTGGTATTGATCTGAGACTATACCACTACATTGTGCTGCAATTTTTCTTCCTTGCTAGTAGAATATAAATCGATAAAAGGTAGCTGCTTGAGACGCAGGCCAGATACGGTGCTGTCATTTATATATTGTAAATCCAATGATAGCTGATCAAATCAGTGCGTCTACTGTTCCAAACCTGACATGATTGAATTGTCAATAAAAAAGATTTTACAGTAAGGGAGGGAGAGCTGGCGGTGTACATGCCTGGAAGCCTCACAAAGTTTGATACAAAATGAAGCAATAAGCTAGGCTATTATATAATTCCAACAACTGAAATATTTGGATACCTGTGTTCTCACTTGGAAATGGAGTTATGTATGGGGGAAGCCTTTCATTACAACTTGTTGGAAAAATAATTATTCTGAGACTATGAAATATGGGTGGCTTCTTCTGAAATGAAGATAGCTTCTATATTGGTAAGGACTTACAGAAACAGTATGGGACTTGTTTGAACTAAAGATTTACAGTTTCAGTGTCTTAGGAGGAAGGTTATTAGTGTTTGTTTGCTCAGAAACAAATGGTGCGGCAAGGAGTGTGATTGATAGATTGCTAAGAAGAGGTTGTCTCTACTCTTGTGGAGAGCCTCTGTGAACATGAGATCAGAACACGGTGCAATTTTTTTCCTGGACTGCCAAAAGACCAACCAGTGACAAACCTCCTTTCCTTAGCCTTTTCTTGGAAATTGGGCTGGAGCACGCTGCAGCCAGCATAAGGTGGTGCTGAGCTGTTAAGTGCTGATGGAGTTTGCTGCTGTAGTTTTCCAGCTGAATCACTTTCTACCACCCAAAGACCTCGCTGGAGCCTGTCCCTGCAGCTGGAGGGAGAACTGGGCAAAGAGGCTGTGTGTAATGTGCTCCTGCGCATCCCACCGGCAAAGTGTGCCAAAGCAGTGCTGGGGCAAGAGGATTCTGGGAAGTTCATGAAAATACCTAGTGAAAGCCAGAAAAATGTACCCTTCCAGGCTTCAGAAAGACCTTGCACATAAAGAACATGTGAGATTCAAAGCACGCAGTGTTTTGTTGTGACATCCTTTGGTGAAATGTGAGGTCAAGTGAGGCTTTGAGATGGTTCTACAAGGGCTTGGCGGGATCCTGAAGGTGTTCATGTATGTGGGTCATCTGCGGCAAGGGGTCTGCGTCCAGCAGCTCCCACAATGCACTATATTAGATTTGTTTATTCTCTTTGACTATGTTTTCCAAATAATAATTTAAAAAAAAAGTTACCGGTAGTAAAAGAATGTACTGAGTTCTTTACTATGCAGATGAGCTTGGACAATATGCTTGATGGTACCAAAGGCTTCCTACGTTAAAAATGGCAAAAGCATGCCTTGGCTTTTGCAGAGAAATGATGGAGGTGTTATGTGTGGTCTGTGCAGTGCTCACAAGAGCACTGTGAAAAAGGCAAGAGTGAGGGGAAAAATGGCGTGCTGCTTTCCACCTCCAGGTTGTTGCGCTGCTCCTGGTCAGAGCTGGTCTGACCTCCAAGTGTGCCAAAAGTCTCCCCTCCACGCATACGGTGTCATCCCAATGTCTGAGTTGCCTTTTTGCTCCCCTTCTTCCTTCCTCAGCTATTACTCTTGGACCTTGCTGGTGGCTGGCAGTGTTTTACGGATGCTCTAACTCAATCACTTGTGATTGACCATGCTCTTAATCTCTTTATTGCGTTGCACCAATTTAGCTAAACCCTAAATCCATTAGGTGCTTTCAGATTGCTTTACAAGTGTCCAGAGGAGGTGTTTGCAATAAATCCAGTCTAATTCTCCCTGCAGACAGGGTTTTAAAATTTCAGGTCTAAGAAACCAGCTCTGGTCCTCCTAGTGAGGAATGGAAGTGATGTTCTGTTTGTTTGCATTGTTTAAAGAGCGTGGTTTTACAAAGCAAAAATTAAATTCATGAATACTTTCAGTTTTCACCCTCTACCCTCTTTCATCCACCCTAAGTACAAACAAAACTCTCAAATTAGTCCCGTTAGTGAAACAAGCCTTTCGCTGGCTGGCAGTGGCCATGGGAGGTCTCTTGCAGAGGACGCTGTGGTGGGAGCACCAGGGCAGCACTTCCTCCCCAGCCCTGGGCTGCTGGGGACATGTGGGTGCTGGCGGGGACACGTTCCTGACAGCCCTTTGTGTGTGGCTTGGGGTGGCTGCTGCAAATTGCATCCATGCTGAGCCATGGTTTTCACATGGCCAGTTATTTAAGCCAGACCCCCTTTTTTTTTCCCTTTTTGCTTGTATTTGTGTTGGAGGAGGAGTGCGTGCAGTCAAATCCATGTCAAAGTATCTTTTGAAATGAGCACCTTCTACGGTGAGTGTCACTGACACCTATATTTATTAAATCCATCATTTTGATTTTTGATGTACAGGAGTAAATTGCTATCATATATATTCCACGTGAGGCCTGGCCTCGCTCTGCTTAGGGCTGCAGATATACCTCCCTGCTCCAGGGCTGTTTGCATGGGTGACAAAGTGGTGTAAAAACCTGTTGGTCTTGGAATAACTCTACCCACACGGGGGATTTTCAGCTTTAATTTCGGATTTGACAGCAGAAGATGTGAAGTAGCACAGCTCAGAGAGGAGCCTGTAACGTTTCCTGTAATTCTTTTTCCTGCTGCATGCATTGCTGAACACCAGCCTGCAATTTTTTCTGTCACTTGCTAACTCTCCTTTTTTTTTTTTCTGTCCAGTTTGCATTGCTTTAATGCTGCTTAGGCCAGCAGAAACATTTTGTTTAGGACACAAACTGTAGATAATAATTCACTCAAGAGTCAGGGAAAATTAGCTTTTTCTACTTAATTTTCCTTTTCTAGCTCTGGACGTGAAAATTGAAATTTGGCTATTTCAGTGAGCGATGCCCACTTCGCGGAGCCGGGGAGGATGGGAAGCTCCAGCCCACCCGGCTCCTGCCTTGCACAGCCATTGTTGAGAGCACATATGAATTTTCAGGCGTCTAATTACCCCAGTAAGAAGTGCTGCATCTGGTAGGAATCATTTGCGGTTTGGGGCAGTTTGAAATAGCATCTTGTGCTTACATGCCACTTGTTAAGTCTTTGGTATAAATAGCATATCAGCCTGGGAAGCGGGGAAGGGTAAGCCCCCTGTGCTTTACAACTGCTCAGTTTTTTTCGTTTATGAAAGTAATGGCTGGGATTCCCTTAAATCAGAGTAGGGTTACCCTGATATTCTGGGAAAAAAAAAAAAGTGGAGATTTTTTTGTGGCACTTCTCCATTAGATTAAGCTAGTAAATCTTAGTGAGACTTTGGTAAATTTTTGTGTTAGTGGGGAGGTAAAGATTAGGATGAAACATGAGTGCTCTTCATGTGAAAGATGAATTTGCAAAATGTTTTGCTGTCTCATTTGAGTGGAAGCATGTGGTTTTCAGATCCCATAACCTCAGGGCATTACGAAATCATGATTAAAGTCCTAAGAACAATGTGATCAACATTAAAATTGGCAAGTTTGAAAAATGATACTTTGTGAGGTTTTACTTAATTTGCCTTTCTTGTCTTCCAGTGCTGTGGGTCACATTTTCAAGCTTTTTCCCACAGCAGTGAGGGCCTCGGTTGTGTTGCTGTTTTTTTTTTTTTTTTTTTTTTTTTTTTTTTTTTTTTTTTTTTTTTTTTTTTTTTTTTTTTTTTTAATTCTAAACTGAGGTCCTTATGTTTGCTGCTCTGTCCAAAGCTGGGTTTCAGGAAAACAGATTTTGCAAGAAGTGAGAGCAGTTCCAGTGGCTGGCAATAGATTCAGCTTTTGTCAAAGGTGAAACTTTTCTACAGATGTCATTTACTGAAGTGGGGAATATGCTGGTTTGAATCCTGACCATATTTACATACCTAAGATGACATGGTATGAAAACATTCTCCATGCAAAGAGCAAGCTTTCTCATAAAGGCCTGTTTAATATGCATCTCCCTTTGAGCTTTCAGGGGAGAAAAATAGTTTCTGCTATATATACAAATTGGGCAGTAATTAGATGATACTTTATGATGGGAAATCAGAAACAGCAGTTAACTCTGGGCACCAGAGATGTGGATGACACTTCTAGCTTTTTATGTTGCTACTCATATTTTTTATTTTCAGTTGTACTCTCTTTACCTGGATGGTTAATTTATTCATGTGCAGTTGAATAAAAAAGAAAAAAATCACCGTGCAGACTTCATGGAGACTGCACATAAAGCACAGAGGCTTAGTAGGGTATTAGAGATTCATCTGGGTGCCTGAAATACAGAGGATCTTTGATTTGGTTTGTGTCTAAGTGCTCTTTGTTTAACTGATAGCTGCTAACTTTGTTTAACCAGTAACACATGTTGTGCTGTTACTGGTCTTGACCTTTTCCAGTTAAACTGGCTTAAAATGAAAGTGTTTATGGGGAGGTTCTGCAGCCCTGGCGTCCATGGGCTCTTTGTCTGGGCCGAGGTGGGGGCTTGGTGTCTGGGACGAGTTTGCACAGAGCTGCATGTTTGCAAACTTTAATGGCCCTTGCTCCAGCTGGCTTTTAATGTACTCCCCACACAGCCACTCTAAGCAGGAACTGCTTTGTCCGTAGCCAGTTTTATTTTTGTCACTGTGGTTTTATTGCAGTTTAGATTTCCTGGGTATATAAAATGCCATCAAGTTGGCAGGAGAAAAAAGAGAGTTTTGCAGCACAAACTCTGCCTTAACAATAGCAAAGCAGGCTGGTGGATGCAAGGGGGAACTGAAGGAGGTATGTCGTGCCCTGACTTTGGGTTCTGCAGGGAAAGGTCCGTGTCTGCCTGGACCTGCTCTGAGCTGCTGCTTCAGGAAGCCCAGCCGGAGGCCCTTCTGGGGGATGCTCAGCGAGGGGCTCCTGTATGAAAAGCTGGAAACTTTCAAGAAAAGCAAGGGCATGCAGAAGAGTGCTGTTTATTTCAAATAGGAAAATGTACTTTCATATAAAAATGGGATACTGTATGCAAAGAAGATGCTTGGCCCTCTTCATATGTGGTGAGAGCCAGACTTGTTCATGGTGCCAGTCACAGGCATGCAGGTCTCTCTGTCTCTTTCCAAGGTTCTTCTGAGTGCCCTTCAAACTCAGCCACAGCTCAGCCAAGAGAGGTCTGGCCACAGATCTGAGCTTTCAGCCACCCTGTAGATCAGGCACACTGAGATAACGAAGCTGTATGGACTTCCAGAGACATGGCAGGGATGTGAGCATAGCTCTGGGCTGTCAGATTTTAATTTCTTTCCTTTTCCCCCACCCTCTTTTGTATTGCTTGTATGGGAGGCTCTGCAGCAGCTCAGCCGCGGTGGGTGCTGACAGGAAAACATGAGCTCCCCTTTTTGCCAGGGCCATCGGAGGAGGAACAGCAAATGATCAATTCAGATAGCAGAAAATGGGCTGGCTCCAGTTCTATCTCTAGAGGTTGTAAAAACTCCCATTACTCTGTTATCAAGAAGGATCCATCTCTGACATGCCTGAGCCAGTTAAGTGCAGACCTCACAGGAAATGAATTTTTTTGATTCTTGACAAGAAGTCAACAAAGAATAGCTTTACAGGGGAAACTATTCTTCCTGGCAAGAACAGGTGGGCTTCAGGTAGGGAATGCGGTTGCATCTGAACCAGGAATCTCTGAATTTGAACCTGAGCTCTTTCCCCCCCTGATTTTTCTTCTCTCCATGGATATAAAAAAATAAGATCAGATGTTGGTTTCTAAAGCAACTGAATTGGGCATATGCTGTTGTAACCTCCCAGAGATGTCAGTGCTTCCACTGGAAGTGGAGACTTTGGAAGGTTTTGGATGGGAGGAGAAGCAATGGGAAGGTTTCAAAAAAGAAATTTGCTTCTATTTGGTGGTGTATGTACAGGGAAGCATGCAAGCACTTACTTGGATTCACTAAAGCATTAAATACCTACTTGCCCGAATTGGGGCCTCTTTAGACAGGTTGTGGTGCTGTATGTCTTTGAAATGACCCTCGTGGGTTCATGTCCTCCCTGTCCAGCGATAAACTAATTCCCAGGACTAATGGTAAAATTCTGCAAGGCGTGAATTCCCAACTTAAATAGATTTACAGTAAGTTAATAGATTTTTCAGCATATCTCTTGCAACCTATTTGTGGTAGCATCATTTTAACATGCACAGTAATTGAAAAAATTGTCAGGTGATTGGATTTATTATCCTCTCTGACCTGTATTTTTTATGCCTAGGAAAGGTTCCATAATAAACACAACAGTTGAAGTAAGGAAATACCTTGTGTGGAAGTGTTCAGAAGGGTAGTGGGTCTGGTAATTTTTCTTCAGAAAAACAAATCCCATTGTTATGAGAAGCTAATGCTTAGCAAGCGCTACCAAGGGGGTCATTTCTTGGTAGATGGAACCACTTTTTCCACCTCTCTGCTGGCCACTGTCACGACTAGTGCTGGTAAATGCCATCGCCTGCTGAGTGCATCGCCCGTGTCTGTCTGTGCAAGAAGTGTGTCTGCGTCTTCTGGAGGTAAATGCTGTGCTCAGAGGCACTGTACGAGATCAGCATTTCTGTACGGAGTTGCAGAATGCACGAGTCTGAACATTGTAGTGATGAGGATGAATATTTAATTTTGTTAGACAATATATTGTGTTCTTTCCCCACACAGCCTGTGAAATATGCAGTCTTTATTTTGAGAGGATTACGCTGGAAGTATCCTTTGGAGAAAGTGTTTACTTTTTGCAAGCATATTTGTCCTTGCTTCTTTTGTTATCATTATTTATAAATCAAAAGTTATATTGATCTGGAGATTATGCGTTAAACCATGTCTGAGCAGTGGTTGCTCTATTACTGAGAAAACCAGCTGCCATATAACTTTTGGTAAATTTATCGATCAATACTCTCTGTGTTTCTCTTTAGAAAAAGAACAAGCTGAATTTTAATTTACTGGGAAGGCAGCTGAACACGTGGCCCCTTCCTCAGCAAGGGATTTACGCCTGCGAGGAACTTTTGAGAGATGAATAGTGCCATTACTTTGCAGAGGATTATTCATGTTCTTGAAGGAAAACCCGTCTGGAGCGGGTGGTGGAGCCTCGGATCGATTTCTGGCAGCAGTGTTTGTGAGCCTTGTTCTTGAAAGCCAAATTATAATCTTACGCTCCAGTTACAGCGGCTGCCTCACTCTTACAGGAGGAAGTAAGGAGACAATAAAACATTTCCTTTTTGGAAATGAGTGTTAATCAAAACGGGGCTTTGAGCCAGGGCAAGGGGAATACAGGAACCAGCTGGGACATGGGACAAATTGGTGCCAATGGGATGTGATGTCTCGCCTGCTGCTGCTGTCCTGGGCAGGGGCCTGCCCATACATCACTTAATAAGTAAATAAATGGGGGGGAGCCCAACTCAAGATACCGCATGGGTAGGAATGAAAGAAGTGTAACCAGTTTTTGGAAAGTGCCAAGTCTGGAAACTCAGACCCCTACCAGGGTAGGTGATGGTGCCTGGGATTTGTGTGTCTGGGTTTTTTTTGAGCACTTTTGTAATGGTGCTGGTGTGGATAAGGTGTTGTGTGTGACCCCATGGCATCTCTTCAGATAGGACTATGGGTTTGGGTAGCCCGGCTCTGTCTCGAGCATGATGCTGCAAAAATATTCTGTGTGAGCCCAAGGAGTCGGCTGCTGCCAGGGCATGTTGGAGGAGTGATTGCAGTTGTGCTGCCGAAATGATCTATGCTCTTGTTTCCATGTAGGAAGTCCCTGTCCTTCTCCGAGATGTCTTGAGACAAAATCAGCCTAAAATCTCTAAATTGCTTTTGAGAGCCCTGGCATTGCTCTGTCTTGGGAACAGCCACTCTTTAGGGGAAGGGAATTACACTGATGTTCATTGCTTTTAACTCTGTTACTGAGCAAATGCCTTTCCTGAGTTCTGCAAGCACAGGTAGGAAGCAGAAATCAGAAAAAAAGGGTTTGTTACTGGAGTGATTTAAAAATGGTCAACAGGTGCCCTCAAATAAGTGCAAGCCCTTCATGTTACTATTGGGATCAAGAACTGATTTTCTGCCATTTGCTTTTCATCAGACAGTTGAGATAACTTTAAAGAGAATTTGGCCAGGAGAGATTATAAAGGAAGGAATTTGCTTCTTAAATAAATAGTCTGCTCTCCATTGTTGGAGACTTAACAGACTGATAAAAGCCTGCTGAAATGAAAGGGAGCCTGGAAAACCAGTCTCAGATCTGCCTTGCTCTAAAGTGACTGAGACCAATGCACTTCTAAAGACTTTTTTCAAATTTTTTATATAAACTCAACTCAACCTAGTGGCTTGACTTCTCTTCATTTATTCTGATGAATAAAGGAATTTGCTAGGCATGCATTTTTCAGAAATTGCTTATAAATTTTATTTTAAAATAAATGGGAATGCACAAATTGTTATCCTGGTTTTTAGAAATAGTTGGCTGTTAGAGACTTGGCTTGTAAATTTGAGAGGGACTTTATGGAATCGCTTGTCCTCTGCTTGAAACACATTTCATCATTTGTCTTTTAAGAGGTGTCCTTCTTTTTTGCTATCTTTGTAACCCCATTACTCGGATGTTGGAGCCTCCAATTAGTAAAAATGTGGCTGGGGGGGTTGATGGAGTGCTGTTTTTGGTGGCTCTTTTCCTTTTTTACCTAGAAATGCACTTTAACAACAACAACAAAAAATAGCAGGTGTGGCTTTGCAGCAGTAAAATGCATGGGCTGGTGATATGTCCATCTGCCCATTCACCAAGGGCAGAAATGCCCCTTTTCTCAGGGTTTTTGAAGATGTTCCTGCTGTTGGGCTCTGGGGGCTGCAGGAAGCCTGGGTGGGCTCCCTGGCCGAGCAGCTGACTCAAAGTACGAGCTGTAGATGGAGATTGTTGTCTCTGCAGCAAATTGGAGAGAGAACAATGATATGACCTGGAGTGTAAATATTTGCGTTAAAAATGGTGAAGGTGAAAGTTCCCTGCTGATGTGACATTAGTTCTGAGCATATTATTGATATAATTACAACATAACAAAAGCCTGGTAGTACTGTTTTTGGTGATTTATTTTGTCCTGTTGGATTGGTTTAATTAACTTTTCCCCTTTAGAGGGAAAGAGGAAAATATGAAATATTTGGAGTGTGCATATTTCTGTGTATGGCTGAAAGAGAAATGCTTGCCTGCTGACCCTGAGCTCTGCCAGCTCAGCAGTCCCTGCTGCCTCTCTACCCGTAGCATTCCCATGAGGCTGTGTTCAGGCAAGATGAAGCTGACCCCAGTAATCCTTGCCGTATGGCTCAGCGGCTTGTTTCCTGCAAACTCCCCAGCCTTCTCGGACAGCACTGGACAAGGATAAAGATTACCATTTTCTTTGCAGTAAATCACTTCTACAGGAGCAACGTTCACACCACACAAATGGTGGGTGCAGATACAGATGTTCTCCATACCACAGGGTGTTTCCAAATAGGTCACATCCCAGCAAGAAGCAGCGCTCTGCGGGCTTCCTCTGGCCTCAGGCTCTCACTGAGCTCTGCCATGCCTCTTCCCAGCCATCCTGCTGTGTGGTGTCTTCCTAAACCAGTGCCCAGGCATGGACAGGAGCCTGGACTCTCAAACCCCAACTTCAACCTTACTTGGGCTTCCGAACCAGGTTGTAGGTATGGGGTATGTGGGGAGAGGTTTATGTTTTGTGCTGGTAACCTGTCAGACCAAAAAGAGGCAAAACTGGGTTCAGAACCACATTTTCTCTGGGTTAGCTGAATTCACGGGTGGGACATCTTCAGCTACCCTTTGAGTTTAATATTATAGAGAGAGAGCAAGATGAGATACCTTGCAAGTTCTTCCCACCTCCCTGGCAATAACATCTGTGGCCTGGCGGACGGGGACTGCCTCGCAGCAGGTAGGAGCTGTCAGGGCTCAGGGCAGAGACCTCCCAGTTGCAGTGAAGAGCATCTATTTACAGGGCTCTCAGAAAATCTCCTCTTTCAGGCTTGCAAGGGATAGAAGTCTGTGTGCAGGGGGAAAAAAGTACTTTACAGGACAAATAGGGAGATGCAAGTGCACAGGTAACGGACCTGTGGAGTTTGTAGGTTGTGTGCGTGGGTGTAGATGCCCCCACCTCAGCTCCCACTATGATGGTGCCAGACAAGGCAGAAGCTCTCTCCAGCCTGTCCCACGCTGCTGCAAAACAGATCCTGGCTGGTCCCAGTACAAGGGGGGACTGGGGAGATGTTCCCCGCTTGCCAAATGGAACTGCAGCAGTGAACGTCCTGCCATTCATCCACTGCCTCTAAAAACAGAGCTACCTTTTTGCTGCAGAAGGCTCTTACATCCCTCTCTGCTTTTCCTTCTTGTGCTTCCAGGACTTTGGCTGAGGCTGCCTTTCCGGGCCCTTATTCCTCCTGCTGCCCTTGGTTTTGATAAAGAATCATGTTCATCCACCACTTGTGCCAGCCTTGACTGTTTGCATTTTTAACTTTGTCTTTATTAAATTTTCAAGAATCTCTTAAGCATTCACACATCTGTCATGGCACAAAGTGGGATATTACTTGACGCTCAGAAAAGCAAATTATACAATAGATGTGCAACCCATATTTAATCAAAAGCACCGCAGCCACGTGTACAAACACGAAGCCCTAGAAAAGACTTTTACTGCAAAGAGTCATTTTTCAAGAGGTCTTTCCTAGGAGTGTTTTTGTTGTTGGGAAGTCCACTTGGAGTATGGCACCTTGGGGAGCACAGCCCTGAAATCAGCTTCCTCCTTCATCATGGCCAGCCACAGGCATGCTGTGGGAAGCAGTTGATGACAGACCTTAACAAATATGCAACAAAAATACACTCACAAAAATGGGGGCAGGGAAATGTCAGTTGTAACTGGTTTCTTATAGAGCTTGGGAGGAGTTTCTGTGCTTTGCTTACTCCCTGCAGGCAGGGTCGGTCCGGGCACGCTGGGCATTGCGAGGTCTGGAGGCGAGCAGCTGTGGGTGCGAGCGTTTCTTGTCTCCCGGCCTCTGGGCTTGTGCTGGTGGGCTCCACTGTCCGCATTAACAGAGTTTTTGTGCACTATATAAATAATAAATGGGTGAGCCACGGTGTGACTAATTGCTCAGCAGTCGGACAGTTACCTAGAATATAATGGGAGCGTGTTTTCAAGGTATTTTGAGTGGGTATAATGGGAAGCTATCGTACAGCATTTTCATTAGAAACTTCACAGGTAGTGTATTTCAAATTACCAGGGCACTAGATAAGCTGGACAATTAAAATAAATGGATTTTAAGCTTGGCATTTTGATAGGCACAGATAATTAGGAGAAGATGCTGTCTGATGGGCGAAATGGTTTGGCTTTGGTTGGTAAGCAGTGCTGGCTTTGGAAACTTCTGGCTTGGCTCCTGTGGGAGCCCTGCGTGGCTGCTCCTGTGTGAGGTGGGGGGGCGGTGGGCCCGGAGGTGGAAGGAGCCCCCTCTAATTTGGAGACTGGACAGAGACCTTTCTTCTCTTGGTCTAATGGTGATGGAGCAAAGGTAGAAAAGGTGAACCCTGATGGCTTAAAAGTGAGAGGACAGAATAACTACATTGTTTTAATTTTTATTGCTAATGCTTTGAAGCTAATCTCATAAGCTTTGGGAGCTCGAGTCCATAAATTTTATAGTGACAATATTGTAAAAATAATCCAAAAGGCTGTCTTATTGTTGGGGGCAGGGGGAAGCATTTCCTAAGCTCCAAATGTGTTCAGAGAAACAAACCTTGTAAGAGCAGCAGTGGCACCATCTGATGGGTTTTGTAATGCTACAGACAAAAGTAATTATGCTGCCTAGAAGAGCTTTTGTCTCCAGATAATGTTGTTTAAAAACTTGCACTGTAGTGTAAATCATAAAGGAACAAATCTGGAGTCTGCTCTTACTGCTGCTAGGGGAAAAACTCTTGGATTTTGTTTCCTTTCTGCTCAATATATTGCAAACCTTTTCCAAGTTTGTAAATAAATATTACCTGCTGTTTGAAAAATAACTTGCAGTTCATCTCACCAGTAGTGCCTGTGGCAGCCAGGCCATTATTGCAAACAGTTGTTTCTCTCTTGGTGAGAGCTCTTTTGTGTCTTTTAGGAATACAGGCTGTTGCAATGAGTCTGAAGCTGTCTGATTCATTGGAAATAGTAAAGAAGTATTTTCTTCTCTAGAGCTCACTCACATGTGGATGCCTATGGCTGCTTTCTCAGCTTCCTAGTAGTACCACAGCAGTTGCCATGTCAGAAAATGTTTTGTCGAGCTTACAAAAAGCAAAACATTTGGTATTTCCTTGATGAACATTTAAATTTCCATCTGTGAACATTGGGCTGTGTGTGGTGTGGTGTTTGTGAGCATTCTAGATGCACAGGACTCTTAAATTTTGGGAGCCTTGGAACCTGAAGGGGACGCAGTGATTGCACTAGGAACATGTTAATTCACTGGCAAATTTTCTACTAGCCTGCGTGGAGACCCAAGTTTTTGCCTCAGGATGGAAATGATTCCCATGGTCTGAGGGATTCCGGTACCTGGTTCTCTCCCGACGTGATGTGTGTCCTGAGGAGTAAAGGGAGAGGGATTTGCATCAACAAGTTGTTTTACAGGCAGTAAACAAGGCTTTGTCATTGGCAGGGAAGTGCCAGAGAGCAGGAGGTGACAGGACAGCTCAGCAGGTGAAGTCTGGCAAGGCTGGGGGCTCTCTGACCTGCACATTGTGCCCTGCATGGAGTTCAGTGCCAGGTCCTATGGTCAGGGAATACCCTGGGAACAGGCCTGGGGTGCAAACCCAGGGACAGGCGGGAGAGCCTGAAGAGGGACTTGTTAGCATGGAGCTCAGGAGCTGGTTCCTTGCTGACCTGGAGCAGTCGCATCCATAGATGAGATTTACTGGGGGAGAAGGGGACATTCACACCTATGAGGTGTTTAACTTGCGTTTTTGTGTGTAGAGCTGGTAGGAGTTGAGAGCGGTTCCACCTGCAGGACAGTGTGTGCAGTGTTGCAGCCTGCAGCCTGGGGTGCTTCCGAGAGGCACAGTGAGTCACCAAATGCATCCTCTGCAGGGAGAAATCCAGCTGGGTGCCAGCACTGACCTCGAGGGGGACTTCTGTTGCACAAACGTTGGTTTCTTTTTTGTTTCACAGTTGGGATAGTCTGCAAGGATTTGCTGCTCTGCCACAAAATCTTGGTGGAGATGATAACACCGAAGCTCTTATGGGCAGATAGCAATATGATGGTGACACTGCAACCTTGGTTACGATTACTTACCTGGCTGTCTCCCAAAAAATAAAACTGGGCCTTGTCTTTATTACCTCTTGGCAGTGGAATAACAAATATGCTGTAGTTCCTCTACTGTGAAGACTTACCTTTATGTGGTCAAGATAAGGTATTACATGCAGGGAGACCATTGCACGGTTTTAAAGAAAATCTTTCGCAAAGGTGCAAATGGAAGCTGGGAGCTCAGCTCCTGACAGTGGGAGCAGAGTGGCTGGGAGCTTCGCTGCTCCACTGTAGTTTGGAGACAGCTTTATGGTTTCGTGGCTCATGTGCTCGGATGACAAGGAACAGTAAAGTGAAGGTTGTATGTGCAGTTTTAACTCCTTGGTGTCCATGTGCTGGGGGGTGCCTGGGTCACACTATCCTGCATGGAAGATGGGCTGCTAACACAGCAAGTTTTGCTGTGCAGCTCCCTCGTCTTTGGCGTGCCTTTTACATAGAGGACTTCTGTGTTTTGCATCATGATGCACAGAGGAGGGCAGCTGTCCATGCGGGAAGCTTGTGTTTGCAGCCAAATACCAGCTGCACGGTCACGGAGGCACATGGGCAGGCACAAAGCCCGTGGCACGTCCTGATGCCTGACCGCCGCAGTGGATGCTGCTTTGCCCTCTTCCCTGCTGCGTGCTGGCTCACGCCTTCTCGCGCCGCGGTGCGGGGAGGTGGAGCAGCCGGCCCGGCCACTGGCATGTCTGCTCCGTGTGGCTGCACGGCTGGTTTTGGTGGCGCTGGTTTTCGGTGAGCTGGCATGGAGGAGCAAAGGAAGGATAAAACTCCCTTTATTAGCAGCAGCACGCTTTCTAAACACCCTCGGCTGCTTGCGAGCCTGCACCCGGATCTGTTGCTGCTCTGTGTCAATAGCCACTGTGGGATTTCAGCAATGGCTGTGCCAAGTCTCCAGGGGATGCTGTATGGGAATGGCTTGCTGGTCTTGCTCGTGCTGGCTCCTTGACATTCAGGTGACTACATCACATAATCTCTTAAATAAACCCATCAAGTCCCAGACTGGGCTGGAGCCTGCAGCCTGGGGGACCCAGCAGGTTAATCTGGAGCTGCTCTGGCCCCGGTCCCTTTGAAGTAGCTGCAGCTACTTCAGGCAAATGCGCCTTCTCAGGAAGGCTGGCATTTTAACTAAGCAGCAGACTTTTATTATCTGAGCTGAGAACTCAGTGATTTCCTTCTCCTGCCAGTAATCCCCACTCAGGGCACTATTATGCTCTTTTACAATTTATTTTCTTTTCTCTAATTGCCAGTTTGCAGTGGCCATGGATCCCTGTGCTGCGTTCTGGGTAGCTTTTGCACTTTGAAAGGAGCTTAGCCTGTCCTTCCTGGCCACTACAATCCCTCTTCAGGTGCTTGAGGGGAGTCCTGCTGGAAAAATAATGAGTAATAGCCCATGCTTTTCAACTGTTGCCTGATAAGTGTGCTCTAGAGTAAAGGTTCAGCTATTTAACGCATCCTTTTTGTGAGCCCTAATAAACTGCCCTTGACAGAGTTAGTCAACAGATGTACAGTGCCAGTGCACCAGGTATGATGCTTTGCAGCTGGTGGTGATCTGGCTCATATCCTGCATCAATTCCCTTGGTTTTACCTGGCACAGTATTGTTCTTCCCTCCTGTCCTGGAATAGAGCACTGTGGTGCTGTGTGTTGTTAAGTTGCTCCCTGGTTTTGTCCCTGTGCTGGCTGAAATGACTTTGGAGTATAATTCGCGTAAGCATTTAGCTCCTTTAGGTACCTGTGGGTGAAATGTGTTTAAGAGCTACCCAGGCAGGGCTGACGGTCCAGCATGGTGGCTTGCAGCAGCTCAGGCTGTCATCTCCATAAGCCAGACTTGTGGATCAAGGCTCCTTAGATTTTAGTGCATGCAAAAGTTTTTTTTAGTGTCTTTTTTTCTTGCTAATCACAGAAGAAAATAGTTTAAAAGCAGATAAATAACCATGTAGCATGATTGAGTTCTGTTGTGTATGCACAACTACAGAGATGGAGATAATAAAATGTGAACTAGGTACTGCCTTGCAGTACATTTGTGTGCTGGACAATGGGTGCAAGTCTGTCACTACACTCTGTCAGTGCTGTTAAGGTATTTATTCTGGTTCAGCTAGACCTACAGACCAGCTGCCTTAAATTGCAGTTTTTGAAAATATTCTTGAAATAAAAAAAAAAAAAAAGAAAAGATTCAAGTGTCCTCCAGCAATAGGAGTTCCAATAATGCCATGTTACGAGCAGGGCAGTTTTTCCCACCAGCAAATCCAGCCTGTTGGATTTTGCGAGGGCAGAAGCCTGTGCCATTTACTGTAACGCTGCATCCCTTCCGCCTCCCTTCGAGGCTGGCTCTGGTGAGCACAAGGGGCTGACCCGCCAGCTTCCCTCCTCTTTGAAGTGCTCGCAGTCTGTCTGCTTCTGGTGGCTGGGGTTTTATATTCTTGTAGCCAGCTCTTCGTGAGGAATAGTTCAGAATAAGCAAATACTAGGGGAGTTGGGCGTAAGATATTTTGGATCTGGGAGACTTTTTTTTTTTTACCAAGTTTTATTATTTCTTGCATCTATTAATAGGGCAGCAGGAGGCTCCATATGCTTTTATGGTCCCTGTTGTGCTCTCTAATGGGTATATAGAAAGGCTCCAAGGTGCATAAAATAGACACTCTTAGCCAGTTATTATGATAAAAATTATGTGCATGTCATGACCTTTAAAGCAGAGGGACTGTGTGTGCATGCTCTTCTGATGCGCCACTGTTCTCGATTCCTTTCTGAAGCATTTCTCACTGTAGGAGGTTTGCATAGGAGCTTGGAATATTTTTCTAATCAGCGAAGGGTCTCTTGGCTCTGATGATAACTTCCAAAGCGTAGAGGAACGAGAAGAGGGAGGAAGGGATGATTTTTTCTAAGGGAACTAACAGAGAAGAGGTTAAAGGTGAATGGTGAGGCACAGCATGAAAATCCTGGCACTGTCTGCAGTGCTCTCAAAAACGCTGGCCCAAAAAGTGCTTTGTGCTCTTTGTTGAGGCAAAAGCTATTCTGGTGTTCTTGAGGATAAAGGAGGAAAAAAGTTTCATAATCCCTGTGCCCTATTTAAAGAAACACTTTTTGTTTTAAAACTTTTTAAAGCAGAGCAGCCAGAATTTGCTCTCCTGTCAGAGCACAGACATTTACCCGCTCAGTGTCGGCCGTGCTGTTAGCCTGGCAAGCGTTGCAACGTTCTGTATTGGCACGTGTGAGGGGCGAGATGCCTGCTGTCGTGGGGAGGGAGGCGTGAGGAGCGGGCTCTGTGTCCTTCACCTCTGCGTCCCTCAATCTGTGGTGTTAGGAAGGATGGCTGCCGTCTGGGAACGCAGATGGCTGCGCTGGGCTTGCTCGGGCAGCACGGGTGGCGGGAGCGCCTGGGCTCCTGCTTTGGTGCGCCGAAGGTCTGTGGGTGAAACGCGCTGGTGCGTGCTTCAGGGGCACGTCCGGGAGCTGGGCAGGCACCAGGTGGGATGGTTCGAAAAACCCTATTTGGTAATTTCTGCTTTGATCGCTGCTTACACCGTAGGTGCACCGTTTCTGCATGCTGGTATGGGGGACAGCAAAGAGCATCGGGTCCTTGTCTGCAAGGAGCGTGCCTGAGGAGAAACAGCTTGGAGTGCTGGATATGTGGAGGTCTCCAAAGCTCTTGGTTAATATGGGAGGCCACTCAGGGTGACCAACAGGGCCTGACACTGCTTGTGATAACGTTGATACTGAACCCCTGTGGAGAGACATCAGGCCATGCTCAGCTGCATCTCAGACTTAACAAATGGAAAAAATAACACTTATGGTTTTAAAAATTAAACATTCCCTTTAATTATTGAACGTGAATAATTTCCATGCAAATTGAGTCTGGATGCATGTTTCCAGAGTGACACAGCTGAGAGCGGCTACATCGTGGGGTGTCAGTGACCTGTGAGCTGAGAGGCTGTTCATTATTTTTAGCATTTTACAAAGAGTACCCTGGAGGATGGGATGCAGGCTGGTAGTGGTATTTGGCCAAAGAAAAGGAATTTAGTTTGCACTCGTGGCCTCCCCTTCAAATGCTTTAACTCGCATGCTGGGGCAGGAGTGGGGAGTGTGTAGGTATGTTGTCTTCACATAGCTGGGCACAGGTATTTTGGAAGCCTCCTGGTTAGGACTATAATTAAGGGAATAACTGTGGGGTGACTGTTGCTGGAGGCTCTCCTGCTTGCTGTGTGGAGGTGTGTGCAGAAAGTCCTCGCGTCTTTGAAGGATGAGAGGGGAAAATGCACGCTGGCTTTTCTTGGCAAATCAGTGGTCTCAGTGGGAAACCTGCCGCCAAGCTCCCCGGGCAGCTCGGCACAGCCTGACGTGTGTGAGCACAACCTGGCCAGGCACCCGCGGATGGGCACTGTGTCGCTGCCTCTCAGCATCCCTTCGGGCCACGGAGCAGCTCATGTCCAGGGCAGATAAAATGTTGGATCTGCAGCTCAAGTGAACCTGGTGCATTCGGGAAAACTATGGAGCTGCAGAGGCTTTTCAAGTGGCTTTGGGGACACTTAGCACAGAGTAGGTGCTGACGGTTGGGTCCAAATATCCTCTGTGATTAAACTCCTATATATTTTTCTTTTCATAATGGAATGTCAGCATTTGCTGTTTCCTGATTTTCAACACTGTATAGTTTGTCAAACATTTATCTCTGTCTTGAATTGTCTTGAGATAGAATTTCTGTTAATTTCAAATCAATATGGGAGAGGGAGGGAATGAAATTGCAGTCTAGCCCTTTTCTTGAATCAATATTTTCTTTAAAAGCTGAAATGTTAACCAGATCATAGTTTTTTGCCATTTTGAAATGTAGCTTGTGTTTAAAGAATATATGCATTCCCCTGAAAATTGCTGATGGTCAGTTTTGCAGCAGGCATCACTGCTGGCAGGTGTTTGACCCAAAGTGGGCAGGATGGGACCAGCCTTTGCAGCAGCAGTGTGGTCGAATATCTTCCCTGATTCCGAGCTCATCATCTTAATTAAATTTTTTTGTTCTGTTTTGCAGAAGCCTTTGAAATTGTAGTACGGCATGCGAGAAACTTCACCAACAGCATGTTTAGGAACCACTACCAGAGCATGGGGACCAGAGCTCTTAAGTTTGTTGGAGAACTTTTTACTGATGTCTCGCTGTACATACTGGGCTCTGATATCAGTGTTAATGACATGATAAATGAATTTTTTGACAGTTTATTCCCTTTGGTCTACTCTCATTTGATTAATCCCGGCTTCCCCGATCCCTCTGTAGAAATGACTGAATGCCTGCGGGCAGCCAGGAGAGACCTCAAAGCCTTTGGTAACTACCCTAAGATGATGATGACGCAAGTGTCCAAGTCGCTGCAGGCCACACGAGTCTTTTTACAGGCACTCAACCTGGGGATCGAGGTTATAAACACTACTGACCACTTGAAATTCAGCAAGGACTGTGGACGAGCGCTGCTAAAGATGTGGTACTGCTCGCACTGCCAGGGGCTCCTCATGGCCAAGCCCTGTGCCGGATACTGCGGCGCGGTGATGCACGGATGCCTGGCGGGCGTCGTTGAGATCGACCACCACTGGCGAGAGTACATCGGCTCTCTGGAGGGGCTGACCAAAGGCATGCATGGCATCTATGACATGGAGCATGTCCTCCTGAACCTCTTCTCCCTGGTGCGGGATGCAGTTGTCTACGTGCAGAAGAACGAAGGAAAGCTCTCGACAACTGTGAGTGGTTTTCTTCAGTTCCCCATGCTCTTGCCACAGCAGGGCTCAGTTATATATGACAAGTGCTATGTGTTGAAACCAACCTACCCCTTTCCTCCAGCCAACAATCCCCAAATGCTCTGATTTCCAGCTCCTCTCTCCTCTCCTTCCTCCTCAATTCTCAGATTTTTAAAGCAAAAGGTAGCATTTGAAACTGATGTTTGTGGGGAATGGGCTTCATCTCAGGGCTTTGCATCTTTTCAGACTGGTCACAACTGAAAGGTCTGGATTCATCCTGGCATCAGCCTTGTAGCTGGGACAGGAAATCAGAAGCTGAGGTGTCCCAGCATCTTTAGTTCTTCCTGGGTGCTGTGCCTGCTTTGGGTAGGTCTTAAAGGATGGTCCTGCTCTCCAGGTGTCCCTTGTCTCCATGGTACTCCAGGGACTGTACTGAAAACTGATGGGGGAAAGAAAAATCCTCACTCATTCTGATGTGAAATGTGGTTAACCTCATAAGTTATATGTGAGTGTTAATAGCAGCAGGGGTCAGACTTGCATTGCCCAGTGGTCACTTTGTCTTGGCGTGTTGAACATCCTGGAAAATGGTCTTTAGGAGACCATCTGTGGTTCAAAGGTCATGGAGCTGAGCAGGGGAGAAAACTGTTTCTTCCTTGTTTAACATCGCTAAAATGTACCTCCAAATAGATGCCAAGTGCAGGCATATTATACTGTGACATACCGTGGTTCCTGATTTACCAAAACAGGGAAAAACAGATCTCCTTTAGTAACTCATTCCAGTTTTGGGCTGCATTTAATCCTGGGAGTAAGGTTATTTCTTATTTATTAGGAGTGACCTGACATTTTAAAAACACATTGTGTGAATTTCTGAGCCTCCTGAGAAACTGAGGCTTTCTTGTTCAGAAAATACTGCCGCTCTGTTTGAACGCCAAGGACAAATGGAACGTGGTAACATAACACTTGTTTCGCAGAGGAGATTTTCTTGAGACACAGTTGATTTGCTCCATGCAGGTAAGGTAGAGTTAGGGATGGGGGCAAAGGTGTGGGAATGTTGTTATGCTTTGCTTAAAGCCAGCAGTGATTAAAATCTGCCACAGTTTCCCTGTTAGCTGCTTGTTCCTGTCATTCTTGACTCCTGTTTACAAAAGAACTGTGCTTATGTAGGTCACTGTAGTACTTGCACTGTAAGTAACTCTTATCTTTTTTGGGTTCCTGGAAATGTATCAGATTATGGATTTTGAGCAATGTGGCATTCAGCCAACAGCACTCTTCTGTGCTGTTTTATGTGCTGCTTTTGCTCAGTGATTGCCTGACATGTGCCACCACACATATGTGGGCTGTGAAATAATGTGGTGGCACCTCGGTGGTTTCACACCACCAGGGTAGTTTGGCACACATGGTGCAAGCTCCCTTTATTGCTTGGGAGAGATTTAGGGACCAAATCTCTAGGAAGTTAGATTACACTTATGTTGAGGTGACCACGAGGCGGCTGCGGCCAAGGCTCAGGTACAGCGCAGGACACTGGTTTTCAACCTGCTTGTCAGGGACTGCATGCCTTAGCTCCTCACTGCAGAAAATCCCTAACAGCAGCCTGTCAAGCATTTCTCATGTCCCAGGGGCTGCAGGGAGGTTCTAGGTCATGGGATCCCAGGGTGGCAGCTCTGCCAGGCACAACTTCTGCTATTGTGGAGCCAGGGCAAGTAACTGCTAGGGAGCAGCTGTGCTAGAGGACAGAGAAGCTGCTCTGCTAATGGCCTCGCCTGGAGTTTCCACATCATTGATGCTAAGGACAAAGTGCATAAATTCACAGTGAACACTCTGAAATTTGCTTTATTTTGTATTTTGTTATGTTTTTCTTCACTGTTGCACCATCAAGGGATGAAGCTCCAGTTGGTCAGAACCTTTCAACCTTCTCAGGAACAGCAAAGGAGCAGAGATGTAATTGTAGGTTTAGCTTGAGGGCAGGTGAGATAGAGAACTCCTGTTACAGGTGATAATGGTGTATATGAGGGAAAACCCAGATCAACTGTGAGCCCAGTTGGCATTTCCAAGGCAGCAAGAAAGAAAACTTCCTTCTACACATAAGGGGTGTAGAACATTGTATTTGATCTTGAAAGATTGGAAGCCATATTCAGCCATGAGCAAAAGCATCCAAAATGTTTTGCACCAGCAAACCTGGTTTGCTTGTAGATGTTAAGACAGAATGGAAATACTGCCCTTATAGGCTGCATGCCAGGTTGCAAGCACATGCAGTGCGTGTTGCTGTATAGTCCTGAAATGAGAAGTGTTTTTCCTCCCATATTCTTCTTTTATTGGCACAACATTTAAAAATATATTCTTTTTTCTTGAAGAGTTCCATGTATACAGTGGAAGAACATGACTGTCAATTATATTATCAAATATAGAGACCTTGATCTGTCTACTGAGAATGTCCTTGTGGGGAGCAAGTAGAGAGCTGCTGAAATCAACACAAGCCATGGCAGTAGAGCCATTATCTGCCCATCCTTTGCCAAACCAGAACATAAGTTGACTTCCTTTAAGATTAAAAAAAAAAAAAAATCACTGAGCATTACAAAACCATTCAGTGCTTTTGTACTTGATAGAGCAGTTTGAATTCATTAGTGCCATATACAATTAGGTACTTAAACATAACTCCTCTTGATTATTTAATACTTGAGTGATTCTTTTATTTGCTTTAGAGACATAAGTTACAGGAGCACAGAGGAAAAACTCCAAGGCAAGCAAGCCAAGTGTCTAGCAATTGTCACTAAAGGAGAATGGCCACTGGGTTTTTAAAGTTTATTCTTAAAATACCGCTGTTGCTCAGCTAAGACTCTTATGTCAAACCTGAGCCCAGAGCAACTTTTACAAACGAAGCTATGAGCTGTTCAGTAGAGGAATAGGGCAGTGATGGAAGAGCTGATGGCTATAACTACAGTGTTGCAGATGGCCCAACTCTGTTGGTCTGTATGCGTTTGGAATCTGGGATAAACATCTCTGCTTGTAAGTGACAGAATGCGATTTTTTAGTTGTGCTGGAATGAAAGTTTCTCTGTTAAACTTACCAGCACATACTGAGTTTCAAAGAATATACCTGGAAGCAAACAGTTGTATTTGCTGCTATCCTGTGAATATGATTGTTTTTAGACGCCATCGTTATATCAAAGTCTAAAATGCCACAGGAGTTGTCTTTGAGAATGTGGGGCTTTGCTCTTATGCTGGCTTTTCATATCAGCCCGTTTTATTTCTGACCTTGGCTACAAGCGTTTGTGTAGGCAAAGTTCCATTCACCTGCATGTTATTAAGCATAATGACGGGTTATTTAATTGTCATTAAAATCCCCTGGAATTATGGAAAACTTACCTTCCATGCCCATAGTGATTATAGCCTGAATAACAACACTACTGCCCTTGTCTGTCCTTTGGGCTTCTTTGTTTTTCTTTGGTGCCACTTCTGCGATGGTACTATTTCTTCCTGGTGTTTTGGGTCTGTGTGTACATTACCCAACCAAGCATCATTCTTCCATTTTGGGGAAAAAAAAAATCTGTCTAGGGCTGTATCTATAAACTATAAATTTTCCTGTCTGATATTTTCTTCCTGGTTGAAACTGCCTAGTACTTGTACCTCTTGTAGATATTTTAAACATGAATGTAGGGAGCAGCGATTATAATCAGTCTATGCTTTCTACTACAAACAAAGACAGAGAGATGCAGTACAAATAAACTTCATAAAATATTCAACCCCCACACCTCTTGAAGTTAATGCTTTTCCTCTTGCTGAAAGTACATGAGACACAATAGGTCTGGGTGTCTTACATAGCTAATCATTGGTCTCCTCTGGGATTGCCTACCTTAAGCCAGCACTGCAATTTTACTTTGAAAGGTTGTGGAGCTGACGTGAAGATTGTTGACTTGGCACAGATAGTAAGTTGTCTACATAAATATTTTTTTCCTAGTGCTTTTTTTCCCTCCCTGTAACTCATCAGGGTTTTGAACCCATCCCAACAAAGTGGGAAACAGTCAACTCAGCCCATTGAGACCCAAAAAAGAAAAGGTGGGTGGCTTGGGATGATGCTCCAGCCATGTATTGCATATGAAGAGAGAGATGCACTGCAGGTGACAGTCATCAGAGAAAAGGGTTTGGATTTTGGCTTTATTAGCTGCTTTGGACTACATGTCCAGCAGGGCATGTGTCACTTCCCAGCCCTTCTGATGGGGCTGGCAGGACTTCTCCTGCCCTTAACCTGTTCTGTGGTGCATCTTTGGACATGGAGTTGCAGGGTGCTGATCATTGCCTCGCACAGCAGATTCTCTGCATGGCAGGACCTGTATCTGCTAGTGTAATTAAGGTTGGACATAAAAGATGCTGTGGAGCTGATGTGTTCATAGCATGACCAAATGTAGGCGTAAGAGCAAGTTGCAAAGGAATACAAGATCTTTCTTATTGGTCTTACAAGTCTAATAGCAAAAATAAATTATGAAAAATACCAACACACCCACCACTCAAAAACATATCAATAAACTTCAGATCTGCATCCCTAGGTAGAAATGCGAAGCAATTGGCTGATGGAGCTGCTGAGCCTTTGCTGCTTCCCTTGCAGTCAATGGAGGTGTACAGCTCTCTGTCTGCAGAGTATTGCCTAGAAAGAAAACAGCAGTGAGCTCAGCAAAACATTTTTCTTCACTTAAAACTGATGGCTGAGTTTCTAGAAAGTCTGGATAAATTGCAGAAGAAAGGTAGCTAGACCTTTGTTCAACTGATTGCAACTGATTGTGGTCGGAGGGGAAACACATTAGAGGAAGGGAACCGGTGCTGTATGGAGACAGGGTGCTGTTCTTGATGTGCTTGCACTGTGAACAGATCCTACTCTTTCACTTTGCTGCAAACACTTTTAGAATTCTGCTCTGGTCTGGGTTAAACAGGTGATAAAGCAATGCTGCAGAGCTGGTGAGGAGAGGAGGTGAAGCCACTGTGCGAGGCAGCTGGGGAGGCTGGGTTTGGCATTATTGCAAAGCTGGAGTGCTCAGCTGCACCAGCGCAGGCTGAGCGCTGGGTGTGAACCCAGCCCTGGTGCTGGCCATGTGAAGCTGCTGGGAGAACCCTGGGGTGGGCAGAGCCAGGTGAAATGGCCCTCATTCACCCATGACTTTTTTGGGAACCCTGGTGGGGAGACCCTGAGCATGTTAAAAATATAACTGGCTACATTGATTGCTAGTAGCACCTTGAGAGAAACATTGCTGTTACATGTTGGTGTAGAAATTTGCAGTACCTGCAGTTGCACAGGAATGGAATTCAAGAATATGTAAGTAAAGGAGCTTTTGGCAGGGATGAAATGCCACCTGTCTCCATACATGATGATTCGGTGCATTTGTGGAGCAGCCGGCAGTGGGGCTAGTGCAGTTTTCCCTGTTTGCTGCCTGGGGCTGCTTTTGGAGGCAGCTCCCCAGTGCCTCGCTGGAAGCTGCTTTACTCTGTGGGTTACGCTGCTGGGGCGATGACAGGGAGCCCTAGCAAGTTTTCCTATCTGTTAATGGATTTCTTTCTGTGCTGGAGCTGGCAAGAGACTTCTGAGGAAAGCTTTGAAATTACAGCACTGTTCGAGAAGTCATTCCCTTTGAGACACTGAGATCGGTTTCTTTGTACTTTTAATGTGGGTTGCTTTCTGTTGGCATAGCTCATGGGATAGTCAGCTGGATGTACTGCCTCTGTATTTTCAGTTTCTTTATCGGAAAAGTTTAATCCTCAGGCTGCTCTCTAATGCTTGCTGGTAGCTAGCTCCATTTTTCACTTAAAGCTGGAAATACTGGTGAGGTTTTGGTTTTCAGTAAGCTCAGACCCACTCATAGTTATCCCAAGGTGCGTTTATCGTGTACTTTTGTTAACCATTTTGTGATATGCAGTGTAATGTGCCTGATAAGGCGTGTTAAAGCAAGCATCTGTTCCTGCTGCAGGATGAAAATAAACCTGATCACTAAGGACAGTATCAGCAAAGTTTCTGTTCCTGTGAAAATACCTTGGGAGTATTATGATTAGTTGTCTGAAGAGGTTCAGATATTAAAGATTTTGTGATAGCTGGGGAAGCATATGGCAAAGCGCTGAACTGTAAGGTATTGATTTTGATCTATAAATCCCCACGTTGTTGTTGGCTTGGCTGGTTTAAAAGAATAAGGACAAAAATTATTCATGCCTGCAGTTTTGCAACCCAACATCAAAAAAAATTGATCAAGCGACTCTGGCATACTACTTCTGGCCTTAGATTGTAGGTTTAACGCTCAAATGCATGTTAGTGAATGAAGAGTCTGCATCTTGCTTTTGGAAGTGACTTTGGCATGGATGCTCTTGACCCTCAATAGGAGTGAAGCTCAGAGGTTATTCTCAGCCTACTGAAAGTTGTACCCCTTGTCTGGCCTAGGGAAGAAGGTCATTGTTGCTACACTGTTAATTAATTCTGCTAACAAAAGCTTTGCTTCTAGAGGACACAGCACACTTTCAGGTGTTGCAGTTGTTTGTCAGCCTCACCCATTTTCTGCAGGGGTGCAGCATGGGAAAAGTGGCGTGTTGCTCTCACCTCCTGCTCGCATTGACAGCATGATGAGGCTCTGGTTGAATTTGTCGCCGAATTTGGTCTGGCCAAAGCAGGATGAGTGTGCAGGGCTGCGCGGAGCCGCTAGGTGGAAGCAGCAGATGTGGCCAGCGATGCTCAAACCTGCTGGTGCAAAGCCAGGGGAGATGCTATTGAATATCATTATGGGTTTAATTTGAAATATCATTTGATTTTGCTTCCATTTGCAAACTTTTATATTGTCCTCTTCTTTTTTGCTCTTCCTCTGTCCTTTTAAGTGGATGTGTTCTATCCTCTGGCATGTTGTGGCATTTCAGTGGAATTTGCAGTGATGCTTTTTTTAATTACAAATTGGAAGGTAGCTGCTGATGGTGCCCCCTCCTCCCTGTGTACATGCACAGCAGCATGGGGAGCATCCTTTGACAACACGTTTGATGCCAAACCCAACTTTGCACCGAAGCTCACACAAATCTTTTCGTTGACTTCAGTCAGAAGCAGATCACACAGCTGGTGGCAACTTTATCCCCGCTAGTCAGCGGCATAAAAAAGAGCTTTTTAAGGCTGCTGCATTTTATGGGTGGGAATATCATACGGTGCCCACTGAGCCCAGCTTGACTTCACTTCAAATCATGTGTTGGCTATGGTGCGAGTGAGATGCATGCAGGCTGCACGCGGCAGGATGTCTTGCATCTTTTCTCAGCTGAAGTCAGAAGAAGCCTACAGATCTTGTGCAGATTAATTACTGGTTGCGTGTACCTGTTTGTGCATACTGTGACTTGGCCTATTCCTTGTTTTAGTGGAGGAGCTGGTTTGTTGTTGTGAAACTGGCTCCCAAGCATTTAAAAAGATATTTGGTCCTGCAATGCCTTGACATTAGTACTAAGAGCTAGCAGAAACAGTGGCAGAGGATACTGTCGTAACCGTTAGAAATGATGGTATACAGCTGTGCAGTATTATACAGCTTTCTTCACTGCAGAGCCCAGTTTCTCTTCTCTGTCCTGGCTGTGTTTGACAGCTGGACATGGGATGCTTGGGATGTAGAAAAGGAGAGAGCTGATGCTCATATCCAAAACAGACTGTATGTATTGTAGGAAGAGGTGTAAGAGTGTCTCTGTTCCTTGGGTGCTGGGCTTTGGGCTTCAAAGTTTCAAACTGTCTCATTTTGTAATAAACTGTAATGGTCGAGGACATAATGCAAGGACTTGAAGTAATTGGATTTGAGAGGGGAAAAAAAAAATGAATTTCAGGTTGAACCAAAGATCACAGTGTCAGAAAAATCCCTCCAGGTATCTTGAGGCTTCTGCCACTTGGGAAGTCGTGGGAGAGGTGCTGGCCTGGCAGGAGCTGCCAGGGAGGTCTGGTTCACTGGGAGTTTATTTGCAGTTGAGCTTTACAGCTGAATCTCCTCATTACTCCTTCTGAGTTAAACCAGCTTTATGCTCAGGCTCTTTTCTGAGATCCAGATCTAGTTTACCAGAAGGATGCTACAAGCTTGTGTTGGAGCATGACAAAAACACGAGGCTTTTAGGCAGTGGCTGTGACGCAGAGGCATTTCTGTGTCTGGGGTGAGTCCGAGCATGCAGCTGCATGGGAGGAAATAGCTAGGTGTTGGGGCTGGCATCCCAGCAGGTGGGTGCGCGGAGCTCGTGTCCGCTCTCTGGGGAGAAGTGAAGATCCATGGCAAGTGGGAGAGGAGCTGTTTCTAAGAGTTGGTGACAGATTCTTATGCAGAGCACAGACAGTCTCATACTGTTAGTGGGAAGGGATGAAATAGCTTTCATACTGTATAGTAAGTCCTGTCCCCTACGTTTCTTGTGACCAGTTCTCATTGCATCCCCTGGCTTCTGCTGCTGGGGCAGCACAGGAGCCACGTCCAGGTCCAGACAGACCTGCCAGGCTCTGGATGGGCCCCGGGGAAGTTACTTCTATAACATGAGCTGCCTTGCTTGTATTTAGTGCTCTGTCCAGACCTTTCTTCCATTCAGACAAGCTGTTGGCCTCTCTGCTTAATGGGGAATCAGGGAGCTGTGTCTGAGATTTTCTCAAAACTGGCTGGATATCTTTATTTTAACATAGAGATAAAATACCTAAGTATCACCCCCGTGGACACAGCTCCCTTGCTTGTCATCCAGATTGCTGCACCCTCAGGCATCCTCTATGAACATAGATTCCTTATTTGCAAAATGTATTCTGGTCCATTTCCTTTCCCAAAGATTGTGTCCTTGCTAAGACCCACAGCTTTGCAACGCCAGACTTAGCTCACAAATATCCATCTATTAATGGTTTTTGTGCTAAACCCTCTTTTGGCCTCATTATCCATGAGTGCAGTTTCCACCAAGAACTCCATCTGAGGTCATTCGCAGGGCATCCTTCATGTTAACTGCTCTGAGTTTACTTCCAGTGACAGTAACCCCCGTGAGTGTTGCTGCCTTGAAACTATAACCAACTCTCCCATTAGCAATGCTGATGAATGTGCCAAGAACAAAACAGAAACTTAAAAGTGGCCCTCTGCAAAGCAGAAATAGTACCCAGAGCTGCCCAGGCAGAGCAGCAGCATTTTGTTTTGCACTGCAGAAAATGAGGTACTGGGTTGCAACGAGTACTCTGCTTCATTTTGAATTCTCTGCCGGTGTGTGGTATACGCTCAGAGGTGTATGTTATATCATTTTTACATCTTATTATAAAGTGGCTTTGAGGTTCTGGACATGAAAGCTACAGTCTACAAATACGTTTAAAAAAAAAAAATGCAAAAAAGAGTTGAGGCAGATCTTTCAGCTGTCCACTGCAGTGCATGCACCCCTTGCTGCTGGCAGTCCAAGCTTTTGGCCTCTTAGGATTGCTGCAGAACACACTGGTGGCCTTTTTCATCTCTACCTGTTGTGTTCCCCCACTAATAAACCCCCAAGGGCACAGAGCTTCCTCTCAGATGTATGCGTGAGGGTGAAGTTTGCTGCTAACTGCATTATTCTTTGAAAGGCTCATTTGAGCAAGAGCAGGCTGGCTGCAGAAAGCTGTGTCGATAGCCTACAGCTACTTTGGCAGAGTGATTTCTGTTTAAAGAGGAAAAAAAAAACAGATCAAACCTGCAGTTAGTGAATTTAGCAATTCTTTATGCAGGTGTGTATCTTTCTAACCTAATCAATTTTCACACCTAATTCTCTTCTGTGCTATCTGCTGTGGTAGAGATTGTGCTCTTAGACACTGACCTGGAAAGGGATAGAGCAAGTGAGCCCAGTGGTTACTGATGATAATTTGGGGGTGACTGGCATGCTCTGAGTTGCTTCTTTCTAAAGCTTATTAACTCTTGGATAGCACATATTGATCCGTGTCACTGTACAAATAAACTTCACACAGCTAAGAGCACCAGAGAGCAGGTATTTTCTTTGATATTGCAGCTGCCTGTGCTGGTATTTAAATCATCCTTCCTCGGTCTCCTCTCTGAGGAACAGCCCAGGGAGCTGGGGGTGCTTGGGGACAGCAGGGACCACGGGAGGTGATGCTGGGGTGGCTCTGACCAGCCCCTCTTGCAAAATGGCACCAGTAGCTCAGAGCAGGTGGGAGCAAAAGGTTTTGCATGGCAAATGCTGAAAAACAGCCAGCACGGCTCTGAACCCTGCTTCACGCCGTTCCCATTGCTGGTTGTGTGTGTCACTGGTTACGAGCCGGAACACTTCTGGAGCACTTCCTAATTGGAGATTTTGGGGCAAGATTTTTATCTTTTTGGTGAGTTGTGGAAACTTGCAAAGTGAGTACAAAGTAAAGAAGATATGCAAAAATGCATTAGAAGAATTTAATCTGTTTTAATCCAGTGCTTTCTCCCCTTGTTTTGGAATCATTGGATATAAATTTATTGGAATTTGCTTCTGATAATCAAATACTAGCCATTCATTTGTCAATGTCAATAAAGGCATTGTGATAAAAATCAAATTCATTTCACTTGTCTGCAAACAGCCTATTGTTGAATGAGTTGCTCTAATGTATTAATCAGACATATAAAGTAGCACTGTAACGAGGTTAAAAGTGCACACCGATTTCCATTATAAATATATTCTCAATCAAGCAGAACCTAATCTACTGCTGTAAGTCATTCTGTAATTCAATTGTACTAACCACAGTACATGTAAAAACAAGATGTCTTACAACAAAGTCTAAGAAAAAGCCCTGAAGATATAAACATCTTTATAGAAAATAATGATTTACATTTTCAATAAGCATGATTTGTCTTTGGGAAGAATGTAACTCCTTTATCATGAGCAAAAATCTAATAGGAGTCTTTTTACCTTGTCTGCCATGTTTTGGGTAAATTATCTTGGTGCTGACCTTTAACTGGGTAAGGCTAGAACTGGCTGCCAGGAAAAAAAGTATGGATCTAGTAGCTTCAAAACTAAGAAAAATCAAAAGATTAATAAATAAAAAATCCTTGTGAATGAAGAATGCAGGGCCTTCCTGAGCCCTTTGTTAGCCTTGAATGGATTAATTTTACCAGCAGCTAATCTCTGCTGTGCTGAGAAATTTTTACCGCTTTCTGTTATTAATGATTATTGCGCTTCTGTTTTAGGCTTTGTTCCGGGAGGTTGCAGCATTGCCGTGGGCAGAGCCCCATGCACCCCTCGCCAAGGAGGTGTTCCCGGGAAGGCTCCTGCGTCCCTCGGGGTTGCTCTCGGGTGCGGAGGTGGCCAGATAATGCACCTGGGTGGTGCTCTGGGCTTAGCTGGAAAACAAATTGTTGTTATTACTCTGCTGAAGATATTAAGCAGCTTTAAAAACTGCTGAAATGATCTGATGAGCTTTGGTGCCTATTGCCTTGTTGTTTTAGCAGAACTGATCTTGAGAACAAGAAAGGAGGTTGGAGGGGGCAGAAAGTGGCTGCTGGGGGTTGTTCCTATGGGAAGGTCGAAATAAGTAGGGTTACGGTCCTCTGTTAGGGACGGGTGGACAGGGAGGATTGATGGGTGCTGAGTGCTTTGGGGTTGGAAGGCTTTTCTGTTCAGTTCCACTGCCCCTTCCCAGCATAGGAAGGGAGGAAGGCGTTTTATAGTGAAAAATGCTGCTCGCAGTGTAAAAACCTTTGGGATGGTTTCGGTACAAGAGTTTATTGAAGTATAAATCTAAAAAGCTGTGTATACCTGTGAGTGCAGATCTGCACGGATTACAAAGCAGGCATTGCTTTTTACCTGCTTGTTTTGATATCACCAGTTAAAGCAGAGTTAGCAGTAAGCCTTGTGTGCTCTATTTTATATAAATATTATGCTTGCTATTGGATTGCTGGTAGAAAGAGAACTAATTAAGGAGATGGGGCTATCATCAGTAGATTTTTCTTCCCTGAGATTTTATGAGCAGTAATTTGAAAAGAGCCATATTAAAGTCATTGAAGAACAAGTTAATGCTGCGTTTCCAAGAATATTACCCTTCTACCCAAGGATTATATTCAAGAATAAACAGTGTACAGTAGCTAATTGCTAGCTGACACATTATAATGGCTTTATACTTCCAAAATTGAATCAGTCTGGTTTAAAAAAAAAAAAGTCATACAGTAACTTTTTAATTATTTAACAATGTATTTCTCAAAGAATAATTGAATCTCTGCTTGAGGCTATAGGGGGCAAGTTGGACCAGTGAATATTGACCACATTTGCAACCCAGCTGACACTGCTGCTCTTAAATAACCTATTACAGGCCCTGTCTCCATGTTGCTGGCTTATGTTCCAGAATGACGGCAGGTATCTGTTTTTCCTCTCTAAATTAAGCTGCTAGGAATTTATTTCTCTGATTGTTCCTTTCTGTAGTGCTGTAGGCAAAAAATGCAGTATGATATTAAAATCCACAGAAATCTGCAAAGGAAACCAATTAACTCTGGGAAGGAAAATAGCAAATGAACCTCACTTGCCTTGAGCCCTCATCATTCCTGTGTTTGCCCTGTGCTGTTTCTCACTGCTGCAGCCCCCTCGGTGCCACTTTGCATGTGGTGTCCCCCGCGGGTGGCAGGGCTGCCCCGGGCTCCAGTTCCTGGCTGCTGGACACGTGGGTGAGTTGCAGCCTTCTTGCTGCTGCCTCTGAGAGCCTGAGCTCACGGCATGTGCTGAACTTGGTGCTCTCAAAGGAGTTGTTGTTTGTATACTGGTGCTATACAGGTAGAGATGCAGAAAGGAACTTTTAAGTTTTTGGTAGAAACTGGTAATCACTCAAACCAATTCCTTGCTTTGCTTCTAAGTCTGTCGAGTTGGAGTAGATAAAACTCTGCAACAGGAGGGTCTTCCTGGGACCGATGGTGTAAGTATAATAGCGTGCACAGTTGTATAATCACGTTGTATTTAGCATCCTTAACAGAAATGAGTTTCATTACCTTGAGTCCAGATTTTCTAGCAAGGTCGTTCTTTTAGCAGTGGCTTTGAAATGAGGTGGTTGGGTCGGGGACTTCAGCCTCCTTGGGGAGTCGGAGTCCGGGAGGCGTGATGGCAGCACGGGGCTGGGAGCAGCCGTGCCCGGGTGAGCCTCTCGGTGTGCTGGGGCCTCGGAGCTGCAGATGAAGGGCTGGGCTTCAGGCACTGTCGAGTTTTGCTCCTTGGTGTGGCTTTGATTGGTCTGGCTCACTCCTGCTGTTCTCTGGATTTTGTTTCCGCGTTTTCCCTTTGCTATGTTGTCATCTTTCAGGCAAGGCTGCCGTCTCTTTCCAGGAATAAAGCCGTGGCTCGGTTGTCTAAGAAACATCATATTGCATAGATCTAACTTAAAAGCATAATGGGTACATTAGTATGCTATGGGGCCCAGTTCCAGGAAATGTCTCCACTTGGGAAAACTGCGTAAGTGTGTGCTGAAAATTAAGCAAACGCTTTTTTTGCTTGACTAATCCTGCCAGTTGGCTGTGCTGGGGCACCAGCCGCATGCCCAGCAGTCTGCTGCCTAGGTCTGACCATAAGAAATGAAATACCCATGTTTGTGTTAAATATGGAATTAACAAAACACTGGAGGGAAACACTGACTTCAAAAGTTGTGCTTTAATTGCATGTCATAGATTATAAATGCAGAATGAACAACTGTGTTCATTTAGTCCAACTTCCTCTCTACCTATAAATAACAATAAACAGCCTTTTGCTTAAACACAAAGCAGCTTTCTCCGGTGGATTAAATGCTGCATACTGGCGACACTAGAAAGAAGAAACATCTTATTTGCATTATTTCGTGCACATTTGAAAGGGCTTGACTCAAATTGAGGTCAGGGCTCCTTTGAGCGAAAGGGCATCCATGTGGTGGAGGAGCTGGGTCAGCGCAGGGGTGGGAGCCGTGGTGGGATGCCTCGGGTGCCATGGCATATGTGCATATGGGACACTGGGCATGTCCTGCTGGGGATGGGGTGGCATGCCGTAATGGGAACGCCATGGCAGTCCCCAGCTGATTTCAGCTGTTTGAGCCCCGATGCAGCAGGCGGGGGAAATAATGGTCCTCCCCAGACCCTGTGTTCCTGCTGTGACACTGCGCCTCTGCAAAGCGTCTTGTGGCACTCTGCTCTGTGTGAAGGATGTGATGAAAAATGAAGTGTGTGGTTATATTTCCTTCTTACAGATTCCTCCTTAATGCCTCTGAGGTCTGCAGCAGTTTGGAGACCGTAATGATGGTCTTCAGCATAACCTGGTCGGGTAGCTGCAGGAGTCCCCCAGCATTTGCAGCGTGTTTGCAGCATGTGTTGGGCGTCACCATGGGTGCTGGTGTGACAGGCGCTCTGTTATTCTAAGCATTAGTGTTTGTGTGCGTTTTACACATTATAGCACTGCATTATTTAAAGGTAATGCATTATTAAACGCTTTTCTCCTCAGCATGGAGAGTAGGTCACTTCCTGCAATTTCTGCTGCTCCTTGAGCATTGTTTAGGATGCTGTCTCTTATGTAATCCTTGCAAGGTAATGTCTGAATAATGGATCGTAATACAACAGAGTTGATTAATAACAGTGCTCCATTAATGAGGAATTTTAGAGAAATATGCGTAAAGACATCTATGTTATCATACTCAGTTTGTTCCTGCTCGAGTGTGTGGAACCAGAACAATCATTACTTACTTAATAATGATGTGCTTCCTAAAATAAAGGGCTGTAAATTCATTTTTATGCCCATAATCATATTTTCTACTGTGAGAAGAGTGAGGGAGCGGGGAATCATCTCTTTCACATCTTCCTGACAAAATGTATATAATGATTACAAGCATATAATAAGAATGTTTGTCCTAGCTAAATGTTTATTCACTTCTGTTAATCAGTATTCGTTTGAGAGTTTGCCACACAGTTTGTGGAAAGCAATGCAATCACTTGAGTAGTGTGGCAGATTTAAATCAGTAATAAAAGCCCTGGGGAAATTAACAAGACAAAACATTAACCACAGACTAAACATTAACATATATTAGCATTTTTATTACACCTGTAGAAATGGTAAATGTGCTTGGTTACTACTATTAAAAAGTTTATGTTCTATCCCACATCATCACAATGTATATTTTGTTTTAAGCCCTTTAGAATTTAATTAAGCTGATTTCTATAGCAGCATTTGAGTAATAGACTTCAGGTTCACTTTTATGGTGACTTTGAAGATAAAGAATGCATTTGTACCCTGTTTATAATGCTAATGATACGTGTGACATTTAGCAGAGTGGGCTGTGAAAAAGAAATGGGGAAAGGGGAAGAAGCACCAACGCAGGCAGCTGTGTTACTGTTTTCAGAGTTACTGGCCAAACTGGGTTCCTGCATGGGATGAACGATGCTCAGGGGTTTGAGGGTACCAATTGGTTCCTCTGAAGGTAGCACATTTTCTTAATGTCTTTGATAGTCTGTTCTGTGTGAAGCTGCATACTATAGCAAATCACCATTTCAGAGTCTGTATTCAAATCAATTATAATAGTTAATTGCTTTTCAGTTTAATGTGCAGCTTCTCCCAAAGGAAACTCAGAAATAGGTATAAAATGACATATGTGAACTACAGAGAGCAGAGAAGATTGCAGGAGGAAATCTTTAAAAATGAGACCATCCCCTCGAGGGGGGGAAAAAAAGTACTGTGTCTTCCTGGAGAATGTATCTATAAGCAGAAGAGTTCACAGAGAAGACAAATGGAAACTATGTAAAGTTTAAGCAAAGGTTAAATACAGCAAGCTGTCCTTTAGAGCAGAGTGGAGCTTGTGGTCTGAACAAGAAGCAACAGCAGCAGGTATCCAGCAATGTCTAATGCATTCTTATCTTCCAAGGGAGAGTTGATTAGCTTTTTTTTAAGCTTTCAGGAAATTACAGTTAGAATGCTCTTACTCTTAAAGGTGGTGCTCTGATGCTCTGATTGGCACTGGGGATCACATGTGCTGCTTCCCAATTTTTCCCCAGCTAGCTTTGCTTGCCGATGTACAAGAGGTTTTCCCTGCGCAGCCATCCCGCCTCGCGGAGCAGGTGTGACGGTGGCCCCGGTGCTGCCATCCTGCTGGTGGCTGCCTGCACGAGTTTGCTCTCCACCAGCCACACCAAGGCTGCGATGCTTCATGCAGAACCCGGTGCTGTGGTCATCGTCCTTTTTAGTATAATTTAATCGTAGCCCACTGGTCCCAGTTTCCATTGGCATGTGGGTACCAACGTGAACCAGCGCTGTGCTTTGCACCCTTGACCTGGATGAAGCAGCTGCGGTGGTGTATCTGGTCCCCTGGCTGCTCACGGCGTGTCATTTCCATGAGGCCTCAAGCAGGTTCCCTGTAGTCCTCTGGCACCTCTTACTCTAAATTAATGGGAAGCATTAAAATGGGCTGATAGTGCTGCTCCATTAGGGTTTTCCCTGTGTTCCTCTCAAATCAATGCTCCCTCCCAAGCAGAGCCATTACCTGGCTCCCGGGGGCATTTGGAGCCAGCTGCCTCCCGCCCAGTGTGGGGACTGTCCCCAGACAGGGAGCTGCGGGGATGGGCTCCCCTGAAGCTGTGAGAAGGAAATCGGGGTGGGTGGTGGTCGGCGGGAGGTAAAGTGTTCCCCTTGCGCACGTGTCACGCTCACTTGGAGGAGGCTAATGAAATCAAGGAATTAGCATGTTTATTAATGAGCCAGGGCAGGGAAACTTAGCTTCGGCTGTCCTGGTGGCTCTGGGGGCTTGTAAAAGTTTGGGGAGTTGGGAGGGTTTTGCTTGCCTTGTGTGCCCTGGCAGCAGTTTTTGGTGGGCTGGCAGATTCTCCTAAAAACTAATTAAAAAAAAAAAAAACAAAACAAACAACCTGCCATTTTATTTATTTATTTGTTTTGTCACATGGAGTTTCAAGCTGCAGCCTGTTCTGGGACAGTGTATGTGTGTGTGATGTGAAATAAGACTGCACAGTATTTGCACTGAATATACTTTAGATAAGGATTTATGTATGTTTAAGATGCCTCTGGTGCTCAAAGCTGCAGAACCCAAGGATAGGAGCTGACGGCTTCATTCTGTGTTTGCTTTCAATTCCACGTTTATATTTTTTGCAGCAGGAGGCAGGCACCTATTCCTGCTGTTGCTCAACGCCAGCCTGGCACACGTGATCTGGCGTGCCACCTTCCTCTGGCTCTCACCCTTACAGTCATCCAGATTTGTCAGGGAAACGTGGGAATGGTGGTGCCTGGAAAGCGGTGTACGGACTGGTGCACCCTTGCTCTGCTCTTCTCCCTCCCTCCCTGCTGAGGATTTTTGCTGTTCTTCCCAAAGTAAGCAAGGCATGGGGAGCTGGAGTACCTCATTTTTTTTCCCCCCCACAAGGTCTGAGGCTTGTGTTGTCCCTTCTTGGACTGTCTTGCAGTGGCATTTTTCTGAACTTTTTAAAATCTGGAGCTTGCTTTAAAATACTAGTGGTGATTAAGAAGAGCCTGGGGAACTGAGTCTGTGTATTTCTTAGCTTGCAGCTGGGACTTGGAAAAGGGGAAGGATGGAAACAGGATTTCTGAGATGTTTTGTAGGACCACTTGTGGCCCAGCAGACTTTGGCAGATGGTTTGTGAAAGTCTTTTCCCCCCTCAAAAGCACACGCGATTCTGCCCCTGCAAATGAGCAGGCAATCTGTTACTTCTACGTTCTCTCACTTTGTTTAATGTTCAAATTCCAGACGGATTTTTGACTAAAAAATGACAATCATTTGGCCGTGACTTCACAAGATGGGCTGCAGGTTTTTTTTTTCTTTCCAAGAAGGTCAACTGGTCCTTGAGTGAATAACTAAGTAAAAACTTGCATACGGTGCTCAAACTTTCCAGCTTCTCCTAGCCACGAAGATTTCATCTGCTGCCCCGTTTCAGGGCCACGTTTGCAAGAAGGCTTGCATGGTGTGCGGCTCCATCCCTCGTGGGCTCCTGCAAAGCCCCAGCGCTGCATGGGGCCGAGAGCCTGTGGCTGAGGCACAGCTCGCAAGTGGGAGCTGCAGGCTCAGTTCTGCTCTGCCCGGGTATGGCCCTGGTGCTCGGCCCGCGCTGCAGCGAGGTCACACGGCCCTGGTCCGCCTGGGCGCTTTGCTTTTTGAAGTGCTGTCTCAGATGGTGCCATTGTTCCCGCTGTCACTCGGGCACTCCTCTCCCATTCAGCACGCTTCAGCATCCTTGAAGAAAAGCCTTGATCCTGGACTTGCTCTTCTCGGAGTTCAATAGGCTTCACCAGCTGAAAGGCGGGCTTTCAAAAGGGAAGGGGGGGCTTTTCAGAGCTGGGGGAAAATCAAAGGGAATCATCACAAATGGCTGCTTAAAATAACCGACCTTTTCCTGCTTCTCTCCTCTGCTTTGCATTCCTGTGCAGAGCATGGGTGCAGCGATGGAGCTTTTGTCATCGCTTGTTTTACGCCCTCTGTCCCGCAACGTTTGCGTATCCATCCGTTTCCCCGTGGCGGCTTTGTGGCAGATCCCATCTCTGACTTCTCTGTGGGCTCCACAAGGCTCAGGGCACCTTTTGGGGGTGAGATGCGCAGAGTCCCATGTGTCCTCCTGCTCTCCTGCCAGACTGCAGTTGCATGGGTGGTGGCACCAGGCAGCACAGAGAGTGCAGGATGTGCCATGGCAAAGGACAGAACCTTTTACGCATCAGCCAGGGTTTGGAGGGAGGCTGGACTCTTAGCGGTACCACTAAAGTTTGGAAAAATGAGTGTGCTTTCAGGCTTGCAAGCCCTTCCAAGGATGTCTTGAATCTTGTTTCTCCAGGCTCATTTTTCCTTGCAGTGTGCAGCTGGGTTTAACTCATGCTGTTTCTGGATGTGGTCCCTCAGCTGTGTGGAAGCCCAGCAGCTCCATCCCACTCGGCCAGCCCTTTCCCTGAAGTGCATCCTTGCCTTGTGCCGCTTTGCTGAGTGAGCTCCCTTCCTGCCAAAAACCCCAAAGGCAAAGACAACAGCCCAGAATGTGGTGTCCATTTTTGTGACTCCCTTCCTCCCCATGTTTTTTAAGCCTGTCCCATGACTTGGGGCGGGCGGCAGGGTTGATGTATTCTTCTGCAGGACTTGGGTTTGGCAAGGCAGAGACGAAACACAGCCAAGGGCAGGCAGCGGAACAAAAAAAGGGAAGATGCTGCAGAAATCGCTCCTGCAGCTGCAGGAGGAGCTGCTTGGGGAGGGAACCGCAGGTGCAGAGGGGACCAGTGGCAGTGCCTCTTCCCACCGTGTTGCAAACCAGAAACTGCAGTGCCTGTCTCTGAGTGCTCCTGTGTGGTTTCTCTCTTACTCTTTATTGTACAGCAGCCTGAGCAAACAAACTGTGCTGCTCTTGATAATGAAACAGGTGACATTACTAATTTATTTGCCCACCCAAATGCAGGATGTAATAGAACGGAATTAATCTGTTCTCCTTACACATCAGATGCTTGTAGCTTTGGGCGGTGGGTGTGCTTTTTGCCTCCGGTGTGTTGCTAACTGGTAGTTTAGCCTTGGTGCGGTGCAGCGTGAAGATAAATGAGGTGCTGCTAGGAGTAGATGTTTTGTAGGTACGTGGTTGGTCCCAAGCCTGGATGTGGATGGTGGGATGAGGCTCAGTGAAAGTGAGGTTGGTGTTGGCTGTGGTGTCTTTGTGGTACCTGAGCCCTCTTCACAGTAAAGTATGACTGATTCCTGCAGAAGTAGCCTGGGGTGGTTCAAAGGGCGAGTTTTCCAGTGCTGGGCAGGCCTGGCAGTGCTGTGGTGGGATGGTTGTCCCTCATCAGTCTCCTAGAGAAGGAGATGGGTGCAAATCCATCTGCAGCGGGGATTGCAGCAGTGGCTGCTGCGCAGCCGGCACTGAGTCATGGGGCAGTGGCCGTCCGGGAGAGCTTTAATGAGGCATTTTGGATTCTTGCCACTGCAGCCACTTACCGAATCATCTGTATGCTAATGAGCTAATTTGTGTCATTAACAGAGACCTGTTAATCGAGACCTCCCATGGCATGACGGGGCTGTAGCCACAATGCTTGCTGTACTTTAGGCATGATTTTTTAAAATTTTTTCAATTAGCAATGATATGTATGACGCTTATCCCCAGGTACCTGCAGCGCAGGCTCTGCAGATGCTGACCTGCCTTGAGCTGCAGAACGGGGGTCTCAGGATTTGCATTTGGAGAGGAGGTGTTTGCTAAAAGTCTGGCTAGAGAGGTGGAGCATAGCATCCTGAGGTGCTGCGACTTTTGGGAAGGAAGTAGTGGGAAACACCCTGAGCCTCCTCCTGCCAGCATGAGTTTAACCTGACCAGTGGGAGCTCTGCCAGTCATGCCCGTGGCTCTGGGATTTTGACAGCCAAGGGGACCCCTTGATGCCCAAAAATCTTGCCTGACTTTTCCAGCCTTCCCTCCCACAGAAGGCGTGTTCATATAAGAGCTGGGTTGCATCCTTGTGGCAACAGTTTGCTTTCGGACACTGTGAGTGCATGGGAGGGACCAGACTGAGCATCGTCCTGGTCTGCAGACCAGGGCTGAGCCTGAGCAAGGGTGCTCAGCCTGTGCTTGGTGTGCGTGTCCCTGCCAAGGGTGCAGTGCATGGCTGTCCCCAGACACCCCTCTCCCTGTCGGGAAGGGTGCCTTCACCTTCCAAGGTGAGATGTGCGATGTCTTTTTTTAAAAAAAAAAAAAAAAAAAAAAACTCAATCAGAAACAAGTGGGTCCCTGCTTGCAGGGAGAATAAACACATTGGTGTGTTCTCTGTTAATTATTTCACTTTAAAATTTGTCCCTGTAACTACCTTGGACGTGGTGACTGACGTGAGAAGTAACTTAGGGTCCTAAATCCACTTTGAGAGCAATTTGGGCATGTTGGGGTTGGTGGAGGTAGACAGTGACGTACTGGTTCCTAACTCTCCTGGGCAGCCCAGGCCAGCCCTGTATTTTTATATTGCATGCTTTTTTAAAGAGCTCTTGTGCAGGTGGCAGTGTGCATCTTAGCTATCTTCCTGCAGTATTTCTGGCCCCCAAATTTCCTCATGCTGCTGTGTTTGTGTTTTCCAGATTAGCCGGTTATGTGGCCACGCTCAGCAGAGGCAGTATCGATCAGCTAATTACCCCGAAGACCTCTTTATTGACAAGAAAGTCCTGAAGGTGACTCGCATAGAGCAAGAAGAAACTCTGTCGAGCAGGAGGAGGTGAGAGTGCTCGAGCTGAGCGTGGTGCACACGTGATGTGGTGCAGGAGCAGTTGCCCTATGGGGTGGCCCCGTGGAGGGGAGATGGAAGAGCTCCTTTCTTCCCTTACTGATTAACCTGCGGTTGGTTTTGACTCTGAACATCAGAGCTGCTCTGGGACTGGCTCTGAATCGCAGTGAGGTGGCTACACCTGTTTTTTCACCCAGTGCATCTACACTGATGTTATTTTTTTTTAACCTATAAAGCTGCCTCCTGCTTTTCATCTTTGTTTTCCTTCTGTGCAATGCACCAGGCACCCAAGTCCATACACAAAATGCCATGTCTGGGTTTCTTGGGCATTGCTATAGTGTCAAATATACTCACAGGTATAGCTATAAGTAGAAATGGTAATTCTAGACTGAAACATTACATGAAGCAGTGTGTGGGCTAGGGGGCTTATTTCACTTTATTTCTGTGCAGTCTTTTACAGTAGTTCAGGAATGTTAACAGCCTTTTGCTGAATATTTTCAAAGTGAAGCAGGTGTCTCTGCTCCTGGCACTGCAGCCTGCACTTCCTTCGTGCAAGGCTATGCTCTGTAAATAGAAGCTGTAATTCAGTGGGCTCATACTGGTGTGTCAGGGAGAAGCATCCCCCCGTACATCCCCCATGGATCTGAAAGTGCACCGGGAAGTCTGCTGTGTCTTTACTGCTATCTTGAATATGAAAAAAATCTCTGCAGAAGAGAAAAGGGCAAATTCAGCCCTTTTTGGAACTGGGGATGGACTAACTTGGATAGATTTCCCTTTACAGAGCAACAGGGCCACATTCCTGACACAGTTCCCATGAGATAGCACCAGGGCTTGCATTCCTCCCTTGTCTCGACATGTCGGAGGCTTACACAGCCCAGGCACCGCCGGGGATGTCGTTTGAGGACTGTGCAGTCTAACAAAATCTGCTGCAACAAATTACACGAGCTCATACCTGCAGATATGGAGGAGTTTCTCCTTTTTCCTCTCTGCTCTCCTTGAGAGGGTCCTGCTGGGAGCTGTGGTCAGTAGGAAGGTTTTCTTCTGTCCGTTCTCCCTGATGCTGCTGGGGTCTGCAGGATAGGGAGCAAGGCTGCGCTGGGTGCAGCGTAAGACCTGTCCTGCTCAGGGCTTGGCAGAACTGAACACCCAGGTCTTGTTTGGCAAGAGGTTGGACCTCTCTCCACACAGTAAGCATGGTGCAATATGTGACTGTAGGAGGTGCTTGTCCAAAGCACCCTTTAGATGTGTGCAGGGAGATTGTAGGCTGAACTAGCAACCCTTTGGAGAGGCTTTGGACTCTCCAGCCAAACCCTTGTTTATTGGCATGGCTAGGGACAGATGGGCTGGTGCTTTCAGTATGCTGACAGGCTGTGCTGTGGTGGGCCAGGGGAGGACTTGGGTTTCCTCTGTCTGCTGCTGGCTCTGCCTGCACAGCTGGGTCAGCCTGATCGGGGCAGGAACATATGCCTGGTTAGCAAAAACCCAGCACGAGCGGGCAGGCTGCCTTCCCTGGCTCTGGAGTGGCTTTCCCTTGTTTCGTCTGCCACCAGCTGGCAGCCGGGAGCTTGGTCCGGAGAGGAGACCTCGAGCATCCAGGAACTCCAGTAAATCCCTGCTCAAGAAAAAGAGAGACAGATGGAGGGAGCCTGATCCCCCCTGCACCCCAGCCTGCAGCAACCCCTCGAGAGCAGCTCTCCGCTTCTTCCAAGCTTGCTTTGGCCGGCTGCCTGTTGCTGCTGAGCAGCACTGTGGAGCACGGGGGTCCTTCTACAGAGGGGACAGACACCCCCAGGAGTGCTCCCAGCCAAGGTGCTGATCCTTCCTCATCATTCCCGGGGAGGAAGGATACTGAGAAATAACCCATTGCCAAGGGGGAAATGTACTGAGCTGTAGCCAGGAGATCGTGATGCCAAGTCTTACTTCCTCCAGTCTCTGCTATTCATGTTTTTGTGCTCTTTGCAACATTTACCTAGTTAAGTCCACTGGTGTTTCCTGGTGACAGCTGCTGAGTGCCCCCAAGTGCCCCCTTCCTTTGCAAGGGGCAGACCTGGGCTGGGAGGATTGGCGCATCCCACGCCTGCAGCCCCTGCCCTGTTTCTGGCTGCTGTCAGAGCCCCAGGGTCAGCCCATGTCCTGGCCCCTCTGGACTACTGCTGAAGGGGACCTGCCTGGGACAAGGGTCCTTGGTTCTGGGAAGGGAGGGTGCAGGGATGCAGCCAGATCTGTGGGTTTGCAAGCTCCTGCCCACCCCTCCTGCCTTCCTGGGGCAGGGCTGTGCTCCTGAGCATAACCTGTCCCTTTGAATGCAGACTGTGATCCCATAGTCAGCCTGGCATATGCCTCTAAATCATGCATCTTTGAGAGTGCAGCGTGAAACCCATCATTACCCATCTGTACAGGTCTGTGCTGAGTGTCTGCTCTGATCTGCCACCGCAATCTTCTTTTCTTCCTTTGACTGAGAACCGTTTTTTCCCCTTTCTTCCAGGGAACTCATTATGAAGCTGAAGTCTCACAGCAATTTTTACAGCAGCTTGCCAGAATACATCTGTAACTACAGCTCTGCTGTTCAGAACGACACTCTTTGCTGGAACGGTCAAGAAGTCGTGGAGAGGTGAATCATGTCTCCCTTCCCCTCCCTTTCCCCAGCACTGCTCATCTCTAGTTAACTGGGTGCGGGAGTGGTCTCTGGCCAGGACGCTGCTCATTCCCTTAAGAAACCATTCACAGAACTGGCGTCCACCTGCGCTGCAGCTCAGGTCGATGTGCAAAGCCCGTGTGAAGGGGAGAAGCGGTCGTGTGCCGCCCTCCACTGAGCTTTTTGTGCTCTGCTGTGAAAACCCTGTAGCAACAACCAGGTTTCTGTTGCAGTGGGCTGGCAGCAGTGAGCTGCAGAAAGGGGAGAAGCTGCAGCTCAGCACGGCTGTGCTCCCTGGCAGGGTGCACCTGGGTGCTGGGGTGGCTCCTCTGGAGCAGCAGTGGGTGTGCGGAGGGGCACGTGCAGAGGGTTCTGAGAGTGTCCTGGTAGTATCAGTAAGGTTAATGAAGCCGGGCAAGAACAGGATTAATAGCATAAAGGGGAAGGAAGCATTAATAAAAATGGAGCATTTTCTTGCAAAAAATACCCCTTAGGAATGTTAGAGAATGTGGAAACAGAACTTGGAAATGTTTTTTATAATTATACATAAATCTCCTCTAATAGCCCTACTTTGCGAAGCATCCTTTGCTATTAAGTAGTTTGCATAAGGGAAGAAATAGAAATAAAATCAGGAAGTTGTGAAATGTTGAGATATTAATTATGACTTCTTGATCAGTAACCTCCGGTGGTAATTAGCCTGCACTTGCAATACTGACCTGAAACACTGAAGGGACGAAAATAACATCAAAATGTGTTTTATAAAAAAGCGCTCAAGCGTCTAACATCACGCACGTTAATAAAATGTACCTACTTTGCCTGAGGAAAAATGTGTCCTCTATCTGTACCTATTTCTGGAAAATCTTGAGCTTCTTTGCCTAAGAGAAGTGCAACTGGAGGAAAAAATATTCAGTATTGTCTCACTGGTTGTTAATTAAAAAGTCATCTTAAAACAGTGCCACAAACACTGCGGCTTTGCAGGGGAGGGCCTAGGGTGAGGTCTTTGCTTACAGCAGTACACTGGGGCCGTGGCCCTGCTCCAGGTCCTGCTGAAATCACTGCTGGGTGAAGTGGCAGCAGTGGAAAGGCGGCGAGTTCACATCCTCCCACAAATGTAAGCTCAGCATTATTTGCACATAAAAAATGGTTTTAGATGATAGCCCTTTTCAGCTTTCTGCTGAGAATACCAGTAGACTGTCAAAGGCAGAGATGTCACCCTGGGTCCCCTGCCACTAAGCTGTGGTGTTTGTGGCACGATACGGCAGGGNGCCACAGCATGCAGACAGGGCAAGGCAAGGAGAAGATAGAGAGTGCATACACAAAGGGGGCAGCATGTTTTCAGCCCTCAGCAACCTGGCTGTTATGTCGAAGATGACATCCTCTGCTCTGCTTAAAGATGCTGCCTTTCCACCCCTCTCCTCCTTCCCCCCACTCGCATTTATCATGCGGATGTCACCACCTCTGCCAGCTCCTATGAGATATTAGTAACAGCTCCCTTGCAGGCAGATAGTGGAGGCTTTTTGCTGTGAGGAGTGTGAAAACCCCCATCCCCTTGCAGTGTCCTGGAGGGAGCGCAGCTGCCCTGGACAGGAAAACTTGCTGGCTGGGCACAAAAGTGTAAGGATGGCAGCTTGCATGGAAGAAGAGATTTTGAACATCCCTGTAAAGGCAGGGTGTTTGGCAGGGAGGGCAAATGGATGCACAAAATGGAAATAGCTGTTGCCCCTTAAATTCTTAGACTTCCTTCACACTTCGTATTTTTAGCATGTGCATCTGTAATGCTTGCCAGGGTGACCCTTTCTTCTCCATACGCTAGTAAAGTCTGTCATGTGGCAGTGTTTCTGCTGATGAAACTACAGGGTAAAACTCAGCAAAATAAAGCTGAACTATGGCTCCATTTGCAAAATGTGTTTCAAATTGAAAGAAATGTAGTTAAATTGGCTCTAAAGCTGTTTGTGCTGCTTCATGTGGAGCTGAAACAGTTGAAACTGAGTGCTTCAGGTGTTTGGACTTCCCAGCTTGGTATCTCTTTCAGAGAGTCTGAGAGGATTCCTGAAAATCAGGTGCGTTCAAGGTAACAGTGTTTGAGTACCCCAAACTACCAGTTTTCTTTATTCAGCCTTTTCCCCAAGAGGGAGCCAAGCAATTGTTCGCTAAGTAGGAGCTCTTTCGCAAGCTGCTCTGAGAATGCCTGTTACGTGCTTGAGTTTCTGGCAGAGCCACAGCAGTCCTCCTGCTGGACTGATGTGCAATTGTCGGTCATCATTCAAATTCCAGCTTGCTGCTTTTTACAAGAAACTTGGTGTTTTTTGAATCCCTTGTATTAATTTCAGGATGTTGACATGGTAGTTTGTCCTGTACGTTACTGCTGCCAGACAAGGGTCTGATCTTCTAGGATTTGTGTATGTAAAATATACTGTGTATCTTCATGTTTCCTTGTTGCTTTATTGGATGCTGGCTTTGGAGGATGCTGACAGGAGGGGAGATACTCATTCCTTGTGCTTAACCTGCTGCGTGTGGTTGCTGTAGCTGGGTATGTCTCACCTCTGAGCAGGATTAAGTTGCCCGAGTGTGGGCACTGCATGCATCCCATGACCCCTTCAAGTATCTGGGACATCTGCAGGGTGATCTAAGACAACCCATACCCCTGCAGAGGGGCAGCTGGGGCCCAGGGGAGACACCTTGAAATTCCCATGGCAATACAAGGTGCTCAGCATAGGGATGCTGCCAAAGCTGCTTTCTGGGGAGAGGAATGGATGGGTGGGTGCTGTGTTTCCATGCGTCTCCATGTCTGGTGCTGTGCAGATGATGGACAAATCTGCTTGGGCATTGCTGTGTCAGTGAGCTTGGTGTGAGCACCTGCATGGACCCATTTGGGCTTTGGGGGGGGTGTTCCTGTAGTGTAGGGCTTGTGGTCATTTACCTCTTATGTCCTTAATGCAGCACCTGAGTGTTAATGAAGTTAGAGAGAAGCCCTACTGGATTATCCATTTCCTGGTCTCTGTCACAGCAAAGTTTACTGGTTATTCTAAGCACTTTTCCTATAACATGTTAAATCAAGCCTGGAACAACAACTTCACAGCGCCTTGCCAATGCATTCAAGTACTAGATAATACTGACAACGTGTATCCTGCTATTTGACGCAAATGGTCTCTTCTGCACCCTGAGCTGCTACTCCTGTTTTTTCTGAATCGGTGTTTACTCTGTCCTGTTTATCCCAGTGCTTTGTTACCAGCAGAGAGTGACCGTGTCCTGGACCGGATGTGCTCAATGCCTTTCCACTGCATCTCATTTCCCATTTTAATCCTTGAACCGTTCTCAGTTTCCTCCTTGCCCTTAACTCCCTCTGCCCCAACTGAACACAGCACATGCATTTGGGACTCTGAGGTGCTGCAGCCAGTATTTTATCATGCTTTTCTCCTGATACAGCGAACTGTGAGCAAGGTCTGACTATCTGGGCTATGTTCTTATTTCATCCCTGGCCCTGAGGTGTCCCACCGATGGAGCAGGTTATGCACGCAGCAGGTGAACTCCCTGCATGGTGCAGCCCCTTGTAACCCCATGAAGTTGAGAGCTCTGAGGACCTGCTTGACAGAGGGGTTTTCACGATGCGGTTTGCAGTAGGGATGACGTGCAATGTGCTCTACTGATGGGTCAGCATCACTCACCCTGCTTTGTGTGTTTTAGCATTTTTGAAATGATTTATTCCACATTTTCTTTTACAGTCTTACTTTGTGGCCCTTTGTCCATCTCATTTACTTCTCCTTGTTGGACCATTTAGTAGCAAGAATTTTTCCACTTTCCTGAGGTTTGATCTGTGGGTTAGTAGCTTGCTAACATTCTCTTTTGTGGGTTTAAGACATGGTGCCTTGACCTGTCAGAAATAATACCTTGCAAACGGTGGCAACTGTACAAGGACAACAGACTTCTATGGTCATATGGTGTGCAATAGCTTAAACCTGCTTAAGTGAGAGCTGTTGTCATGCCCTTCCTTGCCTCAGTTTGTCATCTTGCCCCCATCCTCCTGCCTGCCCACATGCTGCTGAGCTGGATTTTTGCTGAACTGGAGCCAAACTGATCCCATAAAGCAAAACTTCTGCTGGATCCTGGCTTTACCTGCCCATGCGAGGGTTGCCAGCTGCAAAGGGAGGTGGGGGCTGGGGTGGATGGTTGGGAGTGAGAGTTGGAGCTACACCCTTCTAGCGTGGGGCTGTTGGTTTTCATGCAGTGCTCCAAAATTACAAATCCGGTGTGCTCAATTGCCAAGAGGCTTTGTGTCAGCACGTGTGTAAGACAGCTGTATGGATGGGAAACAGGCAGATGAAGGAATATGTTGTCCAGCTTCTCTTATCCTTTTCTCCATCCAGTGCAGAGGAAAACCAGAAGATGATTCCTATCACAGAAGTCCCGGTTGAATAATTAGCTCATGTAAAGACTTCAGCTTAAGTCAAGTGGGTGTTGAGATATTGAACTCATCTCAGTTTCTGTGGGAGTTGGGCATCTAAATCTCAGAGGTGATTTGAACCTTATATATAGCATCAGGCTTTTGCAGCGTTTAATACTAAAAGCCTATTAAAATCTAGATTCTCAGTTTTAATAATCTGCTTGCAATAGTATATTCCTTTCAAGCTGTTATGAATAGAACGACAGCAACATTTGCCTGCTGCAAAACTTGTAAGTATGTTAAGTATTACTGTTACATATTGCCGTTTCCAAATTGCTCAAGACAAACTTGTACATTAATCTAAATTATCCACATAACTCTTCTCTTTATACCAATTCCAAATTAATATATTTTTAGCACCTTGCCAGATTCTTCAAGCTAGAAGTCTCAGATTTCCTGTTTTTTTTTTTTTTTTGCCAACATACTGTGGTTTGTTTTAATCATACAAATCATAAACAATGAAAGCACAATTGGAAGCAAGGGAGAAAAATGAGATTCTGTAATTGGAACAAAGGAAATTCCATGCCAGCAATAACCCTTTAGCTCATGAAGGGTATGGTTATTTCTGGCAGTGCTGCAAAATATCTGATACAATGGAGTCCCCAAAGAGGGAGGCTGTATAACTTTTCAAGCACATAAAACACAGCTTTGTAGCAAATGTAAGCTATAATGAAAGGATAGTAGGCAAATTCAGTGGGTTATTGAGTGGCCATAATTGTTTCCAGAGTATTTCAGAAATGAAGATCATGAATCTTCCTATATTAAGCCTGCTGCTTGGTCTCAGGTTTAACCAATTCTTCCAAAATCTATTTGTCTTGAACTTTACTGAACTGATATAAGAACGGAGGGAGACTTCAGGCTGTCCTTTTATGCTTTAAACTCCCATTGTTTTGCTATGAATATTGCAGTATTTGATTTTCTTACCCGAGACTTCACATTTAATAAAAACTAACATCTGCAGCGCGCTTACCGGCTGTAGTGCATGATACAAGATGATTTGGAAGAGGCAGCATTTTGCTTTGGCAGGGAACTAGTACAGCAGGATCTCGGAGGGCTCTCACGGTAGTGAGCCCAGGCTGCAAGAAAGTTGATATTTGGAAATCCAGCAGAAAATGTCTTTTTTATTTAGATCCGAATGCTCCACACTGAGAGCATTGTATCCTCCTGGTTGCTTTTGAAGAAACTTTCTCAGAGCTGCTGGTGTGGTGTAAATTGACTGTGGCATTGTGAACTCTGCAATGACTGCAAGCACTCTCTGTAGCACACTGCAAGCCGGGAAGGCACCTGAGAGCCATGCACCCCACCTCTCTCCTGTCACCTGCACCCCCATGCAGCCGGTGCCTGCCTTTGGTCAAGGGATGTTGGGACCATGTACCCTGTGTGAAAAGGGACAGCTGGGGTGGATCTGTTTCCTCTTCAGAGAGGAAACCATCAGGGAAAAAGTCATCACCTCTTCTTGGAGGCTTGTAGACTCGTCCAGGACTTGCTCCCTGCTTGTAGGGTGCAATGTGTGGGTTGGAAGCAGCTCTTCCAGCATTTTAGCTCCTGCCACTCTCACTGCTGAAGTGACACAATGGTTGTCATGCTAAATCAAAAGGCAGCTGGATGGGGAGAGTAAAATGTTGGCATCAGCACTGCACCCACCTTTACTAACTCATGATAACTGGCTGGAGATAAAACTTGCATTCCTGCCTGGGGTGTGGAGGAGATGTTTTTCTTTCCTGTCTCTCCTCTTTCCCATCTTCTTGCCTCCTATGTGATAAGGACCCAGCGTTGCCAGCCTGCATGGACTTATTCTGCAATGCTGAAGTTTATCTGTGGCCAGAAGGGCAGTCTCCTGGTCTCAAAAGAGGCAGGATTTGGCCAATTGAGTCCAAACAACCTCCAGTCCATCCCAGTTCAAAGTCTCTCCTTTTTTTCCTCTGAAAAGAAGGTTGTTACCATCTTTAATGCCATCTAAATGACTGTGAAAGCGGAGCTGGGGAGTTGCATGTAGAAGTCTTTGCAGCCAAAAGGAATGGGAGTGTGTGAGGGAAGGTATATTGTTAAAGTAAAAACCTTACTTAATGTTTTACGCTTCAAAGGCTTTAATGGATTAAAAAATAAAAATTAGTCTTTGAAAGATGTACACCTCTCCAGGACTAAGCAGACCAGTGGCTGTATGATCAGGACTCCATTTTTAAACATCTAGGAGGGTGCACTCACAGTGTTGTGTTAATAGTCGTGAATCTCTGGCCTCACCCCCTCAAAGCTGAAAGTGGTAAGTCATGTCTTGAAATGCAGAGCAGCTTTCAGGGACTGCAAGTGCTAGAAATACTGCTCTCAAGCTCAGTCATGAAGTCCTGTGAAATGAAACTTCTTCCCTTGTATTGTAGCCCTGTTTTGTAGCAGTCTGTGCTTTGTCCCCCATCCATTCCCTCAAGACAAGTATGATTCAGTGAGCTGAGGCAGGAGATGAAGAGCCTGCAAAGCATACTATGCTTTTTAAATCATGCAGCTGCATTTGAATAAATACTTTGCAACTGGAAGGCAAGCATAAGTTAATGGTTACTTGAATGAAAAACTTACTTTTCTTTTTCTAAAAGGTGTAGTTCTTTGTTTGACTTAAAGGATTACTTTCTCTAAATCATGTGTCAGGCATTGCAGTAACTCTTCCCTAAGCCTTGCATGGCCAAGTAGGATGAACACACATTTTACATTTATTGCCATATATTTAAATAGCATTTGTCATCTTGTCTTCCTTGCTCTGAAATGAAAGCCTGGAAAGAGCTACATTTGGACTGCAGTGACCAAACATTCACTGGAGATGTTTGTGGATGGTGGGGAGGAAAGGAGAAGAAAATCCCTTAATGTGACTTCATACTTTGGCATTTACGTCTGGGGGATGAAGAGCATGAAGGGTCTATAGCTGTGCTATCACCACAGAAAACCTCAAGTCGTCAGTGTTTTCATCAGGTGGCTGTCTTTTAAGTTGTTTTTAGTGAGGGCTACATGACAGCTGTCTTTGGAGAATACCATGGCCCCAGCAAGAGCCCATACCCAGAGAGCCCAGGCAGGGACAGACTGCTGACTGACATCAAGGCACATCAAAGAGGAAAGTATTTTGGGCTTTGCTTATGAAGTGTAAGCCAGACCATGCTCGCATTGCAGCACTGATATCCCTTCAGTGCAGGGACCCCCAGGACCATGAGGTGGACTTTAACCACTGTGCATGTTTGCTGTTCAGCGCTGGTGTCACTGTGGTAGAGGTATTTGATGGGTTTGGTGGAGTGGCACAAGCACCCTGCAGAAGGGGCTGTTTTATTGGCATATGCCGAAAGTGGCTCAGCATGGCTCAGATCTCTTCTTACCTGAGCTGTGGCTGGGGAACATGAGAGGAAGGTGATGCTGTTGCTTTGCAAGAACCTGTGAGCCCACCTGCCCTGCAGCAACTTAGTGGAACACAGGGTAGCCGTGGCTTTTCCTGTATGTGGACTGTGCTGGGACCCCCTTGTCATCTGGCTCTGTGGGGTCTCCAAAGGCATCTCTCTGCCATGTTAAGGTCCACAGAGGCCAGGCTGCAGGGAGGGGTGCCAGCTGCCTTCTCCAGCTTTTCTGGCATCTTAGGAATGTTCATCCCTTGCTGAAGCTACACTTCAAAGTCCTTAACCCTTGGTTTGGCTGCATCCCACATGCTTGAATGTGTGCCAGCCTGTGCCCCTCTCTGATGAGGGGGAGCTGATGTCTGCCTCTCACCCAAGGCCTCTGCTTGGCAGCATGAAGGCAGTGTGTCCTGAAGTGCCCCAGCCATGCAGGAGCTTGTCTCGGGCTCTTTGGATGTAGCATGTTCCTGTGCGTCTGGTGCTTTGTGATTCAGTTCTGAGATGTGCAGCTTGCAGAGTCCACTGCCTTGCTGCTTCAAATGATGTGCAATGATGTAAATGGTTCATTTTGGGCCTATTATGCCCCCTTGTACCTGTCCAGGTGAGAAACAGCAGGTGGTGGCACTCTGCTTCCCCATTGTGACTGTTTTAGGTAGAGTTCTTTCTGCAAACACTTTGAGGTTTGCCTCCTTCTCGCCCAGACTTGTCCCCTAGGGAGTAAGATCTGATGTCCTCATGACTCTGAGGATGCACAAGGGTCTCTGCCTTCTCCAGAACAATTTCTATCTTTGGACATGTTACCTTGACCTGCTGTAGCTGTGTTCCTCCCTCCTACATGACATTGTGTGGGGTACAGAAATCCTTTCTGGCAGTTGTTGCCTGGATTTCAGAAGGGGTTTCGCCCACTCAGAACCAAGCTATTGAATTTCTTTGTAAAACTGCTTAGGAGAGAGATTGTAATAATGTAGGTATGAACCAAACAGGGGCTTGGTTCTGCTCTTACTAAAACCTGTAGGAGATTTATCCTGCTAGTTAAATTGCTTAAACCACAGGAGACTTTTCAGCAATGTACTTTAAAGTTCTGTTACTGTTTTTGAATTAAATTCACAGCAACACCAAAAATGGTAATTTCTTTGGCATCTAAAAAGCCATGCATTTTATAGATGCTTGTGTTCAGTCGCCAGATGTGTTTGTCAGATGGGCACGGTAGCATTAAGTGACTCTGACAAATAAGTAGCAGGTTAGACAGTTTATTGTTTCCAGTGCCTTATTCCCCTGAAAAGGTTAAAATGCAGAAGTATTTGCAGAGCAGGGCTGGTCTGTGCTTGCAGCAGCGCTGTCTTCCCACGAGATGGTGCTCTGAGCCCACGGTCCCACCGCCAGCTGGGCTGTGGGAAGCCAGGCTTCACCTGGCCAGGGGTTGCTTCAGTCTGGTGCCCAAGCCTGGTTTGCTCTGGCCCCAGTTTTATAAATCACCTGGCTTTAGCCTAGGACAAACCTCTCATAGCATGTGCAAGTGCTCTCCTGAACTGGGAGCTATTATGTCTCAGGTGTAGCTGTATTTTGTACTTGCTGAGATAGTGCCCTGGTGTATGGGGAGTGCACGGTTGGAGATGCTGAGTGCTCACGTACGGGTAACTTGTGCTCTGAAAAAGCCTCAGAGTGGAAATCAGCCTCAGCACTGTTTTTTGAAATGATGTGAATCTTTCAGGCTGGGAGCAGGTTCCTGCTCCAGCAGTGTAAATCTGGAGTAGCCTTTATATCCCCAGACGTCTGACTGTCTCATTGTTAATTTAGAGTTTAAGTGCAGCCAACCCCCAAAACCCTCTGTGTTACGCTGACAGCTGTTGTGGATGACTAATCTCGTGCCTATTGCTTTCTCCCTCAGTAGAGCATCCTCTCTGAGCTGGCCCCACCATCTCTCCTATCTCCCTCCCTTCATTTAAATCCCTGCCGAAGTCCTGCTTCCTCCACAAAGCCTGTGTGAGATGGGCTGCCTGTCATTGCCCCAGCTCGCCTGGCAGCGCAGGGCGAAGGACTGATTAGTGGGCAGGGGAAAGGGAGCTGGCAGATGGGTGGCAGTCGTCAGGGCTGGTGCTGGGAGTTGGATGCGACATGCAGGAGATGAGGCACAGAAAGGAATACTCATCAAGTTTACCCACAGCACCGGAAAAACAAACATACAGTAAAGCAGACTGATGCTTGGTGTTATCTCGGCAATCTTGCTTTCGTAGTCTGTGCTGGGGTTTTGGCAGCATGTGCTTGGGCTGTCAGCTCTTGGAGGTGAGGGCTTGTTTTGTGTTTGTACAGTACCGGGGCCCGTAATTGGGACAGCAGTGAACATAACCGACAGCTCAGGAAGGCACCAGTGTGCTGCTGCTCTGGCTGTGAGCAGTAAGTGGTAACAGCCACTCACTGTGGTCCTGAAGCCCAGTTTGAGGTCGGTACAGACAGGCTCGTCACATGTCCTGAGTGTCACAAGCTGTTACACAGGTACTGGGCACAGGAGTGCTTTCCTCCAGAGCAAAGCATGCTGTAATCCCTCTGTCTGTCCCCCTCCTCCTCCTCACTCTTATCACTCTGATAAACTTTGCTATTCCATAAGTTGGGCAGCAGTGAATTTACATTTCTTTCCTAATTGCTGATGAGAAAGCTGAGAGCCAGCTTGGCCATCCTCCTCTGCAGAGCATCCCTGCAAGCTGCTTGGGGAGAGTGCCCATGGAGGCTGCCTCTGGAGGTCTCAGCCAGCTCTTAATCTGCTTTGCGCGTGCTTTACTGATATGCATGGCACCTGTGTAAATCAGGATATCGTGTGGTGCAGAGCACAGCACCGCACCAAAGTCGAGGTATGTTCTGTTGAAGCAGTTACTTTGATCCCTAAGGCTGGATCTCATCAAAGACTGAAATCAGGTTTGTTTGACAACACCTATTTTCCATTAGCAATGTTGACAGCATTAATTATATTCTGATGCTTTAATTCTTTATTATTGAAATCACACATCAGTGATAGTCATTATTTTGCAAGGGGTTGATGTTATACTAATCAGCTTGCAGTTAACTGGGTCATCCCACTCACTTTTTTTTGGCTGTGGGCACACTACCACTCTTGTACTGGAGTCTCTGTGGTCTGCCAAGATTTATTTTAAACAAACATGAGCAAGCCAGAATTTCTCAGCCAGCTTTTTTAGGACTCTTGGGTGCAAGTTATGTGAAAATATTTATCCCTGTTGTATATTGTTTAACGTCTTCCTTGGTTACTAATGGACTGGAAAGGACTTCATTGTCCTCAAGTGATCAAGTACATCATCTTGCTTCTTTGCAGAGGCAGAACAGAAATATTTATGGGAATCTTCTGCCTTTTCTGTGTCACTATTAACTGTTTTATTCTCTGTATTTTGGAAAGGCTTGGTACTTATCTTCGGAATGCTTTCTTTGTACTGAACTTTAAAGATCTCTTCTGTGTTAACCCATCGCATCACGACCTTCTGTGTTCTCACTCCCACAGGTACAGTCCCCAAATCACAAGGAACGGAGCAAAAGCTCAACCTGGCAACCACGAGGTGAAGATGAAAAGCCCTGAGCCAGTGATCAGCCAGATTATTGACAAGCTGAAACACATCAACCAGGTTTGTTGCAGACGTGCCAGCAGGGATGACTCCAGAGTGGGTGGTTTCCAAATCAGTCTGGCCTCCCCCACACTTTCTTTGGGCTCAGCCAGACAACCCCAGGCAGCTCCGTTTTCAGCAGCTGGGTGGAGAGCCAGTGCTGTCTTGGCCCTGCTTGGTACCGGGCACACGTGTCAGGTCCTGGTTCGAGCCACAGGGCATGCACGGTGCAGCCGTTTGGGCTCAGCCTCTGCCCGGGCACTGGATGCATCCCTGTGGTGCACTTCTACTGGGCGCTCATCCCTGGCACAATGAGAAGATGGTGGTGCTGTGATGTCCACAAGCATGAGGTGTGGGTCAATGTGGCACGTGCCTGACATCAGCTGTGGTTGAAGTCTGCTTTGGCTTTGCTCATGGCTGGAAGGGAGGGGCAGTTGTTGATTTGCTGTATGTCCTTGAATGTCCACTCCTAGTCACTGCCGAGGTGAGTTACCGTTGAATGGGGAGGTGGCAGAGCTGGATGAGACCCTTTCCACTGGGCAGGGAGCTTCCTTCCCACGGTCTCAGACCTGGCATCGTTGCAAGGACAAGCAGTATCTTGTCTTTACCCATCATGCTAGGCCAGGTTAAGTCTGTGAAGCCCCACTGCTGCCAAGGGATTAAGTGGCACCTCTGTGCTGCATTCGGCTGGCAATGGCTGTGAGCTCTGAAGGAAACTGCCTTTTGCACAGTGTGGCTGCTGCAGGGAGAGGGTTTAACCTCCCAGAAGTCTCCTACAGTGTTGCCTTGAGCCATCCCTGCCTTTGATCCCCAACCGGGCTGGGATCTGGCTCTGGACTCTGCTCTCTGTGTCACTGTGCAACTCTCAGAGGGGTTGTCTTCCAGTAGGCTGGTAGCTTGGACCTCTGTACTGTCTGGGAACACGCAGCGTTGGGATCTTGCCGGGCAAATACTCAGGCCGTAATGCTGTCTTTTAACATAGCTGAGCTGCCCAATGTCCCCCAGGAGAGCTTTCACTGGTGGGGACCTTGTCCAGGTTTGCTCCGGCATGACACTTTTGGCAGCGGCAGCTTCCCAGGGTTAAGCCCAGCTGCACCCCGGCCGGTGGGCTGCGAGCACCGATCTGCCTGAAGTTGCTGGCTTAGCGGCTTTTCTGCTAACCTCTGCTTTCCTGCTCCCGCAGCTGCCAGGGGCTGTTGTGATAGCAGCTCCCGGCTGAAGCCACGCGAGGCAGGCCTGCCCCACTAGCTGCTGGCTGGGAGTGGGGGGAGCGGTGGGCGCGGGGTCCCCGGGACCCCCCCAGCACACGGAACAGGCGATGGCAGCGCAGTCCACTCTGCCTTCACGCATGCCTCCCTGTGCAGAGTTGTGCCATCTGCCAACAGCCTGTAATTATTAAGGGGGGGGGGGGGAGAATAGCATAATCAGCTCCCTATTAAATGGGGTAGAGGGCAGGCTTCAACCTGCAGGTGATAATGATATTTTGCCATTCACAGTGAGAAAGTCGCACCGAACAAAACATGGTTATTAGCGTGCTTGAAACTGCTGACATAAAGTGGTTGTGAAATGCTGGCTGCCAGATTGGGTCAAGTTAGGTCTTCGCTGAACAGTTCAGGCTGCTGAGGAGCTAAGATTCGTGAAACGAGAGACCCTGTGTAAACATAACTTGGCTGAACGCAACTGTTTACAGCAGCACACTGTCTGTGTCAGCTCCTGCTCTGAGAAAATAGGGGTAAGTGGGTGAACATGGTCAGCTCAGTCGTGGTCTTTTACAGCACCCTCCCTTGTTCACAGTATCGGATTGGAAAGTTGTAGCATTGTGGGGAGCAGATGAGTTGTTTTGCTTTTGATGGCATAAATTGTAAGAGTTTGAAAAAATCAATCCCTCTTGTAAAGTCATGTTTGAGAAAGAGGGGAATTGAGAATAAAATCAGGAGGAAATGGAAAGTGATTTGTGAAAATTAGTTATGAACCTAGCTACTCATGCTGAGGATCAATGGTAAGCAACTTATATACCAGTAAAGTAACTATGGAAGTTACTTAAATTTAGGATTTGGGGTGTCAGAGCTTACCATCACACTTACTTTCGTGGCCTACTGAAGTTTTGTGATCTCCTTCACATATGGAACACATCTTGGATGCTGAAGAGTAGGAAATGTGGAAGGAGCTACTCTGGATGAAATAGTTATTTTTCAGGTGTTGACTTCAGATCTGGGAAACAGTGTGGGCTCCCAGGCTGGGGAAGGTTGAAAAACTCTATCTGCCAAGTGTAATGGACAGTGATTTCTGAGGTTTTGCAAACATTCAGAGTCTTTTGGAGAAGAGTGCTCAAAGTGCTCAGAGCTCCAAATTTTATTCCTGTGTGACTACCAGTATATTATGAGTTTAGTGTAACTTAATGAAATCCTCCTAGTTTGTCGTGTTGGAGATACAGGACAGATTTCATTCATACGGGTAGACTTGGGAACCACGCTAGTTGGTGCAATTTTTGTTAGAGTTCCAAAGCATTTTCTTGTAGATTTTTGCTAATATCTGCAACTTGCTGATGTTTTGGCTTCAGTTTACTTCAGGCTGCTCATGCTGCTGAAAAATGTGTGTTCTTTCAGCAGGACACCAAATTTTTGAGCTTGCTTGAGTTTGGCGAATGTGTTGTGTGAGGAAATAATGCTTGCTCATTAGTTCACATCTTCTCAAACTGAATCTGAGAAAGCGTGTGCATACATGAGAAATTCTCTTCAAACTTTCTCAGTTTGAAATGAGCGTGTCGTTTGTGCATTAGAACCAAATGCACAGTGACTGAAAGGAGTACAGAAAACTTAACTGAGGGAGAAAGGGAAGTCACAAAGTTTGCCAGATAGTATTAGCTTGGTCTAAGCACCTTTTATCAAGCTAAAATAAATAAATGAATGAAGCACAGCTGTCTGAGTGGTGTGTTGTCTCAGGTCAGTTCTTTCTGGATGAGTCACACTCGGTGGTGCCTACTCATCACATCAAAACTCCAGACCACTTTTGTTTTGTGTGAATGTGTGATTGTGGGTGGTGCTATTTTTTTGTGCATTGGTGGGTGAGATGGTTTATTATTGCTGTATTGGAAGTAAGAATTTCTTTTCAGTTCTGTTAGATGTCTACCAAGTTGTGATTTAAGTTATTTTAGCTCTGTGTCCAGAGGCATGAATGGCTTATCCATAAATACTAGCATTGTTATCTCAGCTGGGAGGCCAAGGGTCACCTTCAGGAAAATGAGTTGGAATTGGTTCCTAACTTTTATTTCCCAGAGTGGATGGGGTCTGTTTCTGGCTACAAGGGTTTTCGCTCATCCCACACATGAAACTATATTGAAAGTGAAAGGTTATTCATTGTCAGCGCGAGGTCTTGCTCAGGTTTTTTTTTTGTGGCTTGATAGCATCCCTAGGCAAAAAGCAGTGTGCAAATGAGTTATTTCCTCTGGTCACTCAATTTTCTCCTCGCCGCAGGTATGGCTGACAGATGGGTATGAGTTCAAGTTTTAACAGATATGCATGGAGGTGGGAGCCGTGGTGTCTCATGTCCCACTTCTTGGGCACCCTGCCATGTTGGTGACCTCCTACTGAACCTTCTCCCAAGAAAGGCTCAGGAAAGCGGACCTGGGCGATGCTGATGCAAACACGCAGCAGGGATGGAGACTGCAGGCACTGCATCACCGGTGTGATGCTCTTGGTCCTCCCCCCCCTCCTGCTCTGTCCCCAGCTGGCTTGTGCACTCTCTGCAGTGCTTGCAGGGCTCTCACACCATTGCACCCAGATGCTTTCCCCGTCCTTACTGCACTTACCTGCAAAACAGCCTGGTGAGCTGGGGCGGTAACTGTCCCTGTTTTGCAGGTGGGCAGATGAAGTGGAAAAGTGACTTCCCATACAAAGTCTGTGGCAGAGCAGTATCCCCTGAAGTTTAAGCTTGGGCCCACTTCTGATCCCTTTCTATGGTTAGATGATTCCTGTTGTTTATCACAGGACCATCTCTAGGAGGAAGAGCACATTTTTGGAAGAGGAGGGGAAAAATCCACTAAAAAATGAAGAATAAAATCCATAAAAGGAAAATTAAGTGGGGGAGATGTGCCTTTACAAGACTGAAGGGTCTGGAAACGTATTGTACGTTTCCAGACACTGGAGTTAAGGGCTCATTTAGAATATTTCAGATATACTAGAGTTTGACAGTTCTTTGGTTTCCACATCAAACAATCTGTAATTTATTGCCCTGTATAGGGACTGTGTTTTTATCATATTGCATATTCTCTAGCCAGAAATCTAACTACCATATAAGCTCTTGAAAAAAACCCTTTGGGGATCGGAGTCCAGGCAGTATGCTTTCACAGACCCTGAGAAACCAACTTTGATTTATTTCCTTGGAAGTAGGGGGAACACACAATTTCTTGGAGTATTACGGCTGATCCACAGGGCAGGATCTTGCTGCCTTTCTTCATGTGCTCAGTGTAAAGACCCAGCCCTGCAGCGAGAGCCATGTGAACGGGCCCCGCGCTGCTCTTCGTGGGGTTTACGGGAGGATGAGAACAAAATTTTGAAGTTTTATGAGGCAGTAAAACACGGAGCTCTAAATGGAAGAAAAAAAAAAGTAGGCAAAGAGGGGTGAATGACTGAAGACAAAATATACTTAGTTTGCAAAAGCATGTGCTGGGGGTTAAATAGCTATGTTTGAAGCTGGCTTGATCAACCAATATATCCAATATTTGTTTGTAGGTTTAATGGCCTGTTTCTCGGAGGCCTGGCTGCTGGGAGAGGGCACGGCGGAGGTCACCCAGAAGTTAATTTGGAAAGAGGCCAAAAGGCCACAACTTGATTGAATCAAATGTAAACAAAATAGGCCTGGGAACAGCGCAATGCCCGAATACGTCTCAGACCCTTCGCTCAAAATACAGAGCGCATCCGAGCACTGGGGACCAGTGATGGGGGGGGCCACGCTCAGGCAGCAGAGGGTCGCATCCGGTCCTCGCACAGGGAAACCTGCAAACAGGCTGTGTGAGCGGTATGGAGATGGCTGTCCTTGTGGGGTGCCCCGAGAGCTGGAGCACGGAGACATCTCGCTCTGGCGGGTGCTCCCGAGGGAGATGTCAGCTCCCGGGAAAAGCCTCGCCGGATGCTGTCCCAGGAGGCTCAAAGTGGGGAAAACCATTAAGTCTATTGTGGGAGACCCTGGGGAGCTGATGGGTTTTCAGGAGTATATTTCCCCTTCAGAAAAAATCCGTGACTTTGACAGATTTGGTGGAATCACGTCTCTCTGTGGCCTGTTACGCTTTGTGAGGTTTATTATTCCCATCGTATTTTAATTCCCTAGCCAGATGAAGCAGCGTAATAATTAGAAAAATGCACAAACTACCAGATTGTTGAAATGATACACAATGCTTGTCACTTGAAAAAACAATATTTAAGTTGCACCAAAATGAGTCACTTTTGGCTAATTTTCTGCTTTTAAATTTAATAAGTTAACACTACAATATCTGAAGTGCTGTATATGTGTAATATAATTTATCAAGTCCTCAAAAGAAAAGTTAATAAACACAATAATTACTTAGACACGCCTTTTGTTCAACATTATTAAACAGTTTGTAACGATTAAAATATTAAAACCACATGTTGTTGAAAGCAACCAGACATTGCAATTATTTCTTACTAAGGCTATTAAATAAAATGACAGAAGATTTTTATTTTAATGATAAATGCATTTTGGAATGGATCGGCTAATTCCTCTTTTACTGCACAAAATAATCTATAGCTCCACCAAGTCTAGGCCTGGTATTTAAAGAGTAACGACGTTGTCCTTTTGAGCCGTGCCTCGGCTCTTGTTAACACACCACTGTAAATGCTCTCTCGCAGCCTCTGACTCCATATGGAAGTGGCAATTAGAGGATTTTGCTAGGCCAGTTAAATCAGGGGAAGTGTGACCCTCTCTAACTAGAATAAATTAAATAATAAATAATTAAATGTGAACGTATCTTATTGTTTGGAGGGTTTTTAAATCCAAAACCATTCTTCCCCTCCTTCTCGCTTTCAGCGTGAAGCACCGCTTGTCCACGCCAGCTATCGTGCGTCAGGACTGTATCTACAAACATCCCTGCTTTATCAGGTTTGTTGTGGGAACACTGTACCCACAGGTCCCTAAATGGGTTTTCTTTAACAGCCCGAGATAAATTGAACTCGGTGTGTTTGTGCGTGTGTTTTTAAACAGACGGTAACTGGCTAACTTGCAATCTGGGCTCTGTTTGCTGAGGTTTCTTGTTGGTTTTACATATGGTCTTGCATGACACGGAGGAGCGTAACGGGTGCACTGTTAAGCCCCATGCATTTACTGCTTGCGGCAGTTAAATTTGCTGTGGAATGTGAGGTATTTCCCATTTTAAGTAAGGAAAGGCTGGTAAATAGTTGCATTTCTGGCAGTGCTCAGTGATGCTGGAACCTGGCTGTACTTGAGGACCTGAGCATCTCCCAGGTGCTGCAGCTATGACTGCTGTCTGTTACTGACCTGTTGTTCTTATTGAAGGTGGTGGCAAAACTGTCAGTATCCAAGAGGCCCCGCGTTGGCCAGTTTTTGGAGAAAAGAATTTGTCATATGATTTTCCTCAGAGTACCCAAGTCCTTTGGTCTATCCCTGTGTCCTTTTTTCTTATTTGTATGTAATGGGACTGCAGAGCCGTCCTTTTTCAAGGCAAGACTTGCTCTGTTTCCTTGTGGACTTCTATTTGTCCTTTCCCAGCAATGAATTTCAGGAACGTGTGGGAGAGGACTGGGAAAGGTGCATTCCCATGTGAAGCCCTAGCTCTCCTGCATCTGTGTGAAAAAAGAAAGCCTGACCAGTGCTTCCTTTTTACTAACACCACTTACCTATCTAGTGGTCACTTTGTTCCTCAGTGGTGTTTCGCCTCTTATCCGGTATCAGAATGGACATTTAGCTCAGTTGTGACTGTAGGAGCAGCGAAGCTTTCCCCGGCTGCTTGCTTTTCTCAGCGAGAGCAGGAAGCTGGGGCGGCTGAGCTTGGACGGGTTGGTGTTTTGGGTGGCTTCCACAAGAGTTTGTTGTTTGGCGTTCAGAGCATTTAGTTAACATAAATAGCATTTTATTGCTCTCCTTCCCTGAAATTCCCTGGTTGCTGCGGTCTTGTGCAAGAAAAGGGATTCAACTTTGCCCCTGTGGCTTCAGCTCCAGGGGGATCATGCAGGGAGGCAGGTGCCTCAGGTGTGTCCTCCAAACAATGCGGTGGAAATCAGCTGGGGAAAAAGTACCTTTAAAAGGGATTCATTTTCTTTTGTGTCCAAAACAAGCAGCTGATGCACAGTGGTGCTTTAAAACAAACACCAGATATCCTGTACCAGCACTGGAGTTTATCCTGTCGTGGAGGAAACAAACCTGGAGGAATCCTTGTGCAGCAAAACAAGTGGATTTGATACCAAATTAACAGCTAATTATGGTTATCCTGGGCCTCGTTAATAATATCAAATATCACCTTGTGCTGTGACTCAGCCTGGTAATGTGATCAGGAGAAGATTACTAAGGTGGGTGTCCTCTCCGGTGGTCCCTGGCTGCCCATGCATGGGCATGGAGCAGCAGCAGGTTTGGTGCTGCCCAAGGGCTTCTCAAAGTGGGGGGGATTGCTCCCTCCTGGCAGAATTGTTGGCATTTGATCCTTGTCTTTTGCCAACAGAAGCAGTTTCTGTCTGCTGAGGGATCTGGGGGAAGTTCTCAGCTGGGAGTTGTGAAAAACTTTCCCCAGCTCATTTTCTTTGAAATTTAATTACAGTAGCAAAGCAGTCAGCCCTCTCTGGAGTTAGTGGGATGACTGGTAGGTGCATTTTTGTGCATTTCTCCAAAATTTGACTTAAGGTGTTTAAAATGTGGTCCAGGCAGAGGATTGGGACTGTGGGAGCTAATCTTCATCTTCCAGAGTAGGCCTGGAAGGTAACCTATGGTCTTCTTGGCCGCAGAACAAACCTGATTGCTTATGTTCTTTAGAAAAAGACTTGCTAACAATAACGTTAGTTTTGACTCCAGCTTGTGGCGTGTAACCGCGTAGTAACAGCATTCTCAGGGGAGCGGAGGAAAAAGCAGTGATGTAGGATCCGCCATGGGCAGGTTGGGCCGGCTCCATCAGGAGGTCGTGCCCGCCGCTCTCCTCCCCCAGGCTTCAGGAGGCTGTGCTGGGAGCTGCACCTTGGTGTGCACGAGGTGTTTGTGAGCTGTGACACCTGCAAGGGCCCCGCTCCCACCTAGAGTTGTACCCGTGCACCGGGAATGAGGGAGCGGGAGATGCTCCTGGGACCTCTCCCAGTGCTCTGTCCCACCTCCGGAGGTAGCTGCCGGCACAGACCGCTGCAGCCCTGCGAGCTCTCAGCCAAGCCATGCTGCTGTCAGAAAGTGAAAGAAGTTTTGTATGTTTTAGGTAATGAATAATTTGTAATCTTGCTCCTTTTGTTACACCTGCTGATGAAGCAGCTGTTTGTAATTAGGCAGGTCTCTGTGCTGGCAAGCTGATTCCCTCGTCAATAAGGCTGCTTTAACCCTTGTGTTTTGGTGCACGTGTAAATAGCCATCGCAGCTCAGGAAGACTTTGCCAGTTAATGCTGTTGCTCGTTAAACTTCTTAGCTTGCTCTTGACATGTAACTAACTGCAAAGGCTGGGTTATATTTTAGTGCTCTCTCTGTTGTAGTGTGTGCTGCAAAAAAATGGCCTTTGCAGCACATAAAACTTGAGAGCAAACAGGGAAGGTTAGGTTGCAGCAATATTTATTGCCTGTGGCCTTGCTTGGCTGTATTGTGAGGGAAGAGTATTTAAAAGAAGAAAATGTGCTTGGCTGTTTTTTCTGAGGACACGTGTAAGAAGATGCTGTCTCGTGGAGTGCCGTCAGTAGGAGGAACTGGGGGACAGCTGGCTGAGGATGGGTGTCCTGTAATCAAGACCTATCATGATGGGCAGGAAATTACTTTTTTTTCTTGGCAGGACTCTTCAAGTGCCTCCTGCTTATGAGTGGGGAAAGGAGTGCATTGACCTTTTCAGGCAGCATGTTGCTCCTAAATGTGGAGGGTGAGACTTGTGTAGGTGCATTTCGGGGCTTCCTCTGCAAGTGTTGGGTCTCTCTGGGGGAGGGTATAAAGTCACCAGTTTTGAACCTAGTTTAAATGGTGAGCTGTGTCAGCTGGTGGCTGTGCATCCGTGTGGGAGAATCACCCTGGGCAGGGCTCCTCTTGCCTGCTGCTCTGCTCTTCCTGGGACATTGAGCCTTGCAGGCTCTGGTTTTGGTGGATACATTCCACAACGGTGATGAATTGCACCCTGGTGTATCAGCAGTGTCCATGATGTACCCTGGATGTTTCCTCTTGTTTGTAGGCCTATCCTAGGAGGCAGGTGCCAGTATTGACACTTAAAAAGCTGTGTTCCTGAACTTAAATTTTCTCCTCTTTGGGTTTCAGCAAGCAGCATCCATGCTCTTAGTGCAGAGCAGTGCGGTGACCTTGCCCAGGAGCCAGCCCAGCCATCAGCCGTTAATTAGGGACCACGGAGGCTGGAGACCCCTGGTTCCTGGGATTATTTCTGGTCTGGTTTGTCTCAGTTGAGTGCCTGTTTAATGTGAAATGCATAAATACTTGTGGCAGCCGGGCCTGGGGCCCCGGGCTCCCCGCTCCAGCTGGGCGCCTTCTCCAGCAGCGCCGGCCCCATCCAGCCCTGCTCCTGTGTCCCGGCTCTGCCTTCTGCGCAGGGCTGATGGATGGAGCAGTGACTGGCGGGTGGTGGAGGTGGTCCCCCAGCTCCCAAGTGCACGGCCAGGGCTTGGCGAGGCACCACCTGCCCTGGCGTGTCCTCGGGAGGACATGCTGGCTGCTCTCTCTTCCATAGCTAACAAGTTTGGGGGTGTTTGCCATGGAGTCGTCCTCTTCCTGCATGATTTAAATCTCTGCTGAAATCAACAGCTCAGTAATTAACCTTGCACTGGGGTTGTCTTGTCTGGTAGTAGATAACTGGCTTGTGAGGCAGTTGTTCAGTCCCCTGTGACAGCCCTGTGGAGCTGGGGATGCTTAGCAGAGCTGTTTGCAGTTGCATTCTGTGCTTTCAGTGCCTTGGGACAAAATGAATGCAAAACTGAAGCTAAAAAGAGCAGCCACTGGGAGGGCAGGGGCACCCCTTGGGGTGACAACCATGTGGATTCTGGCAGCAAGCTCTGAACGAGACAACATTGCACACAAAAAGACATGATTTGATAAGTCCCCCTCTGCTGGGAGCTTTCAGGGAAAAAGGGAAGCTGCTGGGACAGAGATTTGTTTGTGGGGTGGCAGAAAGAGAAGGGGAAAAAAATCCTTCTGACACAGCTCTCGGCTTGCTTTTTCTTACCTGCTGCCAAGGACGAGATGTTTTCTCGCAGGCAGCCCCGGCAGACATTGCTGACAGCCGGAGAGCAGCCACGTGTGCCAGAGCCTGAGCCAAGAGGAAATCTCTCAGCCGCTCTGACGTGGGCTGTGCTGGGCTGGCCGGCAGGTGGGAGAGGGTGACGGGGACCCACATTGTGCTGCCTGCCTGCCTTGGGCATGCTGGGCCCCCCTAGAGAAACTTTTTTAGCAGGCAGCTTAGGATGCATTGGTGGTACAACACCTACCTGTCCTCCTAGGTGCTCTGGTGGCGGATCGTGTTGTACTGAAGCCCAGATGTGTGCTTGGTTGAGAGGCAAAAGCACCACACTCCTAAGCTGCGTATATGCATCTGCTTTGTGCTTTTAGCACCCATCACTTAAACTGAGCTCTGGCCTGTGGTGGAGCATCCTGACCTCAGGTACCCACAGGCTGAGGGCACCTTCTTTCAAGGCCATCTCTGGTTTGATGCCAGAACGATGTGATGTTGATGAGGTGGTTGATGTCTCCACCTCTATCTCTGTTGTCTTCTTGTTCCTTGTGCTCCTACCTTGTTGCTGCTTGTTGTCTGATGTTTTATCTTCTGGTGACGTGTGCTTTAGTCTTTCTTGAGTGCCTTTTGGATGGCATAGCAGGGTTCTGCTCCAACACAACTGAACAAATATGGAAAATATGGATAATAGCAGTGATAGGTCCTGGCCCCCTTCATAGGCTCCCACATCCCTCCTTCGCTCAGTTGCCAACCCCCTGAGGGGTGGCTGCTTGGCAGGTAGAGAAATTGGTCGATGTTCTCCTGTCTAGTGATGCAGAGCAGTTGGGAAGGAGAGGGGCAGGCAGCTGGGGGTGGCGGTAGGAGACGGAAAAACTTTGTGGGGAGAAAGAGCAGAGACAAAATGTCAGTGAAGAAATGGCATGGGAAGGGGTTGAGGCATACAATTCTTGCAGGCAGCAAGGAAAGGAGCATCTTTGCAATGCCTTTTCTACTTGCTGGCTCTGGTGAGTGAGCAATCCCTCAATATGCATAGATGGATATCTGCCTGCTGGGGACATCACTCTCGGTGACTGTTTCCCCGTTTCATTCTTCCAGGCAGTCTGAAAGCCCATTGCAGTGATCTTGAGATGCCAGCTCTTTCCCTCATGCAGGTTTAATGGTCCACGTGTGGGATTAACGTGGTGTTCTGCTCCCATTCATCCAGGTCCAGGTGTCAGCGCAAGTGTTTTCCTGGGTTGTGCACCAAATGTCCTAAGTGAACCAATAATGTAGCAGGAGGTGCTTATGCACAAGTGGCACCAAATCTGGAGCAGTTATGGACCTTGTGGCAGACACTGAGGAAATTATGGAGGTCAGCCCAGCAAAGTGAAGAAGAGCTGCAATGTTGTGTTTTTTTTTATTTGTTTTTGTTTTGTTTTTATTTTCTGCAGAAAAATAGCTTCATCCCTACCTTAGTTCTAGAGAATAGGTAGCTTGTAGGAGTCTGATTCTGGCAGAAAAAGATCCAGACAGACTCCAGCAAGGTGCTGGAACATTATCTACTACCTGATGCAACAGTGTGATGAAGTTGATGATTGGTTTTGGAGTTTGAAAGAGACCTGTGTTTAACGGAGGTGGATGGAGGTCTGTAGGAAGGGATGGTGAAGTACCAGTGATAGTTTGCTATCAGAAATGCAAAGGAGGAGAAGGAACTGCAGCAGCTCACAAAGAGACAAGCAGCATTTCTGCAGCACTGGCATCAATGTGGGGCTCAGGGTATGAGCCGGGAGCAGACGGGGACTCCCCAGGTCCTCAGCAGGCTGGGCTGGACCCCGCGGCACCGCTTGGCATGGTGCTGTTCTGGTCCTTCCTACTGCTGCACAAAAACAAGCCATAAATAGCTATGGGGTAGAAGGGGAAGGAACTGCCTATAAGGTGAATGAGCTGATCGTAAAGCCTGGGTAATCTTTTTCGCACATGCCCTGTGATGAATGAGCATTTGTTCGGGTCAGGGAAGTGACACCTTCCATATTGAGGGAGAGCAGGCAGGAGCAGGTCCCTCTGTCTGTCCAGGTGCCAGCAAGGGCTTAACCTCCGCATCCGCGAGAGCATCCTGTCCCAGGCATCGGCCAGCAGTCACCAAGCTGCAGCAATTCATAACAGCTTGGCAGCCCCTTCTACTGCTGACAGAGATTTACTATCCAGTGTGGGCTCAGTTTAATTACTGCCAGCATTTAGGGGTCTTTATCTGTCTTCCTTTACCCATAGGGATGTTGTCAGTTTTGATAGCTAATCTGGAGTTAAGCTGATGATCCATAAAGTAGGGCCACCCTTTGGCCAATAATTCATTGCTTTCACCAGCTTCTTTGTGCTACCAGGAGAGTGACCAGAAGAACTGATTTACTGGCAGCTGAGAGAGTCTTCTCTAGAGTCTGTGAAGGTAGTAAAGGGGGTCCTGCTGTGCTGGTGAACCCAAGGTGAGCATGATGTAGGGATTTTTCCTATTCCAGGAAACAGCATTTTGAGGGAGTGCTAGAAGTAAAATACTTCTGTGGCTGGAGAGCATGATACAAACTCTGAGCCCTCCTTGCCCTGAGCGGGAGCGTGGCGCTGGCTGGGACCTGGTCTGCTGAGTGTTGCTTCAGTAGTACGAAACCTGAGGTAGTTCAAAGCAGGCAGCATGGGGAAGTGCAGAATTTGCTTTTCGAGCAGCTGATAAAACAGCTGACATGCCCAACTCATTGTTTTCTAAGCACTGAAAATGACTTTTCCAGGTCCAAAGCCTGCTTCCAGTTTATTAACATTTGATTAGCAATTTCTCCTTATTGTGCTGAGCTTGAAATAGGAGTACAATTTGGAACAGGTTTCTTCTCTGCCATGTCTGCACTGCCAAGATGTACCCAACCAGAAGGGCCATAATGAAACCGCCAGTTTGGGTGTCCTGCTGCTGAAATGGGCTCTTCTGTCCGTGGGCTGATGTTGTCTGAAGGGCAGTGATGCCTGCTTGTGTGTGCTCACATAAACTCACTCTTGCAAGACAGAGATACAGATCCTGGTATTTACAAGTATTTTTAAAATTTGAAATTCCCTTATGTTTTAATGGCATTTAGTACTTGGTGCCAGGGAACATTGAGTTTTTCTGTAATATGTGTTGTATTTTGTTGCTGCCCAAGACAGAGAAAGCTCTCCAGAGCTCAGAAAGAAGCAAGTCAAATTGATGCTATTGATGTTGCATCAGGTTTCGGCTTGTGCATGCTCCTGTGCTGCCAGGGCCATCTGTCCACAGAAGGGATGAAAAGGAATGGAGCTGGGAAATAGGAAAGTAAAGGGGGGGCATCGGTGAATCCAATGATGAGGGTTGGTTAAATAATAAAGAAAATATTTGCTAATAAAAGATAATTTTTTCCATGCTATTTCTAGGGCTAATAAGCAAAGGAAGTGGGGAGAATCGATTCTCCCTGTTGCATGCTTGTGCGTGATCAGGCCACGAAATTCAAAACACATGAGTTTTCAAAAAGTCCACAACTTTAGGCTTTTAAAATGGGTTCCTTGCCTCGATTCTCACTTGTGATCAGATAATGACCTTCGTAAGCAAAACAACCCCAGCTGTATTTCATAATGGGAATATACTTCTGTACATTGTAATGAGCTGTTAACAGGGAACAGTATCGTGTGAAAATCTGCACTTTTCCCATGATGCTGCCCTGATTTAAAAGCCATCCATAAATTATTCAGTGTTGCAGATTTAAAGGTTAGGATTGGCTACAAGATATATTTTTCTCCCCCCCAGACAATGTTTTCAGCAGGCTGGAATTTAAAATAGAAAAACCTGACCTACTGGGAATCTCAGGGGTTGTGTGTAAAGTATGGTGGCCTTTGTTTTGGATGTCTGAAAGCGTTTGCCTGGAGCAGGCGGCTTCCACAGTGCAAGGAGAAAGAACAGCTTTGCTCCTTCAGAACTTACCGAAATTCCTGAAGGATGGCATCCAAAGTTTTGTGGACAGTCCTGAGTTGGGGGCTTGAGTTAAGTTTCTGAAAGGTTTCTAGCAGAGCCAGAGGCTGGTTTTTACTGCTGGGTTTGGTTCCCAGGGTCCCTTACATGATGCAAAGTAGTACATAGCTGGGCGTCTAGAGAGCATCTGCAATCAGGCACTTTGGATGTGAATGCTTGATTATTAAATGTATATTACAATTCTGAATATTATTTTAGCTGCAAGATTGGTCTCCGTCCTCTCCAGCTTTTTAGGTTTGATCGTATTCCAGAGGCTTACTAAAAACATGCGAAGAATTTCAGCAAAACTCAGTGGAACACTTTTATTAAATTCTTTCAGTCATGCAAGCTAAATTAAATGACAGCTCTGTCCACCAAAAGATTACAAATATCAATCAGAATTCTCCCCTAAACTCATGAAGGAATTAAATGTTTTTCTAAAAGTCTTCTATTCCCCTTAATAATCTGTTTGTCTGTTCTCTTTACATATTTTTGAAGTATGTTGAAAGGGATGATTTTTGCCCTAAAGGAGCACAGTGCTTGTGTCTCACTGCTGACACTTTATCTGAATTTGTGGGCACAATTTTGGTATTGCTCAAATTGATATTTGCAATACAGCGAGCATAGTTTCCAAAATGAGAAAACGGCTGTTAAACTACAGTCCAAGGAACACAATGTTGATTTCTTTTCAGAGACGGGAGATTAGTGATAAAAAGTATGTTGCAGCTCTCACTGTTTATGTTAAAATTGGAAAAACAAGACCAGGTGGCTCAGTGGGCTGGTGGGCTGGTGAGCTCTGAGTGAAGTGGTTGTTAAGAATGAGGAGTTATAAAGATTTCAACATACGGTGGCCCGTCCAAATCCAGCTGAGTCATTACCCCGCGTTGCTGCATCTGTTTTTGTCTGGTCACTGTATGGTTATGAATAATTGTATAAATCACGCTGGGACGCCCTGGGGAGCTTTCCTTGCAGAAACACTCGGCGTGCTGTTCCGATCTGGCTTGTTTTTTTTTGAGCTTCAGGGATACCACAGGACAAGCCAAGGAACAAATATTTATATGGAAACCAGCTGGGGCTGCCTGGCATCCCTCATGCTGATGCCCTTGTGTCCGGGGTGGAGGCATGATTTAAAAGCACGAGCTTGGAAATAAAACTAATGCGCACTTGAGCTGGTGGAACTCGTAGTCAGGAGCAAAGGATGTGGCCCACGTGTTTCGTTCCATGGTTACTGTGCAGATGGGAGATGAATGCCCCGCAGACACCTCTGAGACGTGTGCATGCGTGCAGACTCCCACAGTTAGCTCTGTCGTTTACATTGGGTACATTATAGTGTATTTTTGCCATTATGGTTTAGCAAAGAAGAGCAGATATGATCGTAAACTCTTGCAGCTGGGTGAATTGTGATTAAGTTAAAGCTATCTTGCTGTTACATACTACTTTAGTGATCACTGGACTATGTATTTTCCTGCTTCTTACCATAGGCTGTAAACCACAGGACATGAATAAACTGTAATGTTAGGGTAGTAGTCAGCTCCAGTTGCTATTTAAGGATGGAGAAGCTATGTTCAGTCCACTGAATATAATTTCATAAAGTGTGCAGACCATGGTGGAGGTTGTATAATGGTAGCTGAGCGTGGCTGTGGCTGTTGCTCTGGCTGAAGCCTCATGGCAAACGAGGCCTGCATAGGAGGCACACATCTAATTTGGCTGCTTGGGGGTGGCCTTTCAGCAAAAGCAAGCCTCCTTTGCTTTCTCTCTTTTTGCTGCTTCCCCAGATCATCTTTTCCTCTGTTACGTTTTGTTTCCTGAGGCATTTTTCCTGGTCGGTCTGTTTTGCTGCAGCACATCCCCTCTCCTAGAGGGAAGATGCTGGCTGAGACAATGGAGGTGTGTGCTGATGCCCAGGCAGGTTTGCAGGGCTGAGGCTGTCCCGATGCCTGCAAGCATCACCGTGTCCATCACACGCCACCATCAGCTTGCATTGACCACATCTGCACCTTCCCTTCCCCAAGGCCGAGGATGCTGCACGTGCTCCAGATGTTGCTGCAGACTGTGCTGACTTTCCCAGATAAAGCTGGGTTAAAAGCCAGGGCTTCGCTGGAGTCCTGCGAGCGGTAACCCTGGGCTGTGGCATGTGGAGAGGCTCTGGTTACATCTATGCTGGGAGGGCTCCAGGGCTGTGCTCATGTTTCACGTTGCTCCCTCTGCACCCACTTCCCAGCTGCAAGGGATGTGCAGCTTGTTTGGTCCGAAGTCGAGGCCCGTGTGGTGTTTCTCAGAAAGTTCCCCTTTTATTATGGCTACAAAAGCTGAGAAATTAAGCTGCTAATTTATAGCATGCCAAGAAAAAAAACTAGCAATACAAGAAATGCTTGGCAATGTTAATGTTTGAAAACAAACAATTGAAAAATTCTGGTTCCCCCCCTGCTGAGCTTATTAAATCTGAAAATATCCCAAAACTTAATTCTCTCTGCTAGTAAGTTACTTAGGACTCTGCTGTTTCATGTAAGTAATGAAAGTTATGCTGCTGAGACACATGGTGAGGTCCCCGCTGTTTTTGCTTCATGTCTCAGATGCAGAAGAGCGAGCATCCTGCAACTGTGTGGTTGCAGTCCCCTTGGTCCATGAGGGACTTTTTATGTGTTATTTTTATTTTTTATTGGTGGTGCACTGAGGCGATGAGGCCTAACTGCTGTGGGACACCTTCATATTTTCAGCTGATACACTGATCTGAGGAATGCTGTTAGCTGTGTCATTGACAAAGTCCTTATTTACAGCATGCTTATTAATTGCTGAATTCCTTATTTACAGTGTAAAGATGTGTTCTGGGACTTGACAGATGTTGTCTTTCTTTGGCATGTAGCTGCATGAACCATGGTGCTTCTTGGTCCCTCTCCGACATATGGGCTCAATGTCCTCGTCCCAAATGTGTGCGGTAACTGGGCGGGCAGTGCTGCTGCAGCCTGTGGGGGGGCTGGCAGGGCGCTGCTGCCAGGAGCGGGGTGCAGGTCCCGGGGTGTGATGGCACATGTGAAACGCCAGGCTCTGTAGCAAGAGCCAGTGCACGACGTGCCTTGGAGCATGATTTCCCCTAAGAACATTTCATAAATACTGTGGGCTCAGTTTGGAGGAGAGAAATGCAAAGAGTGATAAGGCCTGAGCAGTCGCCGTGTTTGGTTTGTGTGAGGTCTGCCCCGTGCTACACCCAACTCTGCATTTGCTTTGCTTTTTTTTTTTTTTGGTCATGCAATATTCTGGGAAAGGCCTGTAAATATCTAAATAAAATAAAGCTCCTGAAGAGTGAGCTTGGACGGTCTGAGCCAAAGCCTGTTGAAGGCCATGGAAACGCATCCCCTGAGCTTCCCTGAGTTCTGGGGAGATGAGCTGCCTTTTACCTCCTAACGCGGGCACGGAGCCAGGCTGTCTCTGGTCCAGGGTGCGTGGGCATGGCTGGATTGCTGCTTGCTCTGAAAAGAAACAGAAGGTCAATGCTGTTGTTGCCAAAATGCTTATGGTGGTGCTGGGGTGTCCATGTCCTGGGTTGCTCCCTGCTATTGAACCTGTGTGGGTCTTCATCACTCAGCCCTGAGCCCCTGCGGGGCTACGAGATGCTTTTGGGGGGGCAAATGCATCAGGGGAAATCCCCCCACCTTTCCTTGCAGTGTCCTTTTGTCTTACGTTGATAAAAGCGTAGCTGTGGCACAGAGCAGACTTGTGCACACCCGAAGGAGAGGTTTGCCGCATTGCTTCTCCCTGCAGGGCACAGTGTGCGCAGACAGCACGGCCAGGGGAACCGAAGTGGTCTCGCGTTGAGCCATTTGTTTTTCATTACGCTATGCTACTCTAATATAAACAATAAGGTATGTGGACATTGCCATGGACAGAGAGCCAGATGCTGAAAGCATTCCTCCAAGGCTGTATAAACTTCAGCAGCTAAATATTTTAGGAACTGTTTTCTAAGGCTAGCTTAATAGTTTAAAAATATAACCTAGATTCCAGATATTAAAAAATGCCTTGAAAGGCACGCATATTGCTGCAATAGATGGAACCAACTAAACCCATGAAGTAAGCAGAAGGCTACCATTTTGCAATATCTTCTCTGTTACTTATCCTTTTCATTATTTTTCTTAATGCTGAGATTAAATTCAAGAAGGCTTTTAACAGTGTAGTTGTAGTGATAGAAATTTTCAGCATATATTAACGGGCTGACTCACACTTTCAAAGTGAAGCTGGGTTTATGATGAAATAGCTGGGTTCTTTTAGCAATAACAAAATCAGAAAAGTCAGCGGGAAGAGGAAGCCAATATCTTAAAAATGTGTCTAATCCTACCACGTACCGTGAAGGAGCAGCGTTGAGAGCTTCCACCCGTGTTTGAAAGCAGTCCTGACCCTGCCTTTGGTGGAGGTATTCAAATCCCCGTCTCAGTGACGTCCAACCTGTCATGATTAGTTAGGACTTGACTTTAAAGCACTGGAACTGCTTTTCTGCTTAAAAACACCAGAGTTGCTTTGTGTGGATTACAGATTCTCTCACTGCCACGCTTTGCCTAGAGAAGTCAAATCCTGCTTTAATCCACCACTGTTAGAAAGTTCATCTCTATGAGCATCTTCAAAAACACATCAGGAAATGTGAGGGGTTTGGCAGGAAAGCCCAGCCACAGGAGAGGATGTTTGTGGGTGCTCCCGTCGTCACTGTGCTGACTGCCTTAGACAGGGCAATGCTGGGACAAGGGCTCTTTGTGCCTCCGCGGTAGGGTTCATGATGTATGGGGCTGCCCTAGTTGCCCAAAGTGGTGTCAGTGCCCCCAGAAACTCTGAGGTCATTACTGGGCCAGTACTTCCAGCTGAGATTGAAAGTAGCTCTTTGTTTTATTTTCTCACGCCCACTCCAAGCTCTGCCAAAGGACTGCGTGAGTTGTCCATCAGGCTAGGTCTTCTGGGGATGTGGTGGGCTTGATTTCCTGGGATGCTCTTCTCTTGCATATCCCAAAAACTTGGACTAGCATCGTCTGTACTTCAAGAGTAAAGAATGAGATTTTTAGGTTATTTTTGTGGGGCACCATACGGATCTGAGAAATCTGTCATTTCTTTTCATGCGTGTTACTTCTCAGATGGATGATAATCCCTGACAGCCACACGGTGTTGTCTTCCAAAAGATCACCTTATATTGAATTGACAACATGAAGACCTGTGATGGCATAGCAGTAACTAAGCTCAGGGCTGAGTTCAGCTGCTCCCTGTATGCGAGCAGGTGAAGGATGCTTGCTTCTGCTTGCCCTCGACCACCGACCGGGGCTCAGCTGTGCTGTTGCTTCTGTGTCTGACTTCCAGGGGAAAAGAAGAGCTTCCTCTTGTCCCTGTTTTTCGCCCTGACAGCAGGACTCAGTCTGGCTCAACTCTGGAAATGCATTTTGCCGCTGACCCCTGGGCTTCGGTGGCTGGTAGATGTCCTCCAGCCTCTGGTGCAAGGTTCACTGGGGAGAAGCCAAGGATCAGAGTTACTCCGTGTGTTTTTGTTTCTTCCTCTTGTTTCTTCCACTGAAGTTTTGTGTGCAGTTTTGTCCATGAATGAACCTGAGCTCTTCAATGTTTTGGCACAAGGCATGCACCAGGGTCCTGACTCACTATTCTGGCTCCATCCAGCCTTGTCCCCATCTTGTCACTCAATCCCCCCGCGAGTGCAAAATGAAGAGGTAGGGAGGGTGGCAGAAGCTGTTAAATGACTGTCACATCCTGTCTTTCAGCTGCTCAAAGGGATGGCTCTTCCCCACCGAAAAGCTATGGGCAAAACCACGGAGGAAGAGGAGGAGAGTGGAGATTGCGACGATGAAGATGACTGTGGCGGAGGCTCTGGGGACGGCAAGCTGCGCATGAGGAACCAGCTCCGGTTCTTAGCAGGTGATGGGGATGGTGGTCCTGCGGTGGCTGTCCCCCTGGGGTTTGTAGATCTGGGTGACGGTGTGGGGAGCTGCTCTTGGGGGGCTGCTCAGCCTTCTGCTGCCATGGCCCAGAGGCTGTTTGCACTCAGTCGTGCTGGCTGGCCTTGGCGCTGCTTAGACAGCAGCTGGAAAAGTAATGCTGCTGCTTTTCTGGGTGGGTTTTGCAGGGGTGTGCTGAGGGCAGCCTGTCTGTAGGTACCAGTCACACCCTTCTCTCATTCCCTCTGCTGTCCACACTCATGAATTTAAAGATGAGCTTTTCTGCTTTCTGGAGGGCTTCAGAAAGTCGGTAAAGATGGTTTGACTGCAGCAAAACATCTTGGTTATTTCTGATCTAGGGTTTAGAGACCCAGGGTAATTTAAAAAAGAATAAACAAAAAAACAACTCAGCCTCATTTTTCAGAAGTGATTTAGGTACTCAGGAGCCTAAAATTGCATTGACTGTCAGTATGATTCATGTCTTTGCTTGCTTTGAAGATGTCTACGAGGCATCCTGATGCTTCAAGGCTACAGTATGAGTAAGGTCACCTCTTCCCAGTCACCCATCAGGAGGAGGAAGTGAAGGTTCAGTCACAAATGTGTTGGTGTGTGCCTTCTCCCTGACCCCCTAACCACTGCTGTCCTCTTTCTGGCTCTGTGGAGCTCAGCAGCACCGTCTGCTGTGCTTCCATGAGCAAGCCCAGGCTGCTTGAGCCCATGTCCATCGTGGATGTGTGGTGTCTGCTGGACGCGGCTCTGTGGCTGCAGGCTTGGTCCAATTAATGCTGGTTCCAGTGCTGCGCTTTGCTCTTCGAGAGACCAGACAACTGAACCTGGATAAAATCAGCCTTACAGCTTTGAAGTTTAAGAGGCAAATTTGGGCTCTTAAACGAAGCACAGATGTTTATAAATTCCCTTCCATTGGTCTGGGATAATTAAAATATCCTTAATGAAGTGAGAGCTGAAATATTAAATGCCAGTTTCATATCAAAGATTATTGACACATTATGTAAAATATATAAAATACATATAGTCAAATATTGGTTAAGGGAAAGAAAAGGCTTTTTAAGTCCTCCAGTCCAGGTCTGAAAGAGAAATATGTAATTCAGAGAAGGATAAAATGTCATTTCTTTCATCCAAGAACTAAATATCAAAGTGTACGTTAAGGAAATGCAGGTGATCCTCATTGTTCTGAGTGGAGAGCAGAGATATGTGTTTCATTTTCCATGATCTTTGTGTCACACTTTTATGCTATTTTAACGTGTTTCTAATTTCCTCTTATGGCTTTCTCTATAATATCATCAGTGATCTCTGAAGCTGTGTATATAATCCTTTCTGCCTTCTTCTATCTCTCTAGGCTAGTTAAATCACTGTATTGATCTCCCAGATAACCTGCCTGTCTAGCAATTTAGACGTCTCTTGTCACTGTGGTATGTGAACATGTTATATGAAAAGAGGGCTTATCCTCCCTGTACTACTCTGCTGGAGGGTGTTTGTTGCTGACTTTGCTACAGAATGGGTAAATATTAACTTTACATAGTGGAAAAGCGGCAGTGGCTTGGGGCATTGTGTTCCCGGCAGGTTAAGCTTCTCAGGCTGCGAAGAGTGCTAGGTTTGACCAACACAACTTTTAGGCACCAACTGACCTTGGAGGACATGTGCTGTGCCATCGCAGCGGCCAGAGACTTTCTGGTTCTTCCTCAGTTGAGCATGCTGTAATACTCGTGTGCATGTGTGCGTGTTTTGCCTTAGAGCAGAAAGGCAAAGTTGATCTGACAGTGACAGGAATTGTTTGGTTGGTATTGGATATAAATTGTGACTCTGTTCAAGTTTTGTGTTGGAAACAAGCCCAGGAAAAGTTGCTGATGGTGTGGAAATACTCACTTTCAACATTTTGAGAATATTTCTTTTCACTTTGAAAAGGGTATTTTTCAATTAATTTTTTTCCATCACATGGATATAGTACATAACAAAATAAAAGGGACCAGAAACCATTCCACATTTCCCCCTGTTCCACAAATTCTAAATTTTAGGTTAGCATGCCGATTTGAAATGATGCCAGGCTTTGAAATCTGGAAATACTTTGTGAAATGAACTTTTACATTTAGCATGGCTTTATCTCCCTCCTTCCCAAGGTGGTTACCCTGTAATAGAGACACAAAGGACTGGGAGCGGCTGGGATTGAGTTGCTGGCGGTTCCCTGCTTTTATCACATGCTGGGTGCTATGCAGTGTGAAGGCAGCGAGGTGGCTGGATGGCCTAGTGTGGTGATCAAACATGCAACCCCCCTTCAAGCACATTTCCCTGCTGACCCTCAGGTTTGCTGTTGGGGAATGCATTTGGGTGCTTTGTTTTCTTTTTCTTAGAGGTCTGGTTCAGCTCGAGAGGAAATATCCCTGGCCCCATGATAGCAGCAGAGAACTCCTCCCTTGCTAAGGGTTGACTATGCCTTACAGATGGACTTGGCAGGCAGCTCTGCAGCATGCATCCTCCTGTTATCCAAGGGTAACACAGGAAAAAATCATGTGGTCCTGTGAAGTGAGGTTGTGGACCGCGTCTGGGCCACGTGCCCTGGGTTCTTGGCCCTGCCTTAAAATCTCATTTGTAATAGGATCATGCACTATAAGATAAAGGCTTTAATGAGACACACAAACATCATGCTGCCACCGAGTCTCTGCAGAGAACTGGAGTACACAAGGATGTGCATCTCGTTGCAATGTCCCGCCAGCGATGCCTAGGGGAGCAGGAGAGGTGGGTGACTCCAGCTGAGTGCAGGCAAGTGCTGGGTTTGTCTGGAAGTAGAATGAAAAAGTTGTCAGTTTGCCATCTCCGCGGTCTTTGAATGAGAAGGCTCAGCACTGTCTCGCCCAAAAGGCAGGTCGTTTGGATGGTGCATCTGTCTTGGCAATCGGAGTTTCTCCTGCTCCCCAGCGTGGGTGCCGCCGGTCCTGCCGGGTAATAACTGCAAACAGCTGCTCGGTGCTGGCCTGAGCGAGGTGTCCCTCTGAAGGTTTGGAAAATGTGGAGACTGAAAAAGAGCAAAAGGAAGGAAAAAAAAAAGTCAGTCTTGAATACAGACTAGTTTTGATTTATCGCCTGTTGTATAAAATGTAACCTTTGTTTCCTATTTGTAATGACCCTGTAATAACTGGACAGTCAACTTAAAGTTTAATGATTTAAACATACTTGTAAACTGTCAAGTCAAAAGTTTGTGAGTGACTATAAACATGTGTTGGTGAGCGCTATATGCTAATAAATTCATTATTATGTTGCCCCAGTGGGAAACATGGAGATGGCAGGCTTTTTTTATGATAGGTCTTTTATTGTTTGTCACATCTGCAACACATTAAGGATTTTGAAGGCAGATAATGTTTACAATAAGAGGAGTATTGAAAGCCTTCCAGCTCAGTGAAGAGCGCTTCCTGTTTGTCAATGGAGTAACCGTGGAACTGGCACCCTGTGCACGGAGCTCCAAAAATAGAGATGTGTACATACTCATGCATATATTTATGCCACACCAATGGTGAATCATGCCAGCGAATAAATTATAGTATTTTCCCCCAAATTGCAAGTCAGTGCAAATGTATTCCAGAATCTACGATACAAACATGTCCTCACACACTGCTGAGATCAGTCATCCTACACCATGTACCCAAAGCAAACAGAGCTCGGGGAAGCTGGCGCTTCGCTGCTGCTCCAGACAGCCACCCGCTAATTAGCTCACCTCCGGCGTTCTCACTCAAGATGCCACTTATAACTGACAAGCCGGTTGCCAGGAAGCCTGAAAATAAAACATGGGTGCTGGAGATGCTCCTGTGCTGAGTGGCTTTAGCAGGGACTGTGGAAGAGGAGGTGCAGCCTTTTCAGATGGTTTGCAAAGGTGGCGGGGGATGCTGTGCCCTGGGCAGCTTGCAGGCTACTGGGGAGTTTGTCAGGATGAAAATATCCCTTTTAGTGGCTGGAGCATCACCCAGGAGCATCCTGAGCAGTCCAGCAGCTGGGGTCAGGGGACAAAGGGAAGATTTACCCTTCCAAAATATCTGCGTTAGGCAGTAACAAAAGTTGTCTTGGGAACAGATGGATTTGGCAGAATTAAGCAGAAATAGTTTATCCTGGGAAGGGAAGTTGGCCTCATCCCATGAGATGTATAAGGATAGATGTGTGCAATAAAGATATATAAAGATAGCTTGGCAGTTTTGTGTGTGTAAAACAGCTCCCCTGCCTGGCTGTTAGTGCAGGTTGTACAGCAGCGAGTGTTGCCTTTCTCATCTCCCTTGGTTATTTAATTAATTATTAATTAAATTCTTCCATTATTAAGGGCAGAGGGAGATTGCAGCTTGAGCCCGCTTTGCTGGCTCAGTGCTCGGAAGCACCTCGTTTCTGCACCCTGCCTGTTTTCTGCTCTGGCTTCTGCTGCCCGGTTGGACTGGCTGCGTGGTTTTCTAGCAGTACCTGGGTGCTGGATGAAGGTCAGGATCAGCACAGTGTGTCCCTTGCTTTTCCAAGATCCGTAACTCTTTAATAGCTTCTGACTTGCTTGGCCACTGACATATCCTCTTGGCAGGGTCATTTCAGGAGGTCTTGTCAAATTTCTTTGGTTGCATTCCTCTCATTACCCCCATTTTCTCTGTTTTGTTTCTGGAGATGCTGTGAATCCAAGCTCCTTCCATCCCTGTGCTGTGGCAGGGAACAGGAGATGCTGCTGCTGCCATGGCATCTGAATTTCTGTTCCATGAAGAGCAAAAGGCTGCTCATTTGTGGTCAGAGAGGGGGTGCGGGTGCTGGGCAGTGGCAGTGCCGGAGGCTAGGCAGGGTTGGTTTGGTTGCAGCCCTCATGGTTTCTACAGCCCATTCCTGTGGGAAGGTTTCCTTTAGAAGTGGTATTCATGCTGGAAAATGGTTGTCCTCGGGCTTTTTGGACAACTTTGCTGCCTGGCGGGTGTATCTGCACGTAACAGGACAGCGTGGTGGATGTACCAAGGTTGTTGTGAGCACGTGGGCGTCTGTTGGGGCTCGCTCACTGCTTGTGCTTGGAGGCAGACCAGAGATATTTAAAATATTTACAAGATCACCTCTTGAGGTTCTTTATTATGGCAATTCTTTCCCTGTAAATGCCTTCAGGATGCCCGTATCTAAGCTGCAAGTATCTGCTGTTGCTGCTCTGCCTGATTTAGTGCCGAGCCTGGACAGTCGGGTCATTTTGATGTGTATCTGTCTGCTGAGAAAGACATTTTCAAATACCTGATTTACTTCAAAACACTTCTTCAGCAGGTGGAAAAAGTCCCTGTCTGTGTGGATTTTGCTGACAGTGTGGGGACGTGCGGCTGTTGTGCCTTCCTGCTGTACAGCCTGCAGGCGTCTGTTGTGGGACCCATTTATTGTGCATGGCTCTGCTCCACCGTCAGCAGAGGTGCCCTGTCCTTGGCTCCTGTGGCCAGGTGAGCTGTTTTGGTTTGAAGCAGCATCCTTCAGCTATGCTTTTTTTCTAGTAAAAGCTTTAGGACTTTTAGCTGTATTTCTTGTAGGGACAATTTTTTTTTTCCAAAGATGATATTGTTGAATGCTTGACTGAAGCAAGGATAGCAGAAACATGCTGTTTTACAAGACATTCATCCTGTCCCAGGGCAAAAAAATGACAAGGCCGAATGTCAGCTAGATTAGCCTGATGGAAGAGCTGGAATTGTACCAAATAAAACAGTGCAATAGCTTGATTATTGCTTTTCTATTTCAAGTGTTTGTGTTTGTTGAAATTTCTCCTGTTAATGAAAATTTGGTTGGAAGTCAAGTATTCTTTGTCACTGTCCAAATACAAGCGAGAAGATAGAGAGGAGGTCACACGCAGCAGTTGGCTGAAGCTGTAATGGAGTGTCAAGTTCATTAATTCACTTTTGAATTCAGCAAAAATGATTTTTTTATTGAAAGACTGGGAAAATTATTGGTGGCTTTCAGAGATGGGCTTGTTTATAGCATTCTTCAGTTGGCTGTTTGTGGTGGTGTGACTTTTCTGAGCCTCACAGTATATATAATGTATACATTTTAAAGGTTTCATGCAACTTTTATGCATGGAGTTCCTCGAAAGGAATGGTAAGTCCACAGCTGAAAAAATGGAAAATTCATCTATTAGAATAAATATGTACTTTGAGAAAAGTTACATACATACGAAAACATCTATGAAATCAGTAAGTAAATCCACTGGGTATGTTAATTCCATGCTCTTATTTTTCTGGTTTTGAGTTGTATTTTATTTTTAAAAAAACATTTTCAGTGTAGTGGTTGCAGGTCTAAATCTGACTGAGCTGTTTGTATCTTGCATTTTTAGGAGCTGGTTTCCACTGCCTTGGTCCACTTTGACCCAAAGCAAACTGTAAAGTACCAAGTTTTTTAAAGCAGGATCAGTGGAGGACATTTAAATCCCTGATAGTCACATAGCCATAAATCACGTGCATCGCATTCACATTGTGGGCGGAAGTTGGTCTAAATACTTTTGGAATCTCAAATCAATGCAGATGAGCCTGGTTCTTGGCCTCAGTATATGGTGACGGGGTGAAATCTAACAGTCTGAGATGTACTGAAAGTCAGATGAGATGATTTGCTGCTCTTACACTGTAAAAATGCACAAGTCTTGGTAAATCTGCAATTGCTTTTTAGTCCCAGAAGTTTAAAATGCTACTCTTCTGGCAAAAGGTTTTCCCTCTATTTGGGCTTGAACGTAGGTTGCAAGTTTGAGTAACAGTTTGTGTTATGCCAGAGTGTCTAAGGAGACATTTTTCAACAGTGTAATTTGGGAGCTGATGTGTCTTTAAAGCATTACTGAGTGCAGCATTATACATGACTGGACGCATCAAAACAATTTCAAGTATGCAAAGATCTGCCCAGTTGCAATAGTGATAGTCATATTTATCTTTAAAGAATGATGAATCTGTTTTTTCTGTGGCTTGAAAATGCATGAGTTCTTCTGAAGCTGGGAAACACACGTCCTGACTCAATACAAACTTCTTTTTCGTGCTATTTTTCTTCAGGGAGAGAAAAAATAGTTTAAATGGATTTCTTTTTAAGGGATGACAATAAAGGGATATTTCAGACAGAAGCAGAGCAGGTGGTACTTGCTAATGGACTGACAAGATAACCTTACACTGATAGTCAGGGCATCGTATCTATGCCGTTTGCCATACAAAGAGAGGTTTGTCTGTGAGCCTGATAACAATACAAGATGTTGATTGACTTTTCACGTAGGAGAGGGTGCCCCTTTCGTGAGTGGCTTGGCTTTTACTGATGCCTTACTGCAGGTAAGCTGATAAGAGTGATTACAGGGATGTAATAAATCAGGCTGTAGTGCGCAGCCCTTCTTGGTGTGGCGGGAGAGGGCTCCTGCCCTGGAGCATGTGTGAGCCCAGAACTCGTGTTCCTGTGCCAGCCCTCAGCTGTAAAATATCCCACAAAGGTCCTGTGTGCATTGGGCTGGGCTGTCCCATGTCCCTGTCCTGCCCCATGGCTGCTGGGGCTCCTGGTCTTGGAAAATGAGGGATGTGTCCTACATGAAGAAGGGCTGCCTTCATTCATGGTAGTATTTCCACTCCTCCGCTGTCCAGGACAGGCTGGCACATTGGACATCCTTTCCTTGTGGACTGCTGTGTAAGTATACCTCACTGCATCGTCTTCAGCCCTGATGTGGAGCAAAGGCAGGTGAGCACTGAGTGCCCACATTAGCTCATCACCCTTGGGATCACACTGCAATTTGTCATATCTGGTTATACCCCAATGCCAGGTTTCTTTGACCACCGGAGCACCACCAAAAGGAGAGCAGGCATGGGACAACGCTACAGCAGATTTGTGGCTGCAGTCCTCCGAAATGGTGGCATGCGGAAACCACAGCCACCGGCTGAATGCATGACTGGGGTTGGCAAGACTGGTATCCTCTGGAGCGTGCCACTGTGGTGCTGGGGACTGGACTGCAGGCAAGAAGTGTTGAATGGCAGGGACATCATGCAGCAGGAACACCTGCAGGTTGCAGGGAGTCGAGAACACAGGAAGAGAAACTCATGGAACTAAGATCCATCAAGGACTATTAAACACAGCTTGGCTTAGGATGACATTGACACACGTCTGCCCAGAAATCATCTTGGGGAAATTGTGTGAAAAACTGCAAACGCAATTAACATTGGGCCAGGTGGTCCTGTCTCATTGCAAGGGTCTAGGAAGGTTCCTGGGCTCTCAGCTGTGGCTGTTGCATTGCTGTCGATCATCTTGGCCTGAGAGAGATGTCCAAGAGGACAGATGTTGTTTCAGGTGGACCGTGGAAGTCACCTCTTATTGGAAATCTTTTGGGTACAACTTTCACAGCACCCTTGAGCCCTAAAGGGAAGAAGATGGGAAATGCTAAAATTCTCCAGACTGCCTTAAAAATCCTGGCATCTTGGTTCCCTTCTTTGAATTTGAACAAATGTTTGTTTTTACACACAGGATATCATGGCAGTGACTTAGCAGTGCGAGCTGCAGCACTGCATTATGGCAGCAAGTGAATGATCTGGGGAGCTGGCGTTTACTTAGATGTGGTTGAGTGAGAGCCTACATGGTAGTGATTTCCTTACCTGAGATCCATCAGGTTCTTACTTGCCGCAGACGGAACGTTGCACTCTTGAAAACTGGTTTTTACATTTTTCTGTGAATACATGTGTATATACATGGGCCTGATCCTGGTGGCTGATGCTCTCCAGTGGCTGGAAACACAAACCTGCCCAGAAAGCAGCATGTCTTTTTAGCATTTGCTGAAAAGATAACAGAAAGAGGAAGAGGGATTCTCCTCCAGAGAAATCTTTCAGGACTCGCTATTTTTAATTCAAGTTTCTTTCTCTCTTCTCCCCAACCCTTGCTTTGCTATAATTGCAAGTAAAAATAGCTGGCATTTGGGTCTGGCCTGCAAATCACTCGTCAGTTCGTGTATTACCAGGACACGATCAGTTACTGAGTCAACACTGCTCTGTTCGCTTTCAGTGCGCTTCAGAAATGGGGGAGTTCATCATTCGTCAGGAAGAAGCTCTCTTCAACTGTTCTGCATTAGCTGTGACCTGTGCGCGCACATCTGCCGTCCTCACCGGGGCCAACACCAGTAGTAACATGAACTGAACCAGGTGTGTCCAAGCGCTGGCTCCACCAATTCCCCAATGGACCTCCACCAGCTTCCTGACCCCTCGCACAGGGGAGATAAATGAGCTGTGAACTGGAGGAGAGATGTCCTTCCCACGCGGTGGATGCTGGTGGGCTGCACTTTGCCTTCACCATCCATCCCCGGCCCTTGGGGTTTCCAGGGCTTTTGTGGCTCTAAGGAGGGCCCAGATGAATTTATTCTCTATCAATAAATTTCATGCGGCCAAATGCTTTTGAATTGCAAAAGCCAAGTTTGTCGGCCTTGCCAGCTCTTGTGGGTACATGGTATATCTTACTTGGGGCTAAAGAGGGCTGACCCCAGAATTTAACCTCCCCCCATGGTGCTTCTAGGGCAGGTTGGAAGCTTTCTGATAGGGAGACTTTGTGATTGGAAAATGCCTCTCTGCTGGAACTGAGATGCAGTGAAGTATGCTGGGGTTTTGGACAGGTTTTCTGTTTTGGAAATAAATTGAAACATCTTTCTCTGCTCCTGCAGTGGGGAAATGCAGAAACAGCCTGTTTGCCCATACTGGAATGTAATATTGTCAGCTTTCACTCCAGAGTGGCTTTTTGTCTAAAAGCGTGCTTGAGATTGGTTTTAATTATGCCACAGGAAAGATGAAATCTAAATGAATTGATTGGACTTTGTTGGAGTGGTATGTTTTGGCCTCCCCAAGTCAACTTTTTTTTTTTTTTTTTTTTTTTTTTTGTAAGCGACAGAAAATTTGGACACATTTTGCCTTTGTTCTGCTTTGGAGCAGTAGCACATTCCATGTTTTCTGTGGGAATGGAAATCTGGCATTTTGACCAACTTCTGTTGTTTCAGAAAATGTCTTCAGTGGTATTTAGGGCTCTTGACAATATCTAGCTGTCCCAGGCGCTTCCCGCACGGGTCCCCTCGCTTGGGCAGCTGCAGTGGGAGGCTGGGTCTGTGCCCAGCACAGGTCACGAATACAAACCCAGCCTGAGGACGTCGCTTGCTAGCAGTGCCTTTATTTTCCCAGACCTTACTTCATCCAAAGGTCCTGTCTGGTTGTCTTTTGCTGGGTAGTGAAAGACCCTGCATGCCCAGGGTCACTGCATCCCATGGCTGGCTGCTCCCTTGTGTGATTATACCATTATTTGCTGCTGCCCAGACGTGCTGGGATGGATGCACTGCGGTGGCAGGTACTGCTGGCTGCTGTGAGACCTTGCTTGCTCCAGGCTGCGGCTGCTTCGGCAGCTGGACAGACTGCCAGGGCATATGTCACCATCTCAGGTCTAGCACAGGAGTCCCGGCAGGATTTCTAAAATGTAAATTGCAACTGCAACATGATACACATCCTTTTTCTTTTTTTTTTTTTTTTTGCCTTCCTGTTTTAATTCCAATGCACTCACTATCTTGAGTCTCTGTAAAATTGTTGGACTTGAAGCTATTTTGGAGTTGCTTGCGTCCCATGGATACTGGAGACGCTTCCTGCATGGGGAGTCAGACATCTGCTGCAGCATGTTTTTGGACTTTTGTGTTACGCAGACTGCAGTTGGCAGGTGGGAGCTGGTGGTTATTATCAGAGTCTGAGTAATATCCTTTGCCTCACTGATAACTCTCCACCGGCTGCTCTGCAGCTTCAGTACATTTGCTTGTCCTGTTTTGGTTTCTTTGTAGATCATTCCGGTAAAAAGTAAATAAAAAAGTTGTATGCTCCCCAAAGTCATAGCAGAACACAGCTTGCAATGTTTCTTCCTCTTCCCTTGTCCACATAAATCATCTGCTAAGGCAAGCTCAGAGAATGTGAAAGAATGCATTTATACCAGAAACGCTCTCCTCTCCCTTCCCTTCTAAGGGCAAACTTTCTTGCTTGCAATTTGGTGTCTGTTGTCAGGGAGCATCTGATGTGCTGTCGCATTTGATTTCTGTTCCTGGCACTTGTAGCTTTATTTCTGCCGTAGCAAAGACAAAAAGAGGCTCAAGGTGCGCCCAGCACCGTGCAGCAAACACGTGGCTGCGTGCAGGGCTGGTTCTCCCCTCCCTGCAGCTGCTGTGTGGTCTGTCTGTGGGTGCTCTCACCACTACACCGATTTTTCCAGATGTGGGCAGTGGCGATCCTCAGGCTGGGCCGGTCACTGCTGGAGCGTTTGCTGGAGGCGTCTGTCCGGAGGGAGGGCTGTGCCGGGAGCTGCTGTGGCCAGGGGTGTTGCGTTGGGTGCGCGGGGTGAAGGCTCTGCACGCACCGTGTTCCCCTTGCGGCTCTTGTGGGGGATCCTCCAGCCATCTCGTTGCCTTTTTGATGCCCACTTCCTGCTCCCCATTTGCTTTATTTACCTCTGAAGTGTTGAGGGAAACAATTTGCTCTTGAGCCACTCTAGAGAACAAAGCTCTGTGGTTTCTCCTGGACCCCAGACCAGTGCCTGAGGTCTGCTGAGTGCTGGATTTCTAGGGAGCAAATACCATCTTGTGGGCCAGGTACTGATCTCGGAGGTTCAGCTGATGCCTTTCCTTCTACTCTGCTTCTCTAAATGCTATTAATGGCAGCATCGAATGACTGAACGCAACAGAGGCAGCAAGGCACTGCAGGCAGAGGTAGGTCTCGTACAGTCTGCAGCCCCCCACACGCAAATAATTCCACTGAAATCAGTCCTTGGGCATGCGTAGAGTTGGGCACCAGCTTAAGGATCTTGCTGAATTGAGCCAGGTGCTACACGCTATTAGCCGCTGCTAAATAGGTCTGTCTTATTTAGTGGCCTTAATTTATTAAATCAGTCAGCAATATTCTATGAGAAGTAGTTCTGGAAAAGGGAGCAGAGCGAGCTGTAAGTTTCCAATTTCTGCTGGATCAGGCCCCTGGAGATCTGTGTGATCTGGTGCATTGGAGGCAGTGCTATTGCAGTGACTCATAAACAGATGTGCCCAATTTACATTGCAGCTTAATACCTTTGTTTAAAAAAATGTTTTTTCAAGACAAATGTGTTAAAGCAGATGTTTCCAGTAAAACAAATACTTGCGTGATTTACAAACAACTTCCCACCGCCAGAACTCATTAGAAAATGTGGAAAAAAGAAAAATGGTTCTGTGTACCAACAAAAAAGATAAAATTGAAAAATAAGCAGATAGCACGGAGGTATTTCTACATGTTGAATGAAAAGAACTGCTGTTCTTGGGTTGGGAAGCAGGAGGTTTGAGAGAGATTTCGGTTGCTAATAGCAGTAAGACTAACCCTGATCAGCTGCATACATTAAAGAGCAGAAAGTTGTCTGTAAAAATACTTATCCATGTCCTGTTATGTAGGATACGGGGTAACTGGGACCACTGTGTGGGATTGCCCAGGGGTTCCCAAATCCCTTCCATCCCATTGAAACCTCCTACAAGCCCCCACACCGACTGACTTGGTTTCCAACATGCCAGCTCTGACCAGCAGAGCCCGTGTCCGGGTTTAACGCTGCAGGGCACAAGGGACGACACAGAGCCGTGGGTCATCCCCAGGCACCCCCACTGCTGTTGCTGTCTGCCTCATCTCCCAGGCAGCAGGGCCCAGGGGGAGTTTGCTGACCTGGGGCCATGTCCTCGCCAGTATTTCTGGGCTGTTGGTGGGGCTTCCTGGGGCAGAGGAGGGTGGGCTGGATGGCCCAGGTCTCTGCAAGGTCTCTGCACCCTAGCACCTAACAGTGGTGCTTCCCACTTCCTCATGTTTGGGAGTGTAATGCTTTGGGTGCTGGGTGGGAGCATGGCTGTGGTGCCAGTGGGCTGCTCTCTCCATGCACCCCAGTGCTTGCTCTGCTGCATCTTGCAGCAGGTAATGGAGGGTGAGGGCTTTTTTCTTTCGATTGGTTGCTATTAAGCCACACCATGGCTTTGTGGTAGCCAGGGCATCCTCTGCAGCCTGTGCAATCCCTCTGCCATCCCTCTGACTCCAGTGCCTCCCACTCATTTCCCCACACCACCAGGAGGTGTCTTGCTGGGGGACTGGATGGCTGTGGGACTGCACTGTAAAGCAAAGCAAACAGATGCAGCCCCTATAGCAAGCCCTGCTCCGTGGGCAAGCATGTGCATCAGCATGGGATCCCTCCCTAGGAACGTCCTCCGTGCATCCCACGGCTGGGGCTGGAGGACGCTTCCTCTGCCTTCAAGTGCAGCTCAGGTCTTTTGGGGCAAACTCGCAGTGTCTTTTCATTTTCCCATTCATTTTCAGGGGGGCTGTGCCTGTTCACCTGCTCCTCTGTGTTTTTTGGAGGCAAAGGCAGGCATGTGCTGAGAAACTCTGTCATCTCCGGTCTCTTTGGACCCGCTTTCCGCCCGGCTCCATTGTGGGGCTGCCTTCACACGGTGCCTGCAAGTCCGGCACTCATGTTACATACAATTTGACACCCCATGTGGTCTTAATGGGTTTCCCAGGCTACAGCTGCAGAACAGCTAGCACTTTTTTGTTAGCTGCAGGGGCTGGCAATCCCCCTTTGCTGTCCAGCTTTCTGTTGCACCAGTATCATATTTTTTTATGCACTTGTCACCTATTTCATATGGGCATTTGTTACTAAAAACCTGGAGCTGAGGAGAAAGTGTGCTCGTGGGTCTGCAGGCTGCTTGTCTAAATGCATTGTTTTTTGGCACCTGTGCCCAAGGCAAATGGTTTGGCCAAGGGCTCTGCTCATGGAGCTGCCTCCTGGGGCTGGACGGGTTGGGTGGATGGGCAGAAAAACACAGCTGGGTCATCTTCTGCAGCCTGCCCTACCTGGGGAGGGGTGACACAGCTGTCCAGCAGTATGTGAGAGGTAGGAGGGAGGATGATTTGGGGAGCTTCTGTTGCTTCTTGGCACACAGATGTGGGATTTCTCATCAGGGCTGTGGAGTTCGTCATTAAGAAAAATGACCACTAAGGTCAGAGACTGGCTGGGGGGCCCAAAGAAATAAGGGCTGGGTGGGTGCACTGAGAGATGACTGTGGGACGTTGCTCCCTGGTGTGTCTGTGTTTTCCGTGCCTTGCCATAAAGAACATTTTCAGAGCAAAGCCTCGAACGGCTGCCTTCACAGGGAGACTTGCTGGGACCTGTCTGGAGGAATTAAAAGCATCCCAGAAAGAGGGGGATGCTGCTGCAAAGCAGCTTGGGGCACTCAGGGGTGGTTTTCCCAGCTTGCCCATTGATGCTTATGGATCCTCATTGCAACATCAGCTCAGTTTTAGCCATTAGTGAATGGAAGGCTTGTGTTTGGCTCTTGAGGACTGTGAGGCTTCAGTGCTTAATTAACCTCTGCAAAGCAGAGAGCGTAATTAATGCCTGCGGTGTGCCGTGAGACCTTTGGGTGAAAGGCAGCATGCAGTCTCCATGCTTTGCCTTGCCAGAGCAAAACCGTGCGGTCAGGTCTGTGGAAGCCATTACTGGCTGGTGCCATGCAGAGGCCATCCTGGGAAGGCCACACGTCACAGCTTGGTGTTTTGGGATCCTGGGGTCTCTGCCGGTGCAGATGTAGCTCGATGCATCTCACCTTCCCTCCGTGCTGTTGCGCTTCCCGACCGGTGCCAATTGTCACGGGGACATGGAGCCGAGTGGAGAAAAATCCCACAGTGCTCCTTAAAAAGGAGTAATCAGGGGACAACTCCATCTGCTTTCCTATTGTTTCTACACAGGCTTTTGTAATTTGTTCCTGAAATACCTTTGGTTTTCAGTCATTTCTTCAAAATAAAGAGGCAAAATTATCCTTACTTGTTTAGTGCTGACTTTATGCTAAACTGTCCTGCGAAGAATAACCAAACTGGGTAAAAAATAGTATATTTTGGTAGCTTAAGGACAGCCAGGCAGATTTCCTTCCTGATATCTATAAAGCTTTTTTCTCATTGTCAGCTTTGTTTTTGTGGGTGTTAAACATAAAGGAGAGGAGAACAGATTGCAGGCACAGTGAGTTCCAACACAGTTGACTGTCATTATTTAAAAATGATGCTTTTAACCAAGTATTTAAAATCACCTCCTCATTTATAAATTGTCAGGTGTAAAACCGCGTGTTGTACAGGATTGTTCTGTCACATGCCGTCCTGACGCTGTCACACACGCTCACGCTTTGGGTGATCTGCAGACATTTTACAACACTTACCACTGAGCACTAGCAGACATAAATCAGCTCTTTAAAAGTGTAAATGTTTTATTTCATGTGAGTTGGGCAGGATAATTTGAAGGGAATGAAATGTAGATAGAATGAAATTCTTAAGCAAGATTATTGATATGACAGGACTAAAGAGCTTGGGATTCTGTGAAAGTGCCTCTTTTCATCCCTCTAATAAGTCCATTACTTGCACTCGGGAATATTTTAAGGTCCTTTTCATGCTGAATCTAGAGTTGAGCATGCTTTGCATTTCAAGCTTTGTCTATGAATCAGTAGAAGCCAAAGTTATTTCTGCTTTAAAATAACAGGAGCAGGGAACAGCTAATCTCTTTTCATTCTGAGTCCTTACATTATTTTACTGGACAGAGTTTGTGTTGGCTACAAAACAGGGCATTCACAAAATCTATGAGAAGGAATTTAGTCTAAGAATGAAGCCTAGATTGCAGTATGCATAAAGGCTCCTTCTCCTAAGGCCATTAAGAAATTCCAAATCTGAGCTATTTTGAACAGTGACATTAAATTAGCCTTGCTAATTCCAGTTATTCAAGCTGATAGCTGAGTTTACAAATCTACTAGATGAGGCCTTCCCATAATTACAATCTCAATGTGCTTTTCAGCTAAGGTGAGTTGGCACAAAAAAGATAAATAAATAAAAGGGGGGAAAATGCTCTTTCTGTTCTGGCTTTTGAGATGAATATCTCTAAAGAACAGTTAAATGGCTGTATTGCACCAATAAGACATTCCCTGTCCTGGACTGGAAAGTTCATTTTTCCTGTAATGTGCAAATATAAGAGCAGAAAAGACTGGATTTTCCACTGCTTTGTTTTTTCTGTTGTCTGTTTTCAAAGGAGCATTGATACTGCTAGTGCTTGCAGTTCAGATTTTATTTGTTTATTTACAGATAGTTATTTCTACTGGGGAAGGAAAGAGTCTGACTATTTTAGCCTCTTTCTTGGCGGACAAAAAAAAAAAAAAGACAAACCTTTGGTGAATAAATCTAGGTTGGAGCAGGTGGAGCAACAATACAAGCAGCTACCCCTCTTATTCCTCTGGAGAAGTTGATTTCCAGATCCTAACACAGCTGGACATTCTCAGAGTGATGGAAACGTTTTGAGGATATGTTTTCAAAGCCATAAGGCACAAAAACATGAAACAAATAAAAATTGAGTGCATTATTTAAAAGGGTGTTAATTTTATTAGAACTGAGCTGAGCTAATATAAAGGCAAATGTAAGTATTCACATCAGCACTTAACTCTGGCTGCAATGTTCATAAAATGTCCTTTTGATCAGGCTCTAAGTGTTTTGATCCTTCTTCTGTGAGCATCATTCAAAGTGACCTAGCTGTAGCTCAAAGCAGGCATCTGCAGCTGCAGAAGTCCTTGAGCAATAACAGGTCAGGAACTTAAATGCGTGCTCTGCTGGGAATGCTAATATTGCAATTGTTTTGTTTGTTCCAAATAAGAATGACAGTACAAAAACTCTCACAAAATAAAAATTCCCAACAGAAAATTGATCCACCAACATTGACTGTGGATACTTGAGCCAAGATTTTAAACAGAATGCTGATTTTAATGTCAGAATAATAATGGCGTTGCTGCTAAATATTTTGATATCATTGGCACACGAGTGTTTGGGCTTTCTCCAGCTGATAGCGTTGTCACCATTGGCACAGCCAAGCAAGACACCTGGATTTTCAGAAGACCGCCCTGATTCAGGAGGATGCTCCTGCTGAGCACCTGCAGGGCTGGGTGCACTGCAGGGGTGAAAGTCCCTTTGTGGCTGTTGTTGGGCTCCTGCAGCTCACAAAGCCATAGCACTGCGTTGCACCATCCCCCACAGCCTACTGGGGTCCGCCTGGAAAGGGGTCAACCAAAAAGCGTGCGGGAGGTTGGCAGGCATCTCCCCCTCTCCCTGCTGCAGGGAGATTTTCTGTCACCAACGTATGTTGCCCATAGGCTTGGGTAAATGTAGCAGATGATGCCCAGGGCAGTGTCTAGGGCAAAATTGGGTAGAAACACCAATTTTGCTATCTGCACGGAAGGGCCTGATAGGGAGCTGGTAGGGAGAGTGCTCGTTGCAGGCACGCTGTGTGTGATGAGGAGTGCTGCGGGTCGTTAGCCTCTTCTCCCTTTTTTGGGAGGGTGGGAGAGGAGGGAGGCTGAAATACGCTTCTTGATTTCCAGGAAACTTCTATCTCTAATCTCTGTAATCCATTTTATAGAGGATTTTGTGTTTTTCAAGGGATTTACAAACTGGATTACATAGCCTTTTTATTCTGATTTTCCACTGCGATTGTGACATTCCTGAGACTGAGCCATGAGTGCTCAAGATAGAGGGGGAGGCATTCATGGACTTGGACCATGGAGCTCTCTTGCATTGTCACCTCCTTGTCTTGCTGCTTGGCTGATACCTGCCTGCTCACAGTGCCAATAGATGTGTCCCTCTGCAATTTGGATGCTCCTGCATGACCGTACCCAGTATCCTCCATGGCTGCAGGTCCAAGCTGACCCAGGGAGGGGCTGGCCAGGAGCCCAGAGCTGATCGCCTCCCTCCCTTGCTGCTCCTTCCTGGGGGAGAGACAGCCAAGGTAGTGTCCTCAAGCTGCACTATGGTCCCAGCCATGGGCACCAGCTTGACAGGGTCCCAACCATGGGTCCTGGAGAGTGATGGGGAGCCCCTCGGTCACTAGGAAAGAGCAAGTGTGATGATCTGGATCCAGCTCAGCACCACAGTCACAGTGCTCAGCTGGGATGATGCTGGGTTTCCCACGGGAGCTGCTGCCACCATCCAGCTTTCAGCACTGTCATTCCAGCAGTGCACTGGGACCAGGGTTTGCGCTCAGTCCAGGAGGGAGGCAGAGAGCAGGAACCAGCCCTGGTTTTGCGTCAGACATTACGTTCACCCGGTGAGCAGCTGGGTTTAATTTGGGTCAGTCTCTCTCTGCAGCCGTGCAGAAGTGCAGAGCCAGGTCCTGTTTTCAGACTTCAGTGGGCTGTTCCCGGGGCTCCTTCCAGCACACCGCACAGGGAACATGACATGGAGCCATTAAAAAGTTCCAGTCTGTGAATCCAACCATTCTATTTCTATATAAATTCAGAAAGCCGGTCATGGTGATGTTTCCCGGGGCCTCCTGCATTACTCCATTTTTATGGGTTGAAGTTACTTAGTGCTGTTTTAATGCAGAGCCAGGTTTTTATTTATTTATTTATTTTAGCAGCTTAACGCAATTAAAAAAGCTGGGCAGTGCTGGAGCCTCGCAGCTCCCTTCCCTTGGCAGTGCTCTCACCTCAGCCCATGCTCTGCAGACGCTGCTGGGCTCCGGGCAGGGGCAGGACGAGCTGGCTTTCCCTCCACGCCGGCGATGCCGTGCAGTTGAGGAGCACAAGACCTCAGAGAGCTGCTTCAGGAGTGGGGACAGGCTGGGCAAAGGGGTGCAGCAGTGCCCAGCCCAATTTCTTGGGTTGCAACCTGACATCTCACTCCTAATGTTTTCCTTGGCATCAAGAATGGTGTCTTGGTGGAGTCTGATTTTTTTAGTGAGCAAACATGTACAAAGTCCTGGTCCTTCCTGATTGAAGAGGCACGTTTCTGGTTGCTTCCTTGGAGCATTGATGCTGAGAACCCCGATCTTTGTGGCCTCGGCATGGTTCAAGCCTGGTTTCCGCATGCAGTGAGTCACAAAGTAAAATGTCAGATGTTCCTGGGTACCATAACACCACTGTGAGTTTTCTGATCAAGCATTGAGAAACATCCTACTGCCCTGAGGGCTGCTTTTAGTGGCTGGCATCTGGGAGCCAGGAACCATTGACATTCCCCTTAGGTTTGCATCTTGGCGGGTCTTTCTAGTGCATGGATGTCACTAAATGTCCCCAGCTTGGAGAATCGAATGCCAGGAAGAGCTGCATGTCCTGATCATGCTGTAGCAAAGAGCTTTTGCTACACATGACAACAGCAGTTGAAGGATCAAGCTGTGTTGCACTTTTCACTTGACTGTAATGCATATGGAAAAGATGTATAGTGTCTATTTCAGGACCAAGTCATTCCTCTTGTGGAAGAAGACAGGGCTCTATCCTGTCCCCTGGTTAGACCATTCAATTCTGTGGCAGCAGAGTCTTAGGGAGCAAAGATGAAGAAGAAGAGTTTGGTGTGATGCTTTGGTTTTGATCATTAGAGGAAACTTGGAGCATTTCATTTTGCTCTGCTGTCACTGAGAATGTTACCTCCCAAAATCAAGACTGTCCTAGATGTCTCAGGTGACAGCAGATTGATCAGAAGGGAACAGTTTGTGGGTTTAGACCTTGAAGGTCTCCGCGGATCAGTGCGGGGAGGGGGTGACTCAACATCTGGATGGGCTGAGGTGCACAGGGGATCTGGAAGGACATTGCTTGACCCCACCCTATATTCCTGCCTCACTTCACATCTATTCACACTCTTTTGTTTCCAGCTTTTCTTCTCTTTCTTTCTTCTTAACTTCTACCTTTGTAGGTGCTTTTGGCTGTCCATGTTTATCTCCCTGTTTTTCAATTCTTCTCTCCTAGCTCCTCGAGGTAACAGCTCTTTTCCTGGACAGAACAGCTGGATATCAGACAGGGGAATGCTGCTTTGTCATCAAAGTACAAGGTCTCCGGTGCTTTCTATTAATAATGCTAATGAGATTTGTTAATTTTTAATAGATTACATGAACATGTTTTGCTGAACATGTTTCTGTGGCTCCACTATGTGAGTACAGTTCAGAAACTCTTTCACTTGCTGCCAAAGGAAAAATGATTAATGTAATTGCAGACGCCAGATTCTCTTCAGGGTAAATCTAGAGTGTACCAAGGAGCAAAGATGAATTTAATGAGTATGTTTTCAAGGTAAACATAGGCCCAGGTCACAAATGATAGTCCTTCTTCCCCTCCAGCCTCTGGCCAAGGTGGGATGGAGGGGTAGTCACTTGAATTGGGGTCATGGTGCATGCAGCCCTTCTGCCCCACGCTGTGTGGTGTATTGGGCTTTTTTGCTCCACCGAAAGCATGAGGACATCCTTGGACAAGACTTTTGTGGTAGTGCTGGGGCTTGGATTGCCAGGGTGTGTGTACTGGCTGCCTCACAGAGCTCGTGGCCAATTGGTCTGCATATCCTGGGTACACCTGGGTGCACCCTGACCTGGAGTTCCTCACCTCTCCGTGTTGGACAACCTGGACCCTTCCCAACTTGGCTCCAAAGCCTCCCTTCTACAGGCACTGATGTCCCCAGAATCAGCCTGGTTCTTCCCTCAGTGTTGCTGCGGTTGTGGGGGATTTTTCCCTCAACCAGCACTGGTTTGTGGTGGTGCCTGCGGTCTTCGGGTCGCCCGTGAAGGCACGCGCTGCAGGCTGCGGGCCGTCCGCAGCACGCCTGCAGCCCGGAGGTGTCGAGCAGGCGAGCAGGGAAAAGCCTTGGTTTGCAAATCAGCAATCTCAAACCTGATTCCCTTGGGTTTCTGCCCAGGAAGTCGGTTTTACCGTGCACTGCTGAGCTGCGCCAGGCTCCCTTGGCCACATCGCCAGTGGCAGTGGGATGATGCTGAGCCGGATTTTTTTTTTTTCTCCAAATCCATATTGCCAAGAGCCGCACCTCCTAAATTGCTGCGGAGGAGGTAGAAAAGCAGAGGCACAAGACCATGCACATGCTGCGCATCCATCTCGGTGATCTCGCAACCATGCCAACACAAGCGCCGTGGCCGGCCCTGGCTCAGCGCTTTAATTACACGCCGTCGCGGCCACACCTACGGCTGGGCTGTGGCAGCTCCTTGCGCAAGAAGATGACTGGCAAACCTGTTGGTGCTCCAGGATTTTAGTGGTAATAACCCAGAGGGCAAAACCTACCTGGTGAGATGAAACCATGCTTGGCTAGGCATTCAGAAGAGTTTAAGGTGTTTTAGAGAAGCAGTGGGTTGGAGATCCCAGTGCAGTCCACATAGTTGTGGCTGTGTGTGCAGTGTAACTCTGTGGATGTGTTCAGATGTTGCCTTTGTGGAGGCAGAGGTATGTTTGTAGTATGAACTGTTTGTATGAGAAAGCCAGGTAACTGGAGGCTGATGTGAGCAGAGCTTTTAGTGTTCAAACAGGACTGGTTTGTGATGGAATTGGACTGTTCTGGATTTCAGGTGCAAACACCTGTGATATTGAATTGGTTGGTGCCATAGAGACGGAGAGAGCTGGGAGCCAGGGTCAGGCAGTCTGATCTGTGGTACTTTCTAATGATTCACCTTGTAATGAGCTCAATAACTTGGGTTTATTGAGCCCAGTAACATCTCTCCCTTTTAGAAATCCACCCACAGTCTGTTGCATCCATGGGCAGTTTGTTCGCCAGACTAATAAGGCTTGCTGCTTAAAAAAATTAAATAAATCAATACACTTCAGAGACTGTAATTCTTATCCACAGTGGTAGTGCATGTTCCTAGACCTATCCTGAAGGATGCACAGGCAGATGTTCACAACTGACCATGAGGGCTGCAGGAGCTTGAAAAGCTGCCCTGCTTGTCTATGACATTCCTACTGGATGTGTTCTGGCTTACTGAAAACACATGGTCACAATCCATTCCCTGGTCCCTTCACACCACAGTTTCCATCATCTGTAAACAAGGGCCATCACCACATCACTGCAAGTACTTTGGCCTGCTTGGCAGCCCCATTTTGTGCACACACTGCGTTAGGCATGATGTTTTCGCCCATGGGGACATCCCCTTTGCAACCCCTACTGCTGCACAGGGCACCAGCAGAGCTATCAAGTGGCTCCGGGAAGCGGTTTTCATGCAGGGCCATCGATTATGAATATGTTACTATATTAGGTCCATTGCTGGAGCCATCTGCCTTGGCAGGCGGGCGGTCCAGATGCCTGGCTGCGAGATGACATTCCCTGGCTCCGGGCTCTCCTTTCCTGGCTTGGCCAGCAGAGCTGCCCGTGCAGCCTGCGAGCCTGCTGGGCACTGCCCACTTTGATGTCATTTGCCGGAGTGGCATTTGCTATCAGTTATTTGCTTAAGGCTGTCTTGCCCTTTTAGGGGTAGAAAGGGCTGTTTCAGTAGGCATCGGTGTTTTGTGCAGGAATGTGCGTGCCTGCTGTAACGCTCCCGGCATGCCAGTACTTATCCTCCTGGCTTTTTTCTGTGCCAGCTGCAATGGAACTTATTATGCCAGCTCCAAAACAATCCCCTCCCGTTTAGCCACCTTTTGTAGCTGTGTCCAAAGCTAGTGCAGTTCAGGAAGAAGAGCTTTTTCATGATTTGTGCCCAACAACCTTGTGCAGAGGTGGTACACTTAATTCTAGTCATAATCCATAGAAGAATGTCGCTGCTTCATACTGTGGATGAGGAAAGTGTGTGTTTTAGCAGTGGTTGGCAGCGGTTTCAGTCATCTACACCGGGAGCTGAAGCAGGAAAGGCCATTGAAGGTTTTGCTGTCCTGTGAACAGAACACGCGGCAGCTTTGTGCTAGAGGGGCTTTGGTTACAAAAGATGCTTCCGGGGGGAGCGGTCTGTGTTCGGCTGGAGACCTTTCACAAGCTGCATAAGGCCTCCAGGAAACGGCACAGCACGCTCGGCTTGCAGGCAAAAAAAAAAAAAATAGCAGAGCTAATGATTGACTATTATTTTAAGGGGATTATCTAATCCACAGCCCAGAGGACAAGGGGCCAAAATGAGTGAAGACTGAATATGTAATTAGTGCAGATTGTTGGTAATACCCTCTGGACTCCAACTGATTATAAACAGAAACAGATTTTTTTTGGAGTCCCGTGTCGTCGTGCCCCCCCCCCACCACCACCACCANNNTTCCCCCCCCCCACCCCCACCTCCAAAAAAAAAAAAAAGAAAGAAAGAAAAAGAAAACCTTTGCAGGCCAAAGGGCCACTTTGTAGCAGAAACTTGCAAATTAGAGTATCACAGCTGGGGCAGTTCAGACCTTTAAAGCAGAATGCCTGGGAAAGCGGGGCTGTGAAAGCAAGGAGGCAGAGGAGCAGCCTATCTCTGGTTGTTTTGCGGCACTGAAGGCAGAATTCAGGATGGAAGCGACCGAAATGGTATATGTGGGAGTTTTGCTTCTTTCACCCTACCAGCTGTCCTGCGGCTCCATCTCTGTCACTCCCAGCAGCTGTGGGAGCCCACACTACGTCACCATGCAGTGATGTGGCGGTGGCCTTGGGGACTCACCAGGGAGCCTGACGAAGGCTGGGACACATAAGGAAGCCCACTCAGGAAGTACCTGATCAGGAACGTTTCTTAATCTGGGTTTTGAAACATGATTGTTATTGTTGCTTGTTTTTAATGTTGTTGTTGCCTGGACTTGGTTATCAGCTGGCCTCTGGTCAGTTAGAGGATAATACTTTCTTTTTCTTCCTTCTATGTACCAAAGGTCATTAGAAGTTAAATGAAATGGATTTGCATCAGTTATGGGCCCAGTATTAATACAAAATAAAAGACATATGGTTAAGTCCATCAGCCTAAAAATACAATTGAACATAAATAAGCCCAGGGAAGGAAACAATGCAAGGAACATTCAAAACAACAAACACCACTGCCAAGCACAAAACTTCTGAAGCAGTTAAAGAAAGCTAGGAAAATCTCTAATTTCTGATGACAAGAGGAGATCTATTCCTTTCTTTTTAATTTAGTCAAAGAATGAATGACGTAATCAACATACTCACTGGGGTGAGATTTCATGATTTCAAAAATTGCCTTTACTTGAGTTCAGGTGAAATCCCAGAATTTGAAAATTCCCCATTTAAAAAAAAAAAAAGTTTGAAATCATGAAATCATCATTTTGATACACTTGGACCAGACATTTCCAACACTATTCAACTACTGCATCACAAAGTTTGATCTCATAAATTATGACATTGCAGAATGAGACTTTAAATGGGAACATCAAAACCCTTTGTACTGCTAAGGACCCTGCTGAAACACTCTTTTGTTTCAAATTTCTTTTCTGAACTGAAGGCAATGGTAGTTGCTCAGTTCCCCTGGATTTTTTTAGTTTTGCCATGATGTCTGAAAGCTCTGCCAATGGGCTGCAGACCACTGGCCTCGAGGCAGGCTGGCACGGGCCAGCTGGGGATGCCAACACTGTGGCCCCATGGGGCTTCTTTCAGCTTTAGGAGATTTTGGGGTATGCGGGAGCACCTTCCAAAACGCAGCAGGGCAGACAAGTAACTTTTTCTCTCTGTGCTTGGAGCTGCTCAAAGTCGCATACTGGAGCCGCTCCCCAAAACCACAGTCAGGACTCAGTCTCTAATCACTCCCACACCTCACATTGTGCTGCAAGCCTGTGCCTTAGACAGAAGCCCATAGGTATGTGCTGCCCTGTGCCTTTGGGGAGCGGTTGGAGCCCCGCGGGGCTGGCTGCTGGGGCAGGGTCAGTCCTTGTCCCCCCACCTGGGACAGGGTCCTGGAGAAGCATGTGGTGCCTCAGGGGCAAGGTGGCCCCTGTGCATCCCTTTCAGGGTGGCACCTGGGCTGCCCTGCCCCACAGGGGATGTGTGCGTAGCTCCGGAGGAAAGCAGCATAAGAAGAAAAGCAGGAAAGCTGCAGAGAAGAGGAACCACAGTATCTGTGAGAATCTGCTGGAGAAGTTATAGACCATTTGCCAGGCAGGTTTTGCTTGCACCTGGCCCTTTGTGCTCCCTATCAGGCATTTCTGACCCTCCTTGATGGCCCGGGCTGCCTCACTTGTCATGCTAATAATGTTATGCTTTTGTTTTGCAGTGTTTCGGTATTTTTATTAAGAAATACTGCCGGAGTGTTTGCCTTGGCAATGGTCCTCATTGGATTGATGTAGCGTTTTTTAGCTGGAGTGTTTGTTCAGCCTCTTGGATTCTTTCTCAGGGGCGGGGTGGGATGATCCAAGTCCATGAGTATGCTGGTGATCCACAAGGGCTTGTGAAAGGCTTGAGCCAGGGTCTCATCTGATGGAAACCACCAGCTTCCTCCGCTTCCAAAGGCCAAGCTCTGGGGATGAGACTGACAGGCTTAACCGAGTCCTATCTAGGTGAGAAACCAGGATCCCAAAAGGAGATGGCAGCAACACGAGAAAGGCACGAGTGTCCCATTGCCTTGAGTCAAGCATGGGTCTACCCTCTTGGTCCAGATGCTGTGCAGGTACAAACACCCCATGGTGATGGCAGCACCATCAGCAACATCTTAAAACACCTTTTGCATTTTATTATTGGTCCTGAGACATGCCGCTTTCTTGCCCTCCCACATTGCCTGTGTGGACTTTGTTATTCGTCTTTGTCCTGGGGATACCAGGGTGACTGTGGCTTACTGCTCAGCAGGTCCTTTGCAGCCAGTGATGGCTTGTCGCGAGTTCTTCCCCTGCTGATGTGCTCCACTAAAGTGTGAGCTCTGCCAGGGCTATCAAAACTTTTATACTGGATGTTTTCTTGGGTTGGAGCTCTCCTGTGCTCCATCTCGAAGTCCCCATGTCGCAACACCATCATGCTGGTGGCGTGAGATCCTTTCACATTCCTCGCTCTCTGGCGCTTTGATGAGGTGGACAGGGGATGGGATGGGTGTGTTGAAAGTGCTATAAGAAACATATTTTGTACACACTTATGAAAAGCTCCAGTAATGCAGAGATCCTCAGGTCCTCAAACCAGGAGGTGCTTGGCGAGCAAGGCTTGCTGCTGGCTGTGGGTTCAGGGGGGATATTTGTGCTTGCCAGGATTTTCTCACTCCTGCACCCATCCTGGCAGTGTGTGGGGAGCAGGCGCTTTTCGCTTTGCTAAACACCCACTCCAAAGCTTGGCTGGTTTTTGGGAGCAGCTCTTCAGCAAGCCAGATCGCCTTATCTCTTCGTACTGGGGCACGTTATAGTTGTGATTTTTTGGTCTTTTAAGCCTCAGGTTTGTTGTGGGGTACTGGGAGCTGCTCTGAGACTGGGGCTGGCTGGAGGGCTCCTGAGATGTTTGATGAGCTCTTCTGGCCCATTCTCACACACCGGGCTGCCTTCGACTCCCCAGCGCTGGTGGGGCTGGATGCTCCCAGCACCGGGGTGCTGGCACATGTGCCCGCTAACCAATGCTCTCCTTCTGCTTTCAGAGCTGGCATATGACCTGGACATCGACGACACCTCTGCCAACAAGCAGCTGCTGAATCAGCAAAGCAAAGACGGTGCTGCGGTTCCCAGCAGCGACCCCAGCAGCGCAGCCCCGCACCCCAGCCCCACCGCTGCTGTCATCCTGGCCCTGCTGCTGCTGCTGGGCTGCTGGCCCTGAGCAGTGCCAGCAGCGGTGCTCGGTGCCTTTCCATCCCTTTTTTTCAGTGAGGAAAACATTCTGAACCTCTCCTGGAATATATGCACATTGCCAAAGACAGGGCAAATGACTTATGTCAGTTTTATAAAATAATATGGTATCTTCACCAAAAAAAAAAAAAGGCATTTGTTCATGGTAAACTAGTAAATATGTAACAGTGCTTTTTAAAGATAATCCTGTTTAATATAAGAAGGTTGATATTAAATTGTTCCTAGCAGTTTTTGAAGGCTGAGGTCTGCCTTGCTGTTAAATTGAAGAACATATTTCATCTTGAGTTGTTTGAATGTGCATGGGGTAAAGAACACTTAGGATTTATGAAATACTCTCGGCAAATATCAGACCCCTGTTCCCAGTTGACTTAATACAGATTTTTTTCTGTAGTTCAAGCGGTTTTTGTACTTACTCCAAATTCAAGAGTCACCCCTAGGAATCAGGCCAGGCGTATAACACAGAGGGCATGTGAAGACAGGAGAGAGAAGGTCAGACGTGCAGCAGGAGGCAAGATGCTGCGGAAGAGGAATGGCTGTGCGCTGGGATCGCCAGGTATTTGCCAGTTCCCGGTGCAGCTCCGCTGCTGCCAGCGCCAGTCCTGGCACCACTGCTGCTAGCTCCTGCGTACAGAGGGGCCAGACCCTCCCACCCCGGCTGCAGGTCCCCACCGAGGCCCCGAGTGCTCCTGGTCCAGGTAGGCAGCAATGGGAGGAAGCAGCACAGGAGCCGGGGATGAGGATGGAGGAGGCAGCACCTGGTCAGTGTGCTGTGGGCAGGGTGCAGACGCCTCTCCTCTCTCTGGGCTCCGGCTGGAGCTGTGGGTGCCCACCAAGGATGCACACATCAGGCTGCTGTCTCCAGAGCAGGTTGTTTCAGGACACTGATGCGCAGAGATGTGTTCCTGCGAAGCGCACCTGCAGCGCAGCAGGTTGCAGGTGGTTTCACCGCTTGTCTCCCAGCCGACTCCTGTGAAGTCCTTTGGTACAGACAGCCGTGTCCCTTATGGCCTCCCTGGCAGTGCTGCACAGGGCCCCGTGGCTCGTGCAACGCCCTGGTAGTATTCTTGGAAACAAAGCACCCTGTTTCCCATGGGAAGTCTGCAGACACAGCTCCAGCCAAAGGACAGACAGCATGGATGTACACGCCGTGCTTTATGGGGATGAATAACAGGCGTCTAACACATTGTGCTACAAAGGAGGAAAAGAAAAGGATTTGCAGGAGCCCAGAGGCAGATGAGACTCTTGCTCAAGTGTTTCTTTGCATGTTACTTTGCTTAAGCTGTCTCTAAAATAAAGGTCAGTTGCTCTATAACTGGTGCACTGCAAGTCACCTCCCCTGTGTGCGAGGTGATCCTCGTTGTTCCTGGAGTGGGCAGCCTCGAAAGCCTGGCTCGGGGCTTGGGGCACCACAGAAAGGCTTGGGTTAGGCTGATTAAATGGATGGGCAGGGGCCAGAGAATGTTTGGTTTGGTTCCTGGCCAAAATGGTTACATACTTCAGTTTAAGATGCTGCTTTTACTGGAGTGATCGTATCTGCAGTATCTTAAGCTGCAGTGTGTGTGTGTGTATGCATGCACGCACACACTCACACGCACGTGCATGCTTTAAATATTTGTGTGCCTCTGACCTTATAAAAAAAAGAAAAAAAACAACAATGTTTGAGAGAAAGTACATAAATCCAAACCACGCCATTAAATGGTTTGGAAGCAGAAACTTCACCTCTTCTTACTTTGAAGTGGTGGGGCTGATCTCACTGACACTGATTTAAAGCCTTGCGACTGTCTGCCATGCCGTGATTCACGAGCCATGGCAGAGAGAGAAGAACTGGCTGCTCATCCCACGCCTCTGCGTGGGGACGTTAACTCCCAGCGAACCGCTCCTGATGGAGGGGAGCGGGTCTGGGCTGAGCCGTGGTGGGACCTGCTGGCTGGCAGCCGTGAGATTTCCTCTGGACCTCAGACACCCCTGTCCCATCCATGCTGGAGCAAACACTGGGGAGGCTGAGCAGCGCTGGTGCCCTGCTGTTGCTGGCAGAGGCATTTCCTGACCCTCTTGCTCTTGCATTGGCCCAGGTCTCCCCGTCACCCTTGTTCTCCACACTGCAGCTGGCTGTGCCCATGAGCCTCTGCTCCACCAAAGGGAATATTTTATTAGAGCCACCTGAATTCCTGTCACTTCTTCCCTTCTGATCGTTTCCTTTCATCCCTCTGGAGCACGGGGGGTGGGAGCAGGAGGGTTGTTGTGTTTGCTCAGAGGCGGTGTGCCATGTTTGCCCCGGCACGTGTCTCTGGTGCCAGCATGGGAGATGTTCTTGCCTCTAATACTGTGTTGGAAATATTGTGTGTACTGTTTCTTCCTTGGATAAATAGCAGGATGGCACAGAGCGTGGCACCAGCTTTCTGCAGTGAGCATCTTCTCTCAGGAAGACAACGCAGGCTGTGCCTTGCTGGGTATTTTACAAAGGCTGCCTGGTTTTCCCACTCTGCATCATTGCAGTGTGATGTTGATGCTTGTCAACAGAAAGCCCCTCTGTAGCATGCTGAGCCCATTTTCTTATTGCATGGACATGCTGTTTAGCAAAGCTATGTTGTTTGAGACTTTGTTATGATAACAGATCACACACAAAAATTTGAGCCCTCTATCTGCCAAGTTTCTAAAATAATGCATTATAACTTGGGAAAAGCTGTTGATTTATACTCTGCAGTGGGTTTGTGTGCTTATGTTTTAACAGGAGTTTTGCAATAGTTTATAAGCTTCATGAAAAATTTCCCTTTTTTACCATAACTGAGAGTTGACTTACCCATCAATCTCCCTGGTGTCATCTCCAGAAGCGCTGCAGTGCCCTGTTAAGTGACGGGCTGAAATTTCCCATCATTGGCTTCTGTATGAGCAGATTTCTGCTCCGTTACCACCTCCTTGCTCTGCCGATGGCAAGATATGCACTTGCCACCAAGGTGAAGTAAAGCTGGGATTCAGTTTTGGTCAGCTGGGCATTGTTTTACTCCCATGCCATGAGAAATAAGGAATTTTTGTTTCTGCACACCACTGCTGCTTATTGTCCTTTGTGTTGCCATGGGGTGGAATGTCTCCATCAGGAGCTGGGGACTGCTGCCTCCCCTGTGCACGTGGGTGTGCCAGGACAGGACAACCCAGCGAGGAGGCACAGGCCTTGAGCTGATGGGAGCTGCTGGGGCAGCAGCTCGGCTGTGCTCCCACCACCGTGATAACATGTCACTGTGGCTCCGGCAGTGGCGGTGGCTGCGTCTGGCCAGCGAGGCGTGCGGCCAGAGTAAATATCTGTCTGGTTTTCTGCCAATGGGAAAACCGACAGGGGGGTTATGTCACGGAGGTGCTTCTGGAAAAAAAGGTTAAAAAAAAAAACAAAACCACTCTAGATAATTCCCAGCCCTGCAGTGAAACCTGGAGGCCGGTCCCTGGCTCTTCCTGACTCTGATCCCCGAGCCTACACCTGCAGAGCTGCATGCTTGGTGCAGTCTGCCTTGTGCAGGCAGGAGGACCGGTGGCCTGGGGAAGGCTTCCAGCCGCAGGTGGTTGAGCTCTTAACACTTTCAGCTTTGCAGCTCTCATTGAACGCTGGTGGCCAGGAGCTGCTGCTGCCACCATGCCTGGGCAGGATGGAGCAGCAGCACGCTGCTCGCAGCATTGGCGCAGCTCTGGATGGGTTTACAAGCAGCCTGGGGAAGGTGGCGAAGCCGGCACCTTCTGCTGGTGTCTGGGGGTAGGGATGGGATTCAAACACGTGCTTTGCATTTGTAATGTACTTCTGTACTAACCATGCATCAAATTATAATTTAAAACCAAAATATTTTTGTTGGATGGGAAATCCCAGTTCATTAATCAATTGACTAATAGTTTAGAGCCTGGAACGCTGTAATCTAACGCACTTAGCAGCTGCTTGAAACAGCTGGTGCTTATGGCTCTTGCTGTTTTGAGAAGCGAGATCTAGAATGCCTCAGTTTTGTTTTTCAGGGGAGTTTTTCAGAACTGCTCCTTCATGTCCATGAGCAAAGGGCCAGAGCACTCACAAGCAGGGATCCAGCAGGGATGTAGGACTGGGTTCACTGGTGCTTCCTACTGAAACAAAACACTGCTTACAGAGGGGCTGCAGCACGTACCAGGCGTCTGTGAGCATCACAGCCAAACACGGGTGTGTTCCTGCAAGTTAGAATAAGGGGGACAGGTGTAATCATGTGCTGTCAACTGTTTTCATTTTGTTTTGAGTCCAAACCAGTGCCTGCTGATCCATGGGTATGGCAGGGGATGTGCCACCAACCAAGGGCAATTCCCAGCTGCTCCCCAGCCTCAGAGGACACTCGGTTCGGGCACGGGCTGTGGTGCCGACTAGGTGGCTCGCTGATCCCTGCTGTTTTGCAAGGGGAAGAGCTGGCTGCCTTTGCACGGCTTCCGCGGCAGTTTTGTTTTCTTCCTCCTTTGGTTTCTCAGCAGCCGCCAGCCCAGCAGCGGGAGCTCTGTGGCCGCAGGGGAGACGGTGGTGGGAGGCAGTCACAGGGGCGGCGCAGGAATGGGGAGCAGGGGACGAGCTGGCTGCTGGTGGGGACCGGACGTCTGATAAGTCTGTAAAGTAAAATACATGAAACCACATAGAGACTTCAAAATGCTCAAAACAGCACGTGCGCTGCTGAGGTGCCTCCTTTAGAGCTCAGCGCCAGCCAGGCATCGCCAGCACGTAGCAGTACGCCTGCTCCCAGCTCACTGGCAGGACCTGGTGGTCCCCGTTGCCACATGGTCACAGGACAATTCCTGCCCTGAAGAGCATCTCACCTAAGCTAAAGCATCTCAGAAACATCATTTGCTTCCCAAACACCTGGGTGCCTTGCTGGGAATTTTCCTGACCTTTTCAGCAGCACTGCAGCTTAATGATTGCCAAAGCTGCTAAAGCTTTACCAGGTCACAAGCCACAAGCCCAGAAGCATGTGTCTATTCCCAGAAACCCAGTGTTTTTTTACACGAGCAGCACCAGATCCGTAGCTGAGGTTGACCCAGCTGGGCGTCAGCAGAATTACAAATTCTGCTCGTGCATTATTTGTTCCTTTAGCGAGGACCCAGGTATAAAGGTGTGGAAATCCACAAATGGAGGGGAATAGTTTGAAACCATCCCATGGGAGGAGGATACTGGCTGGTCCTCAGCGTGGGAGTTTGTTTTTTCTGCCTTTTATTAGGGACACAGTGAAGAATAGTGGTGTAAGAGGTATATTGCATAGCGCAAAAGTGGTGAAACGCTGTGTGAAAAGAAGCGTTGGGTTTTGTTGGGATCAGGTAGTAGGGCTCCTGCCTGCTGCTTGCTCATGGGAGACCTAAGAAGTAAAAGCGGAAAAAAAAAAAGAGAAACAAAAAAGCAGCAAACAAACCCCTAAATAAGCTTGTCAAAATGTTACTGAAGGACATTCCCCGGAGATGAGGTAACTGAAATTTTGATGTAGGCAGATGAAGCAGCCCTGGCATGTTTATACAGTCAGCGAATTTACTGCATTCAAAAAAACAGAAAAGCAGTCGGCATTAATCAAATATCGTTTATTTTGTCAAACATCGTATCCTTTTGAAAATAAACATCTTGGTGTTGTTTTGCTGAAAGCATGCTAGGAGCTGAAGTACGCACCCAGCCCCTGGGCTGCAAGGGGCCGCGTCCCCCGGACGCTGCCACCGGTCAGTGCCCTCCCAGCAAAAGCCTTCGCACCAGCACCAGGAGCACTCCGTGGGAAAGAAAAGGCACCGCTAGGGATTATTCAGCATTGTTTCTGATGCTCCTAAGTGGCCAGAGGCACACGGGAGACTTTACCCAACTGCTCCACCACATTGCCAACGTTGAGAACCAGACTTTGCCATAGCAGAATTGCGGAACTCACAACAACGCCCTGGTTTTGTGGCTATTGCCTCCCTCATCAGAGCCTAGCAGAGACCTTAATATCTGCTTGTAATGAGTCAACGTCAACACGTTTGGGAATTCCTGCCAGCAATTTCTGTTTGCTTTTGCTGTCCTTTTTGCTATGATTATTCCAGTGCACAAAGATGCTGCACATCCAAGAAGGAAATAGCTGCTGGATCCAAGCAGCAGAACCACCCTTCAAATCTAGCTCTCTGTAGGCAAATCACTAAAAAAATTGAAAGCCTGTGTGTAGCAGCCTGTATCCCTTCAGTGTCATATTATATTACCATCCACCATGTTAGCAAATGGGAAAATAAACATGGGGTGGATAGCAAAGCAAGAGGCTGTTTAATTACAGATGTTAAGAAGAATGACATTTGTGTACATTCCACCGAGAAGTGGATTAAAGTGGTGACCTTTCCCGTGGTGTGAAATGGGTTTGTTGTGGAGCACAGGCATCTCATGTCACTTCAAGATCTGCCAGACTTTTCATTGCCCCTGTTGTTTATGGTTAACGTTGGATGATGTCTCTTGAAGCTGAATCTCGGCAGCTGACAGTGTTTTCTGAGAACTTGTCATCTGGACTTTATCTAGCAAAATTCCTAGTATTGGGTGTATTTGTTCCCATTTGAAAGAAAAACAACGTTTTTGGGGAAAAAAAAAAAACAGAAGTAAAGGGAGGATGGTGGCATAAGTGACTCATAACATTGATGTGAAACCTGCAGAATGATCCAGATCTGGCCCAGGGTGCCAAACCTGTATCGTGAGTCACCACCGTTGCCTGTCGCTGTGTTTGTGATGACCATCTGAACGTGGCAGCCATCACAGATGCTTTGCTGTGGCAGTACCACAGAGGAGCTGGGGCCTCCCGCAACCACATCAGAGGAGAGGGATGCTATTTCCAGCCCAGCAAGGGGCAGTGCTGGCTGCACATCAGAGAAAGCCCATGCCAAGCACTGCAACCGATGTGGTCTGTCCCTTTGTGAGCACTTCCAGCAGATGCTGCTGGCACAGAGGGCCAGGCTGGGCAGCACACAGATGCTACTGACCGAGCAGCAAGGGTGCTAATTGGCCTGGGTAATTGCAGAGGGGGTCAGAGTCTGTGGGAGGACACTGATTTGGTAGCAGATGACTGATGGCAGCAAGGGGGCTGCGCTGTGCATGTACCCAGTAGCTCTTGCCTTAATTACTGCCTCTTATCAAGTTACAGCATGGGAAGGTGACGGGCGGTGCTGCTGGGTGCTGCCCGGCTGCTCTCCACAGTGAGCACTGCCCTGTGTGCACCCCGAGCTGCAGGGGCTGGAAAATGCAGTCCTTGTGCTGTGTCCTGCAGCTCTGGGGTTGGCTTCTGCATTTTGTGTCATTGTGGCATGGCCGTTTCACCTGCAGGACAGCCCTAGAGTCATTCCTTGGATATGCAGTTTCCTAAATCTGCCGTCCCTCTCTGCAACACACTTATCCCACGCCCAGTGTTGTTTCAGGGAGCAGCAACTTGCAGGTGCCTAGGAAAATAGAAATCTTTCCTCCTGGAAATGCAGAACCCCCTTTTCAATCCCTCTTCTTTTTCCTTTAGGACAAATTGCGTAGACGCGTTCCTATCAGCACCGCAGGGTGCCCTCGCTGCGGCGGGCAGGGGGACGGGGGGAGACCCCATGCATGGGGGCCCCGTGCTGGCAGCAGCTCTCCCCCTTCCTGCGAACACCTTTGGTGCGACAGGAAAGGTCAGGGCCGTGCTTCGGAGCGGCACCAGCGGCATTGTTAGGGCTCATTGTTGTGGGCTATTGTTCCGGGTCCCAAGGGAGCCGTTTAGAAAGAGGATAAAGCGAATTTGCTGTTGCAATAGAAACAAGTCGAGAATTAGTACATGAATCACTCTCTAAAGTCAAGCATATGGGGGAAAGAGTGGATTCATTTACATCTTCCTTGTGTTCTCTGTCTGCACCGCAGTCCACCACCATCGGACTATCACAAAACACTGGGCCATGTGCTCTTGGGTTGTGTCTCCATCCCAGCGGTGGGGGGAATTTTGGTGACCTTGCGCGGGCTCTGCCTTCCCAGAGCGCTGTGGCAGTGCCCCGCCTGTGCGGCCGTGCCTGTCCCCAGCCCTGAGCTGCTGCTTTCTGGCCCGGTGCGTGGCTGGCATGGGAAGGTCTCGAGGGCTTTTGGCCCTCGGCGATGCTGCTGTGGGGCTGGAGCAGGCCCCGTGGGAAAGCTGTGCTTTGCTTCCCACCTTTCCTGTGAGATGTGCTTTGATTTTAAACGTGGTAAGGAAAGCAAACACCTCACCCCTGCGCTAAGCAGAAAGTAATTAAAGCTTGAGACTGTGTGCCTCGTTCAGGGCTTGTCCCTGGCAGGGCCAGGCCCACCTTGGTATGAAAACACAGGTGCTCTCATGGCATACTCCACACCATCTGTAATGAAAGGCTGTTTCAAGATATAAAAACTTCATTTGCACAATAAGGATTTCCTTCGGGCCCATGGTGCAAGGGCAGAAAGTCCAGACAGGGAAATGAACTGTAGCTGCGGACAACAGCTTGGAGACAAATGTTTAGCAGTTATGTATCTGCTGGCGAAAGAATAAATATAGATGTGGGTCTTGCACCTTTTAAATGCTACATGTCTGCGGACTGTAAATGTGGATATGGGATTTGCGTGCTGCTTTATTTAGTATTACATAAGCTTGTCTCATGTTTACAGAAACTGTCCTGCAGACACCAAATGTGTGACCGCAAAAAAAAAAAAAAAAAAAAAAAAAAAGTAAAAAAAGGGCACAGAAATAGAGGTAACCTTTTGTCGCCAGTTCCCCAACCCAAGTTCCCCAGCTCTAGCGTCTGTGGTGGTATTCAAGGGGAAGCTATCATCTGACCTCCCGCTTCCTCTTGTGCTGTTGTTGCGTCACAGGGCTGAAGGTTTTCTTCGTGAATGATTTCTGTCTTTCCCAGGGACAAACAGAGAAGTACACTGAGGTTGGGGACCACCTTGTTCTACCATGGGGCCACTGCTCAGGGGGTGCAGATGCCGGGTGCAGGGGGGAGATGGTGGCAGCTGCCCTGGAGTGCCACACGCCAGGTGTCACCTCCACTGGGACTGTCACAGAGGTCACTTCTGGGGAGGAAAAGAGTGCTTGTATGCGCTGGCATGGTAATAATAACAGTAATAATAATAACTGCTGTGTAGCTCAGCCTGCACGCTCCCTCAAACCTCTGTGCAGCTGCTGTGCTGCTTGCCCGAAACCTTCTTCCACAGCATTCAAAGACTGATCATTTTAGGGAAGATACAGATCATTTATTTATTTTTGAGGAGACTGAGTGGTCCTGCTGCCTGATGGGCTGCCAGACTGCACCGCTGGCAACTGTTTGGTGGAGCATCTGGTCATTGTGGTTCTGACCTGCTAATCCCATCTCTAAACCCAAGCTCCTCACTCCCTCCGTCCACTGACTGAGGTGAGTGGATTCCCCTGACCTGCTCAGACAGCTTTTACCACCTCTTTTACACCACGTCACACGGCATCTCGGTTAACGCTCTGCTGTTTGCTCTTGATCTTACTCCTGACAGCGTGGGTGGGTGAGCGGATGTCTTGCAGGGCTGCTGGCAGTGCCTGGCCACCAGGCCGGGATCTGGGCTGCTAGTGAGGGGCCGGCTGCTGCTCTCCTTTAGCCCCTGCTGCCGCTATTGCTGAGAAACCCAAGCGGGGCCTGGCTGTATGAGCAGGGGCAGCCACAGCTCAGGCAATAAAATCAGCATGGGGGGGGG